>CM041635.1:9685651-9711404 GCA_023333625.1 Bothriochloa decipiens | reverse complement strand
TGTGGAACTCAATTACTTGAATGGTTATTCTAAAGTTATCCCTGGTCGGCGTTCTTGTGAGAACACACTTGAATATTAGACCAGCACAAGTATTAGTTGATGGCTATGTTTCACAAGTCATGGACATGGAGATGTCAAACTAATAATGTGGGCACATGTGAGACATGTAGGCTGGACTGACCTGACATGAGAAAGTCTCTATTCACGTCATATACGTTATGTCCTTAGACCTGAGATTGTGGTATGTACTCAAGATGTCAAACGACCTACTTAGGGACTGTCAAACGCTACTCCGTAACTGGGTAGTTATAAAGTTGGTCTTCGGGTGGTCGAGAAGCATGCTATGAGACATAGACAATCAAGATGGAATTTTCCCCTCTCTACTCGAGAGAGATATCACTGGATCACTCAAGTGATTGGATCAATAAATGCATGGCCGTACTTGGGTTAAGTGTTAACCCACGAGTTGAACCATGTATCGAGTGGCAAAGGGAATAACTTGTATATGGTCATACTGGTTCGTCTGATATGATATTTGCGTGCACGTAGGAGTTGTCACGCCTTGCTAGAGGTCACTGTCAACTATTGGGTGAGTAGGAGTACTTGGCTCATGTCAATGTGTGCGTGAACCCATAGGGTCATACGCTTAAGGGGCTGGAAGCCTAATTCGGGTTGGACCCGAATTAGACAAGGCTTAGGGTTACTAATGGGCCTCCAACTCGTGAGCTCATTGGGGACACCTATATAAGCAAGGGGTAGGGTGCGCGGTGAGGGTTAGACGCCTTTGACAGCCGCCGTCGCCCTCCCCATGCTCGCGCCTTCTGTTCCTCGTGGACCTAGCAGTCCGAAGGCGCATCGCTTCTTCTCTGTACTTGTGGGATACCTCGTAGGTGCTACATCTGGAGCACTGGGACGAACCGCGTGAGGGGATTGACGTGACGGACGACCACGCAACTGCACTGCCTGCTGTGACGTGTACTACTACATCGAGTCGTCTTCCGCTGCATCCGCGCGTCTAGTGGTAATCTCGTGACTTGTAACTAGCAGTAGATCCTGGTTTATGAGGCAGAAAAGTTTTGTTTTCTGGCTAGCATAGCACCCTCATAACCCTTCAGTGGTATCAGAGCCGTAGCTGCTCGTTATAGGTTCAGTTGATGGCATATAGATGATATGCAGAGATAGTAGATGCGATCTGCTAGTCTTGGTTGCACAGTTTGATTAGATCAATTGTGAAATAGGGTGGTAGATGGAAACTCAATCTGTTTTCATGCTCTTGATGCGTGGCCGTGTAACGATCTACTCATACCGGTCGGTTTAATCCTCCATCTGAGTTAAGTGATACACGTAAGACCATACATGTTGGGCATAGATCAATGAGATTGATCTAGTGAAAATAGAGGGACTCCCAATGGTTCGGATTCAGGTTGATGAGATCAATCTGATGAGATTTTCATAGCGATTTCATAGATGTGATCTATGTAATCCGGTTTGGTTTTCATAGGTTTGGTTTGCATAGCGGGACCGCCGTTGCTACCTGTCGTAGTGCATAGAATCGTTCTACGCCTAACTTGTTTTTGCAGGGTATGTTGTGAATTGGTATGGCCCATGTGTATGTGTGTAATTCTTTGATGGCCTGCGTGTCATGTAAGCAATACGGCTGGAGCCATATGTGTTGCCATTTGATGTATTGGCCTTCGCGCCATCTTGTGTTTACGCAACTATGTAATTAGTATAGTCTACGATAAGATAGTTCTTGGAGGACTTATCACAAGAAGGATGGCACACATGGATCGTGGAGATGGAGATCACCATGATGGGCAAGATGATGGAGATGGGATCACTATTCATTAAAGGGCCATACCATGTCACTATGTGTGAATGTGATTCTCATTATTTGTTCTACTTTCACATGCTATTATGTTTTATCTACATGAGTGTGGTAGTGAAGTAGAACAATCCCTCAGCAATGTTTAAGTTAAATGCTTCCCCAAACCTTGCACTGTCATAAGTCTTGTACAATCGGTGGTGGGTCTATGAAATTAGGGTGCCACTGGTTTTCCTCGACTAGGCAGGTTCGTATCGGATACTTACTGCAAGAAGGTTTGGTTATTTAAACAAGGTCATCCTAACGGCTAGGGATCTTGAAGCATGGAAAGGTTGAGTGCTTGGCATAGGGATGCTAGCCCAACAACAAGAGTCATATGAGATATGATTAGCAAGGTGTTGCTTACCGATCTACCATACCGACCAGCGGTGATGCTAAAGCTCATTGGTCAGGATGTTAGTTGTGGGTCTTGAATCACTAAGTATCAATTGAGGGATATTGATTTTAGTGAGAGTATATTCTATTTGATATAATTTACTCCTTCATGGATTCATTGTCTTAGTATTTTGCATTACTTTTGTTATAGATGGCCGTTCGTAATCAACCATTTTCTTTGTGTACAATTCTTGAGAAAGATAAGTTGAATGGAATAAATTACGCGGATTGGATCCGCAACTTGAGAATTGTTCTCAGGGCTGAGAAAAAGGAAGATATTCTAGACACCACATTACCAGATGAGCCTGGTGAAAATGCACCTGCTGCTGAAAGAGCCACTTACAAGAAAGCATGCGATGCTGATCTTGAAGTGAGTTGCCTTATGCTTGCTTGTATGGAACCTGATCTACAGATGCATTTCGATAACAATCACTCAGTGAACGGTATGATCATGGCGCTTGAGGAGATGTTCCGCACGCAGGCCAGGACTGAAAGGTTCAATGTCTCTAAGGCGCTTGTGGAAACCAAGCTTGCAAAGGGTGTAGCAGTAGGACCACACGTAATCAAGATGGTTGGTTACACTCAAAGGTTGGAGAAGCTAGGCTTCCCAATCGGCCAAGAGTTGGCCACTGATTTTATTCTCTCGTCTCTTTCACCTAGCTATGGAAACTTCATCTCGAACTACCATATGCATGGAGCGGAGAGAGGCTTGAGTGAACTATGTGGTATGCTAAAAACAGCAGAAGCTGACATCAAGAAAGGTGCCAGCAGTAGCCAAGTGTTGGCGGTTTAGAACAGACCTCGGTTTAAGAGGTGGGGCAAGAAGAAGGGCAAGGCTAGAGATGAGATCTCTAAGCCAAACCCATCTACTGCTAAGGCTGGACCATCTGCAAATTCAGACTGCTTTTATTGCAAGGGGAAAGGTCACTAGAAAAGGAATTGCAAGGAGTACTTGGCGTCCTTAGAGAAGGATGACGGCGGTAAAGGTATTACTGCTACTTGTACCCTTGTCGTTCATGTTACGGACATTTTTTCGCTAATTCATATATCAATTCCTGGGTATTTGATACCGGATCGGTTGCTCATATTTGCAATACAATGCAGGGAATGATAAGAAGTAGAAGCGTGGAAAAGGGAGAGGTTGACTTCCGTGTGGGCAACAATGCAAGAGTTGCTGCGTTGACCGTCGGGACGATGCAACTTCACCTGCCATCTGGATTTATTATGGAATTGAATAATTGTTATTTTGTTCCTAGCTTAAGTCGAAACATTATATCACCTTCATGTTTGATGAAGGATGGTTATTCTTTTGTGAGTAAAGACAATGGTTGTGTGATCTCCAAGAATGACATGTTTGTGGCTTTTGTATCCATTGTGAATGGATTATTTATTTTAAATCTTGATGATGCACCTGTCTGTAATGTTACTGCTAAACGGCCTCGGCTTAATGAGTTAAGTCCTACCTATATGTGGCATTGTCGCTTGGGTCATATAAGTGAGAATCGCATGAAGAGGCTCCATGATGATGGTCTTCTAACTTCGTTTGATTTTGAATCATACGAGACATGTGAGGCTTGTCTGCTAGGCAAGATGACCAAGGCGCCATTCAAAGGATTTCCTGAGAGGGTGTCTGACTTGTTGGAACTTGTACATACTGATGTATGTGGACCAATGAGCACGGCAGCTAGAGGATTTTAATACTTCATAACTTTTACTGATAACTTTAGTAGATATGGATATGTCTACCTAATGAAGCATAAGTCTGAAACATTTGAAAAGTTCAAAGAATTTCAGAATGAAGTAGAGAATCAATGTGGTAAGAAGATCAAGGCCTTGCGATCTGATCATGGTGGCGAATATCTAAGTCACAAGTTTAGCAATCATCTTAAGAGTTGTGGAATTGTTCCCCAGCTTACGCCACCCGGAACACCTCAGAGAAACGGCGTGTTTGAGCGACGTAATCGGACCTTGTTGGACATGGTTCGGTCTATGATGAGCCAGTCGGACCTACCTTTATCGTTTTAGGGATACGCTCTAGAAACAGCGGCTTTCACATTGAATAGGGTACCATCTAAGTCCGTAGTTAAGACACCATATGAGATGTGGACTGGTAAGAGTCCCAGTTTGTCTTTTTTAAAAATTTACGGTTGTGAAGTTTATGTCAAACGACTTATATCAGATAAACTAACACCCAAATCGGACAAGTGCTTTTTCGTGGGATATCCAAAGGAAACTTTAGGGTATTATGTCTATAACCGGACAGAGGGCAAAGTGTTTGTTACTCAAAATGGTGTTTTCTTAGAGAAAGAGTTTCTCAAAACAGAAAAAATAGAAAAAGGTGTATCTTGAAGAAGTTCAAGATGAGCCAGTAGGGACTGACTCTACGAGTGATGCTATTGTAGCAGAGCAAGTTGAGACACCCGTGGCAGTGGAGACACCACCACAACCATGAAGATCAGCAAGACTTCGTGCATTGCGTGGGGATTTGTTATTGTTAGACGATGATGAACCCACGGATTATGCGGAAGCTATGATGGATCCAGATTCCGAGAAATGGCAAAGTGCCATGAGATCCGAGATAGATTCCATGGGAGACAATCAAGTTTGGAACTTGGTTGACCCGCCTGATGGGGTTAGACCCATTGAGTGCAAATGGATCTTCAAGAAGAAGGATATGGATAGAAATGTTCACGTCTATAAAGCTCGGCTTGTCGCAAAGGGTTTTCGGCAAGTTCAAGGGGTTGACTACGACGAGACATTCTCGCCGGTAGCGATGCTTAAATCTATCCGGATCATTCTAGCAATTGCTGCATATTTTGATTATGAGATATGGTAGATGGATGTTAAAACAGCCTTTCTAAATAGGTATTTAGAAGAGGACGTGTATGTGATACGGCCCAAAGGTTTTGTTGATCCTAATAATGCTGGAAAGATATGCAAGCTTAAGAAATCTATTTATGGGTTAAAGCAAGCATCTTGGAGTTGGAATCTTTGTTTTGATGAGGTCATCAAAGGGTTTGGCTTCCGTCAGAATGAAGAAGAACCTTGTTTTTACAAGAAGGAAAGTGGAAGCGTTGTTGTGTTTCTGATCTTGTATGTGGATGACATACTATTGATTGGGAATGATATTCCTATGTTGCAATCTGTAAAGACTTCACTAAATAATAGTTTTTCTATGAAGGATTTAGGAGAAGCAACATACATCTTGGGCATTAAGATCTATAGAGATAGGTCGAGAAGGATGATAGGATTAAGCCAGGGTACTTATATTGACAAGATGTTGAAGTGGTTCAACATGGAACAGTCCAAGAAAGGGTTCTTGCCTGTGTCACATGGTGTGCGCTATAGTGATAAGCAGTGTCCTTCCACTGATGCTGAGCGCAACCGCATGAGTAAGATTCCATACGCTTCGGTAGTTGGTTCCATCATGTACGCCATGATATGTACTCGTCCAGATGTAGCCTATGCTCTAAGTGTTACGAGCAGGTATCAAGCCAATCCTGGTGAGAGTCACTGGACGTTGGTTAAAAACATTCTTAAGTACTTACGAAGGACTAAGGATGTGTTCCTAATCTATGAAGGTGAGGAGGAGCTCGTTGTAAACGGTTACACCGATGCTAGCTTCCAAACCGATGCGGATGATTCACTATCTCAATCAGGTTTTGTGTTCATAATAAATGATGGTGCAGTTAGCTAGAAAAGTTCCAAGCAGGAGACGATGTCTGATTCTACAACAGAAGCCGAGTACATTGCAGCTTCTGGCGCTGCAAAGGAAGGTGTCTGGTTGAGGAGGTTCCTCATTGATTTTGGTGTGTTTTCGAATACGTTGGGCCCACTAAATTTACATTGTAATAACAATGGGGCAATTGCACAGGCTAAGTAGCCTAGGGATCACCAGAAGAACAAACATGTACTCCAAAAGTTTCATCTCATTCGAGAGCTTGTGAAACGAGAAGATATCAAACTGTGCAAAATACATACGGATTTGAATATAGCAGATCCTTTGACAAAGGCTCTTCCACAGCCTAAGCATGAGGTGCACATGAGGTCTATGGGGATTAGACCTCTAAGAGATTAACTCTAGTGCAAGTGGGTGACTGTTGGGAATATGCCCTAGAGCTAATCATGAGATGATGATATTCCGATTGTATCCATGATTAATAAAATTTTCATTGACTATCCATTATAGACAACTTGTATTGATTGGCAATTATGTGAATTATTTATGAAACTCAATTACTTGAATGGTTATTCTAAAGTTGTCCCTGGTCGGTGTTCTTGTGAGAACACACTTGAATATTAGATCAACACATGTATTAGTTGATGGTTATGTTTCACAAGTCATGGACATGGAGATGTCAAACTAATAATGTGGGCATATGTAAGACATGTAGGCTGGACTGACCCGACATGAGAAAGTCTCTATTCACGTCATATATGTTATGTCCTTAGACCTGAGATTGTGGTATGTACTCAAGATGTGAAACGGCCTACTTAGGGACTGTCAAACGCTACTCCGTAACTGGATAGTTATAAAGTTGGTCTTCGGGTGGTCGGGAAGCATGCTATGAGACATAGACAATCAAGATGGAATTTGCCCCTCTCTACTCGAGAGAGATATCACTGCATCACTCAAGTGATTGGATCAACAAATGCATGGTCGTGCTTGGGTTAAGTGTTAACTCACGAGTTGAACCATATATCGAGTGGCAAAGGGAATAACTTGTATATGGTCGTAGTGATTCGTCTGATATGATCTTTGCATGCACGTAGGAGTTGTCACACCTTGCTAGAGGCCGCTGTCAACTATTGGGCGAGTAGGAGTACTCGGCCCATGTCAATGTGTACGTGAGCCCATAGGGTCGCACGCTTAAGGGGCTGGAAGCCTAATTCGGGTTGGACCCGAATTAGACAAGGCTTAGGGTTACTAATGGGCCTCCAACTCATGAGCTCATTGGGGATGCCTATATAAGCAAGGGGTAGGGCGCGCGATGAGGGTTGGACGCCTTTGACAGCCGCCGTCGCCCTCCCCACGCTCGCGCCTTCTGTTCCTCGTGGACCTAGCAGTCCGAAGGCACATCGCTTCTTCCCTGTACGTGTGCGATACCTCGGAGGTGCTGCATCTGGAGCACTGGGATGAACCACGCGAGGGGATTGACGTGACGGACGACCACACAACTGCACTGCCTGCTGCGACGCGTATGACTACATCGAGTCATCTTCTGCTGCATCCGCGCGTCTAGTGGTAATCCCGTGACCTGTAACTAGCAGTAGATCCTGGTTTATGAGGCAGAAAAATTTTGTTTTTTGGCTAGCGTAGCACCTCTCATAACCCTTCATGGGGATAATGAAGATGAGGAGTCAACTGAAGATGAGGAAGATGTGCTGTAGTTACTAGAGTCAGATGGTGAATCAAATCCAGATTTGATGTCCACTTCTTTCAGGGCAGAAGATATGCTCAATCTGGTGTTTAAAGTTGGGATGATGTTTGACTCAATTGAATTGTTAAGAAATGTTGTGAAAGAATATGGTCTGATCCATAGAGTAGAGATCAGTAAAACCAGGAATGAGAAGGAAAGGCTCACAGCTGTGTGTTGCAAAGGCAAATGGCCTTGGAAGTTACATGCTTCAAAGGACAAGTGAATTAATGCATTGGTGATTAAGACTTACAGTGCAAAAGACAACTATCAAAAGAAATGAGTGTTGAAGACTTGCACTGCTAAATCGCTTGTAGACAAGTATATTGAATCTTTCCGAGCTAATAAGAACATGTCTATATCCAACTTTCAAAGAGTAGTGCAAAAAGATTGGAATTTGACACCTTCTAGGTCCAAGCTAGCTCGAGCAAAAAGGCTGGCTATGAAGCATATCAATGGTGATGATGATGAGCAGTACAACATGTTGTGGAAGTATGCAAATGAGTTGAGGAAATCAAACCCACAAAGCACCTTCTTCCTAAATCTTGATGGCAACCTATGCAAATCTCTATATGTTTCTTTTGGAGCCTGCAAAATGGGTTTCCTAGCTGCATGTAGACCTCTCATTTGCTTGGATGGGTGCCACTTGAAGACTAAACATGGGGGAATCATGCTCATAGATGTTGGTATTGATCCAAATGATTTCATCTATCCCATTGCATATGGTGTTGTTGAGGTAGAGTGCTTGGAGTCTTGGAAATGGTTCCTAAAAACATTGAAGGAGGACCTAGGCATACAGAATACATATCCTTGGACAATTATGACTGACAAGTAGAAGATGACATTTTAAACTTGTCTGGTCACTAACACATATTTCTTTGACAACACACTTGCACATTACTAATAGTATTCATGCACTTATGCAGGGACTGATTAAAGTTGTGGCTACAGTTTTCCCTGAATCTGAACACTGATTTTCTGTTAGGCACTTATATTCAAACTTCTAGCAAAACTTCAAAGGTGAGAATCTCAAAAATCAATTATGGGCTTGTGCTAGATCAACAATGTAACCTCCTAGATGTTAATGACAACTAAAACTTAATCAAGTGCATTGTTAAAGCATAATCATTGAGCATCATGGCATAAATGTATTCATGTTTTAATGATATCTTTTATGTGATGCTTAGTTTTATACATGAAATGATGATGCTTTCTGTTTATTTAAAGTTTCTTGTCATTTTATGTGTTTCTGCAAGTTTATAAAACAACTAAAATTTATCTTGTTATCTTGTGCTTTTCTTAATGTTTATGTTAGGTCAACCATGATATGTTTCAACTAAAATAAATTTACTTTTCATAGGTTGCTTGTGTTTCTGAAATGTTATGTCACATGAAATCATAAAACCCTACTTTCAAATGTCATCCCAAATACTTAGGTTATACTCTATGTACTTGAGGTGTAAATCATGTTTACACTAGTGTCAAGCATAGTGTATAAATCTAAGTCTAACCCTTAAAAATGATTTCCATATTTGAAGTTGAATTTGAATTTCAAAGCTTATTCCCAAGTCTTGCAATTCAAATCTAAATTCAAATTAGAAAGCAATAAAATATTTTTTAAAAAGTCAATTTGGTCAACCAAGGGTGTCATGGGGTCATTGACCTAACATTGTCCTTGGATGATGTTTGTGATCATTAATGACCAACCAATTAATTTAGAAACCAAATCGAGTTTGTTTCCGTTTTTGAAAACCCTAATTTTAAAACCCTATTTTACCCCTCTTTCCATATTTTAAAATCTATAAGGAATTCTGATATACTCTCAAAATATGGTTTGTAGATCTTGACAAGAGCTACAATATTGGTATTTAAAATTTTTCAAATTTCAAAAAATAATTTCAAATGAATTTGAAAATATAGTTTTCTAACATTTATCCCCTTTTGATTTTGAAAACATAATTCAAAATTTATGCATATTTTGAGAAAACTTTGTATTTGAAAAATTTTTGGTTTGAAAAGTTGAGCATACCATAGTTTTGAAGATTTTCAAGTTTTATTGAAAAATCAAAAGTAATTTTAAATATTGGTTTCTAGGGTTTTGTTTCCCTTTTGAATTCGATTTCATATTTTAAAAACTATATAGAATTTGAAAATGCTTGTTAAATAAAAAATGTAGCTCTTGAAAAGTTATACAAATAATATTTTGGGATATTTTCAAGTTCTTATGTAAAATCTGGAGTAATTTGCTATTTACCGAAATAACATCACCTGCTACAGTACCGCTGACGTCATCATCTTCAATTCCTTCTCTCTGTTCCTCCTCGTCGTCGTGGCCGCCGTGGCCATCCCGTCTTGCCGGCCGTCGCTAGAACACCTCCCACACTTGAACGTTCATCGAACGCGTGCCGCTCGTTTGTGCTTCGATGTCGGGCTATAAAACCAGTCAGCCACCATCGTTTCCCTTCTTCTAATTCCCAGCTCCACCGCCGCCACCGTCGACCTCACTGTCACCGTCAAATTCACCTCTGTCGCTCCACCTCCGGCCATCCCATATTTCCAGCTGCTCCGCCTCATCCTTGCGGTTCTTTTGGGCCTAGAAATGCAAGCTCTCATCGACTGAGTCACCTGCACATCGTCGTCTTCCTCACGGCCGGCCGCCGAGTCGCCACGAATTCGTCGCCGTCGTTCGTTGCCATCTGTGCTCATTTTCTCAATTCTCTCAACAGCCTAGTTCAACTTCATCTCTTGCATCTTATGCTTTCCTTGGTTCGGCCTTTGGTGCACAGAGTTTATCGGAACGCCATTCGTGCCACCGGAGCTCGCCGCCGCCATTTCTGTCCACGCCGAGCTCATCCGTCCGTCGTCGTTGAGTCTTCATCTTCGAGCACGCTGAAACCGCGGTGAGCTCCTGCACGTGATCGTGCCTTTGGTTTGGCCCAGGTCGCCCTGTCACCACCGCTCCACCCGTGCCGTCGCCGCCGCGGCCATGCCCGCCGTCGCGATGCTCGTCGCCTTAGCTGCTAGGGTGGTGCGCTGGCTTATTCTGCGTGCGCATCGCGTCCACAGCATCGCATAGCAGCTTGCACACATGCTAGCCACACCGGAGAAGCTCCAATGAGCTTCGAAGCCGCGCTGCCATGCTGCCGCTCCGCCATCGTCGCCGTTGAGCATGCGCCGTCACGTCCGCCGCCGCGTTAGCTACCTCGGAAGATTCGCCTCGCTGCGTAGAGCGTGTAGGTGCTAGTCGCTCTGCCCAAGCCCTCACCGCTGGCGAGGTAGCCGCCGGTCAACCGCCGCCGCCGCGTGGTCAGCGCGGGAACACTGTTTCCCTTTTTTCTATTTTTAGAAAATGATTTAAATGCTATTTTCTTCCATAATTCATAGTAATTTATGTATTATTTCAAAAATTATAAAAAAATATATGTACGTACTTTTTGATGAGCTTGATTTATTAAAAATATTGGATATTATTTTTGAGCAAGTTTTGTTGCTCAATTAATTAGCCCAATTAGTTAATAAATGGATCTTCTATGTTTTTTAATAAATCATAGAATTATCCAAAAATTTTAAATTTTGTTTTGCAGCTTATTTAGACCATGCTTAACCTAAATAAAATTTTGAGATCAATTAGACAACTTTAATTTTATGCCTTTATTTTATGCTTTTAATTTATTAATTAACCCATTTAATCATGTTTAATTATTATAGGGATTGTTTGACTTTGGGATTGATTGATGACCTTGGGTCATTAACTTTAATGACCTTTGGCACTTTAATTAATTGTTTGAGCTTACCTTAATTATGTTGTTAGGGTTTAATCAACGTTATTTCATGTGCTTAATGAATTTCTTTAATGAAGTAGTTAACCCTAATAAACTTAGTAAATAAATTTTGTTGTCTTGCAACTTTATTGTGAAAGTAAAGTGTTTTGAGTTATTTAAGTTGTTATGCTTTCATCTATGTATCATCATGCATCATATCATACATTCCATCATGCTAAAGCATGCGTCTTTTATATACGTGTAGTGTATACGAGAGTGAGAAGGTTCGTGTTGAAAAAGTTTTGGAAATGGTCATCCATCCATGGTGCTGATATCGTCGATCCATGGTGTCAATGCTGAGTCTGACTTTTGGAAACTAACTTCTCTGCAACACAGGCAAGCCCCAGATGCATTCAAACCCTACCCTTATTTATAAAAATTTTATCGATTCAGTTATGAAATGATGCATTAAGTAATAGGAGTTGAGTGAAAACCCACCAATTGCATTACCTGTCTTACTTCCATATTTCTTGTTACCTGTTAACTGGAAGATGCATAGTAATGCTTAGTCCTGCTTAATTAGTTAGGTTTTCAAAAGGTAAAAGAATAAAAAATATGATGTTGGCTTACGTGTTGGAATCATGATAATAGTTAATAAATCGAGTCCGGATGGGTAACTTGCATTAGGAAAGGAGTTTCTCTGTAGTGTTTTCGTCTATTGATGCCCTAGGTCCCGTGTCGATGGTGATCTGGTGATATCGAAAAACTAGAAAATCCACATGCATGAAGTGATATACTGAGGGTTGGAGCCCAAGTATGTCATGGAGTGATATATTGTGGGCCAGAGTTCCCATAAATATCATAGTGTGGTATGCTATGGGTTTAAGTTCCCACGTATATCGGTACACTAGGTCTAAGTGCTCACGTGTATCATGTGGTGATATATGGCTGCGGTTGTTATCCTGGTATATCTGTGATCTGGTATGCATCGGAGTTAGAGTCTCTGGTATCCCAGTGATCTAGGTCCCAGCTGGGTATAAAAATGGATTCGAATTGGCGTTGCTTCTCGGAGAAGAAGACTCGATCGGTGTTCATCATCGTAGTAACAACTTGAATGATGGCTAAGGTTTAAGAATGAAGTTGATTGGTAATCTTGAGCTAGAGCAAGACAACTTTACTTTCTGTCGAGCTTTTGTGCAATATTTCTTATTTCTTACAAGCCTTACCTTGTCCCTTTAGCCTGCATTTCCTAAGTCTTCACCCCTCTTTTTCGTCGGGTCAGTCTTGTTGAGTACTTTTATACTCAGGGTTTGTTGAACCCCTGTTGCAGGTGCTAATTGGTGTTCAAATCAAGTTCATGTCGATGGGCTCGATGTAATCTGGTTGTTCTCTCCCAACTTAGGTGCTCTACCTAAGTTGTCTTCTGTAGTTCTACTCTACTTCCGCAATTGAAGTTAAGTTGTAAAAGTTAACTTATTCATGTTTTGTAAATTTAATGTTATTATTCTTCTGAACTTTGATATATATATATTTTTTGTAACAAATGCTGTAATGTTGGAGCTACTCCTTTGTTGATCCTGGTATGAGTTGTTAAATGTGGTTTAATCGGGGTCCTTTGAGGGCACCCGACAGGGCTTTCTAAGTTGTATGGGACGCATGCATGGCTATTAGAGGTCTTCAAGACAATGATGGGTGCATGTGGGCCATATAATTTAGGAGGTTCTGCCACAAACAACTCCACTGCAGTTTGAAAAGAACATGGAGAAAATGAAAGTGCTGAATGTTAAAGCATTTCAGTGGTTAGAGAAAATGCCCCCTAATACATGGTCTAGAGCATTCTTTAGCACATAGTGTAAGTGTGACTTGCTCCTCAACAATAGTTGTGAGGTGCTCAACAATTTTGTACTTGAAGCCAGAGAAATGCCTGTGCTAACTATGTTGGAAGAAATTAAGGGAAAGCTGATGGCCAGACACTTTTTGAAAGAAAAAGAACCTAGAGAAATGTGGCAGGGTCCTATTTTTCCAAAGATTAGGAAGAAGGTTAATAAGATAACTGAGTGGTCTAACACATGCTATCCCATACCTTCTGGTAAAGGCATTTTCCAAGTCTTGAGCAAGGGCCACAACTTTGTTGTTGACATAGGAGAAAGAAAATGTGACTGCAGGAGATGGGACCTAACAGGGATACCTTGTGCACATGCCATTGCATGTCTTAGACATGAAAGAATACCAACTGAGATGTTAGTGCATGATTGCTATAGTTCAGCAAGATTTTTGTTAGCCTATGCTCCTAAAATCAAGCCATGCAGTGATCCCACCAATTGGGAGGATGTTCCTGGACCAGAGGTGCTACCCCCTAAGTATGAGAAAAAGCTTGGAAGGTCAGCCAAGAATTGAAATAAGCAACCAATAGAAATTGAAACAACTCAGGGAACAAGATTATCAAGGCATGGGGTCATCATTACATGCAGCTATTGTGGATAAGAGGGTCACAACAGGACAGGATATGCTCTCAGGAAGTCTGGGTTGCAGCCAGAGGGCAATGTGCCAAGTGCTAGTGTGGATCCAACAGAAGAAGATGCACCAACTGGAAAACATTCTGGAATTCATTTTGATGAACTAATTTCTCGGGTACTTGCATAGGCACAGTAGTTTTTTGGTATTACTTTCACTACCTGGAGATCTGATGGATTTTGCAGCTGGTAATGCACTATGAAGAAGGAACAAAGACACCATTTTCTATGCTGGCAGGAGGTAGCCAACCCTTTTCACAGCTTACAGTTGACAACCACTTCCCTTTATCACAGCTGGTTGGAGATACCATGATCTCAAGGCTGCAAGCAGAGGTGAACACATTTTCATCTAAAACTAGAATTTTCCAATCTCTTAAGACACCATTTTTTAAATTGTTAAGAAAATATCACTAAATCTGGAATTTTCCTATAATTTTACCATGGAAAAAATAGGAACAAAACTTATCTCTAATTATTTCATCATGTAACAGGCTTCACAGGTTGCAGCAAGGAGGCTTGAACCACTTCCTCTACCTGATTCAAGCTTCATCATGTCAAACATACCAGCTGCAAGATCTGTGCCTCCATCTACAACTACAAAAGCTGGTAAAGCTGCTCTAGCAAAAGCAAAGGCCAGTGCCTCAAAACCTGCTAACAAGAAAAAGAAGACCAACAAACCTGAACAAGGATCAACTTGATCTTTGTCAATGACTCAACTTTTTTGTGTTTGATGTTTTGGACAAAGAACTGATGTAGACAGTCCATGTCAATGTACATAAATGCACCAAAGACTGTTGTATGGGTGCTTTCTAATCTTTTGGATGTTGAATAGGGCTAAGGTAGATAGCCGGATGGATGCTTTTGTATGTATGATACATAGATGCATCAAACTCTGATGCTTCTCATGATTAATTTGAAACTGTCAGGATGCTTAGTCTGTAATGGTAGGATGATATATATGGCTTACATCAGTTATGCCTATGTGTGTTCAGTGTCAACATGGTTTCAAATGTTACATGTCAATTTTCTTAAATTATCAGTGCACATTTCACAAATTGTTCTTTCACATCAATTGAAATTTGAGAGGAAACATAACTGCTTCAACTTGTATTGCACATAGAGTACTTTTACACATTTGGTGCAAAATAGAGTTGTTACTCACTACAACTCAATCAAGCACTAACACAATACAGGATTCATGCATGCTAATGCTGCTCACTTCACTACTAACACAATGAGCATCAGAAACTGGACTAACAGGCTAGCAACACACACAACACATATAGCTTGCAGCAGGATCAGTTCTTGTCCCCATGGTGCACATTTTGCTTCCTTCTTCACCTTTGCTGGCCTGATCGACATGTCTCATCAAAGAGCGCATCTGATGCTTCTGCTCTCAGATTGAGCGTTGAAGTGCTCCCTTCCCAATCGTCCCCCCAATAGGTCGCCCAGTTCACCTCTCCTGGCCAACTCCTTGAGGTGCTCCTGATATTCATCTTCCCAGTTGAAAAATGGGCAACCCGAGTTCCTCTGCACTCGAATTTACAAGCGAGTCAACTACCAACTACAACCAAGCAACGAATCACGAAACCCTAACTCACCTTATGGAATGGGCAACAGTAAAAGACGCTCCCCCTGCTTGTCGCCTATGTGGACACCCGCCTCAGCACACGTTTCCGCCTGCATTCCAAGCACAGGATGAGGGGGAGTCCTCCATTAGGCGCCACGCCACTCCATTGCTGCGCCATGGAGGAGATCGATGGGAGCGCGAGACAGAGAAGGACGGGAGCAGAGCAGCGAAGAGAGGGGATCGGTTGGAGGAGCATAAATGAGAGGGGAAGAGATGGGTGAGGGAGGGGCTAGATGCATAAATGCCACGGCCACATGCCCCGTGCAACGGTCGGGCCAGACGCCGTAGGAAAAAACATTGCTCCGTCTGGTTTGGGCCTCCAGTGAACCAAAATGTAAGTTCAAGGGGCTAGATGCTCATTTTTAGAGTTAATGGACCAAATTGACACGACGAGACAAGTCCATGGGCCTGTGGTGCATTTTACTCTTTTGTATACTACCAGCAGCTGCAACTACTCCTACATTATAGTAATACTCGAACGTACCAGTATCTTGCGGACGTATACGTATGCTGAGCATGTACGTATGCGCAAAAAAAAAGAATGGTCTACGATTCGACCGATCTCTTTCGTTCTCCTGCCCCCCACACTGGCGTCGAGCTCGGCCTCGCCGAACCTACACGCATTAGGGTGACTCCAACGGCTCACTCAAAGCACTGCCCAAAGCCAAAATGCATAGCATGCGGGGAAAAATTGGCCTCCAACTTGGCAAACGAGAAGCCGATTTTAGCTACGAGGAGAGAGAAAACCCAATTATACGTCGTCCTCTCGACAACACCCAAATCTCTGGCGCCTCATACCTTGAGCATGGTGGGTCCGTGACGGAGAGCGACCCGCGCTGTGAGACGGAGAAGGGGAAAGGAGAGGGAGCGAGGCGGAGGGAGATTGCGGCGGCGGTGAGGGCCTAGGCCCCGGCGGCGTGGCCGTGGAGGCGGTCGGGGTCGTGGGTGCCGGTGGCAACGCTCGGTCCTCTGCACGGATTGGAAGGAGCAGAACAACGGTAGGTGGAGGAGAAGCAGAGCACGACGGCGGGGAGGACTGAGGAGCTCGGCTTCGGCCGCGCTCAGCTCCACCTCCGGCTCCGGCGAGCTGCGCCGTGCATGTGGCCTCCGCCCCCGGCCTCGTCGCGCGCGGACATGTGGTTGGACTGGCCCAGGTGAGATGGGGGAGCGCCTCGAGCTCTCACTGGCTCGCGCAGGGGAGGGTTGCGCGTAGCAGACAGCCAGTGAGAGGGACCCTGGCGAGGCGAGGGCCACGCGGCGCGACGGGCCGGAACGACGGCGGGGAGTTGCCGGCGGGGCGAGTCAAATCCTCGGCGAGGAACTGCCGACGCGACGAGGCAGGACGACGACGAGGAACCATAGGCGCGATGAAGCGAGACCACGGCGAGGAACCGCCGGCGATATGAAGCGGGACCACGGCGAGGCAAGGCGGGGGCCGGCGAGGAACCACCGGCGCTCGATGTCCAATCTGTGAGTGGGGCTCGCCACCATGAGGGCCCTGCGGCTGCTGGCGCTCCTCCTGACATTACTGCTGCGGCGAGAGGAGGAAGGGAACAGGAGGCGGCGGCGACGGCGGGCGGGGCTTGCGGAGTCGCGAGAGGAGGAAAGGCGTCGGCTATTTTTCTTTTTCTTTTTTTTTTTTATAAACGCGTTGGCTGTTGGAGGGATGAGTTTATGGGCCACGGGCCTTTTTTACTATGCGCCACCGATAGAGTGGTGATTGTTGGAGTAAGTCTTATTGGATCCGGGGTCCACGGTGACGTGGCGTCGCCGGTCCGGTCCGGTCATCCCACCCCGCGCGCGCGACGAGAGAGAGAGAATGAGAGCCCAGAGCCCTGGCCGGCCGGCCGTGGCAATTATTGAAACCACGCAGAGTAATCAAGGGCTTCGCGGAGACCCATCAGACGGACAGCAGCTAGCACCACTCGGTGGATGCCCTGAACAGACAGAGACAGCGGCCGGGCGCAGCGCTCTGGCTCACGTCCGGCCCCGGCCATCCCCCACACCGATGCTACTGTACTACTATACTACCTCGCGTAGGGACGGACTACTAGTGGCCCGCCAGGGAGCACAGGTGACGCGTGCGGCCCCACGGACTGCCTGCCCCGCCCCGGAGTAAAAGATCTTTTGACCTGGATAGATCGATCGACCATCAATCGATTCTCCAGATCTCCCCAACCTTCCAGCCTTGAAGAGCGGCTGGGGCCCGGGGACGGGGCACGGGCCACGACCCCGGCTTCGCCGGCCGGCCCTCCCAGGAAGGGACGCAACGCCACCGTGGCTTGGACGTGCCAAGGCCGGGGGCGGCGAGGTTTTGCATCTGTAGTTTCTTGCCGTTTCGACAGCGATGTGCGCGATCTCGCATCGCGTCGCAAGTGACGCGTCAGGGAAGGGGAACGTCGATCCGGCCTAGTAGTAGGAGTACTCCACGTGAGATTATGACGGAGGAGATCGAGCTTGCTCTGCAGTCCGTGTTGAGCGTTTGATTGCGACGCAACGGTGCCATGTGGACGTGTGTGAGCACATTTCCTGTGCAGATTGATGCTTGGGTCGTTCCTTTTGAGGCGCAGGGGTTTCCATTCTCCTCCTACCTGCCAGAAAAGCATTGATGTCTCCTGTACCCTATATCGACGTAGCGGAACGGAACTTCAAGTCTCAGCTACCCCGTTTGACATTAGTTTGTCAGCAATGAGACAACTGCCATTGTCAAAAAAAAAAACAATGAGACAACTGTATAGCAATAGCGTGCTGGGCTTCTGCCAAGATCTTTTACTCTGGGACTTTGGTTCAGGACATGGATACCTGCCGTGTTTGCATGCACACCGAGGTCCTTCTGCCAAGATCTTTTACTATGGGGCTCGGGTCTTGCATTTTGGGTCTAGATTCACTGTAGATAAAATTAATTATACAGTTTGATTGTATTTTATAAAATAAACGTTTTAAGTCTAATTAGTTAATATTTAAATAATTTTTATTAGATATAAACAAAATTCTACGGTCGCTGTATTGCCGGAACAAGAATTCGGCCGTTTCAAAATTAGAGAACTAAAAAGGCCTAGGATGCTACCGTATCTCCCACCAAAGTACGTGCCGTCGCGGCGTCGCGTGGAGCCGAGGCGAGTGGTAACTGCGCCGCCTGCAACGCTGCAACGGATACGCTGTCGCTGATGCCATGTTCCATCCTAGCGCTTCGATCGGTACTGGGTTAAGGCTGCAGCACGGCAGAGGTGCGAGCATCAGGCGCCCAAGACAGATAATGGCAGCACGGCAGAGGTGGAGATCTTGCTTACCCGTTCCAGATTGCTCATGAACTGTTATTACTCCGTCCCCGAAACAAACATGTGGTTCTGGGCTTCTGGCTTTTGTCAAGATTTAAAGCTAGAAATCACCTTTTTAGAACGGAACGTATGAAGAATTGAAGATAAAACGCCTGCACATGCGTTCAAACCACATTCTTTGCGAGCAGCTCATTAAAGAAAGAGTTCTGTACGTCAAGGATGGGGATGGTAATCTGCGCATCTTTCATCGTCCCGTCTCAGGAAACTCAGCAAACTGCTTGTCCTTTTTTTTTAGGAAAACAGGAGGGGGTGCCCTTACTGTGTTTTTATTATAAACAAACAGGTTCTTACATAGCTGTCTCAAGAGACTTTAAATAGGAAACAAAGAAAATCAAAGAGATAACACATGTTTGTACCCATCGGGACATGCTTGAAGCTAAAGTATTATTCGCTCGTAGCATAACTAGAGCAAACTCCTTTCTGAAGACGGCTTTGCAATTATGAATGACTGCTTCCCTCGACTTCCCTTGACTTCTCGAACCGTTCTGGAGATAAATGGCTGCTTCGGCTTGGCCTTGGTAGGTGGAACTGAACTGAAGTCGAACTGATAGACGACGGATCATTAGGATCAATGCCAGGAGCAACATTTCAGTTATTCACGATAAAAAAGGATAGAGCAATCATGCTAGTTGCCCGCTGGTAGTCTTCAGCTTTCAGGCTGGGCATGGCCTATAGGCTATAAGAACACGGCATCATATGATTCACGATCTGTAAATGGAAATAAGATTTGGTGTGTACTGAGACCAGCATATGATGTTTTAGTTGATTAGAATGCAAGCCAATACTGTTGTCTCATTGCAGCTTTAGTGGAGAACCAGTGATATAGAGATATACGGTAAGTCATGATACAAACTGCTGTACTTGTCTTCACATGGATTGGGACTTTGGGCTTCGGGCCAAGGTCCTACTACTCGTGTTGGCTAACTGAAAGCCAGTGGATGAAAGCTCGGATCATGGCAAATGATTTGACTGATTGGGGCTTTTATGTTTCGGCATCGTTGAGTTCTCCGAACTGGGGCCAGAATTCTTTTAGTATTTCGTTTGTATTTAGTAAAAATTATCTAAACTTTGACTAATTAGGTTTAAAATATTCATTTCGTAAAGTACAACCAAACTGTGCAATTAGATTTTGATTTCATCTACATTTAGTACTCCATACATGTGCCGATATTTTAATATGATGGGAAATCTACTTTTTGCATAGTGCCAAATACTGGAATTGGGAGCCCAATTCAGACATCTAAACAAGGCCTTTGTGGAGTGACATGCTGAAACCTGACCACCACGACCAGTACAGTACTCTCTTCGTCTCAAAATAGATGTCATTCTCGCTTCTCGAGAAGTCAACATTTTTAAACTGCCACGTAATTTGGAGATATAAATATTGCAATATTACACGTATTTGTGCTAAGTAATTAGTATTATCAGAAAGATCTTTAAATCTAGTTTTTAATAAATTTATTTAAAGATATAAATATTGTATGTATTTTATACAAACCTAGTCAAAGTTAAAAAAGTTTGACTAACACGCTTCATATAGTGTCATCCTTTTCGGGACGGAGGGAGTAGTTTTCGAAAGACATAGCTTATAAGCTCAGGGGTCTCATCAGAAAAGAAATAATTGAAACAAGAGAAACAAAAAAGAAAAAAAAGAAACAAGCTCAGAGGTATAAAAACAAAAAAAAACAGGAACAAACAAAACAACAGAAACAGGGAAAAGGAAAAAAAAATGGAGAGGAAAAAGCTCAGAGAGCAGAAACAAACAAAATGGCGAAAATATGAAAAAACATGGAGATGCGGGGTATCGATCCCCGTACCTCTCGCATGCTAAGCGAGCGCTCTACCATCTGAGCTACATCCCCTTGTTGTATTTTTGATACTACAACTTTATTAATCCAATGACTTTGGAATAGAGTTTCATGATGTAATCCCAGATTCATCGATTTGTTTGTTGTTGACCAGAGCATCACATATGTATGTTAAGCTTTTAGGTTTTAAAATTTAAACTAGATATGGTTTGACTCAACATGACTTCGTAATGGCTAATGAAGTCATTTGCAGTCCCAAATATTAGCAACATATATGGTAATTTACACTGAATTCGCAAAAACCAGCTTTTGTGCAATATTAGCTAGCTCTTCCAAATAAAACGACCACGTTGGTTTAGAGAATGGGCAAAGATGGTTTCATATGACCTTGCAAAAAAAGATGGTTTCATATAACATATGAGTTTTTTTGTCGCTAGCCAATTCTGTTAAGATTTTGCACATGATTTTGTGTGTAGTGATTTACTGGTCCTACCTATTTGAAGCTTGGATATTGTGTTTGAATCAGCAAGAATCTAGCAATATGTTTGTGAGCTTGCACATGTGCTTGAGTCGGCGAGAGCCTGCTATGGTGGCTTACTGATCTAAAGCTTGCATGTTAAAGCATCTGAAAATCCGTCATCGTTATATTTTTTTCTGGAATACATAAAAATTTTACGCATCATTTTAACTAAGAAAAAAGTTTGTACACACTAACGACACGCTTCTGACGAGCGCCCTAGAAGGTCTTCCTAGCATACAAATTATGGTTTCGATAATACATAAAAGGTAGATGATCAAGATACGGGCGACGATACAACCTAAGAAGTGAGCTTGTGTCATGGTTGCTTTCTATGCAACCCCTTTTTTTTGCCGTCCAGGAAGAGCGCTCCAAGTGCTTCAAGGTTGGATGCGTTTGACCTAAATTCGTAGAGATCCTTTGTAGGTCTTCCCGCCGATGTGCTTGGCGTTGAAAGGCCTATGGTCAAATCCAACTACAGCAAGATTAGGATGACCAAACCCAAGAGCTGAAAGAATTCAACTCATGCAACCAAGATTTAAGAACCAACGAAAGAATTCATTTCATGTAACCAAGACTCGAGAACGAGATGCAAGGCTCGTCTTTAACACGCGCGGCCAATGTTAGGATGGTTGTAATACCAAACACAAAGCAAAAGCAGCAATGATTTTTAAATTATCATATTAATAAACCGCGAATAATTTGTCTGATGAAACAGCAGGCTAAAAGAACACTACATGAACTAAACCACGGATCGTTGTATCAATATTTTAGCCGTGGCTAACATTGCTAGAATATTTGAGCTAACCGGTAGATTTTTTTTTTCTTTTTTTGAGGGGAAGCTAACCGGTAGATGAAGTCCACAACAGCTGCTGAGTGAGTGACGTCCAAGGTCCCAGAGGTTAGACTTTTTTTATTAATAAATTTATTTTTAAAAAAAATTATAAAATTAGTCTCCGTTTTCAAAAAATTGCAGGAGTAGGACACCAGTCGCCCGTTGGAAGGGCGACGTGAGAGAATCGCCCGTTCAAAGGGCGACCAGGCCCAGGTCGCCCGGCCAAAGGGCGACCAGGCCCACGTCGCCCGTTCAAAGGGCGACCAGGCCCACGTCGCCCGGCCGACGGGCGACCTGGTTTTTTGGGTTTTTTTAAAATAATATTTATTTATTTGGAAATTTCAGGAAAAATTTCGGTTTTTTTAAATAATATTTATTTATTCGGAAATTTCAGAAAAAATATCGAAGTCGGAGAAATAGCAAAAATAATACGCAGTCATGCAATGGGCGTGCGAAAACGCCGTTGTCGTGTGCTCGCCCAAGCTTAATAGATGAAAAAATACAACAGTGAAACATTAATTAAATTCTAAAAACTAAAATAGTATCAGAACAATATCATAGAAAACAACATCGGCGGCAAATCATACAAAACTAATATCGTCCACGCTTAGGTGCAACACCCCTAATCGTGCCAGGCTTTGGTGCTTTGCGGCCCGCTCGCACATGGCCGGCTGAGTAAGTAAGCGGCGAAGAAGGAACTGTAACACGTGCAGGACGGCCTCCAGCAGCAGGTGGTATCGCGTACTCGTCCTGTGAGGGCTGTGTCTATGGTGGTGCTTCACGTAACTGCGATGACGCAAGTACGTCCGCCGGCTTCTGCTGCAGGTAACTCTCAAGGTCGAAGGGTGACGGGGATCGCTGACGAAAAGTGTCAGCGTGCTCAGAGATGTCCGATACCTCGTAGTCGTAACGGGTCGTCCCTAAACATATAAGACCAACGTTATGATAACGCTGATGGTAAAACTAATATATAACGTGTCGAACTCTTAAAAGTAGGTTATACCTGGAACCATGGGTACAGCGTGTGAAGAGGAACCTCCGAAATTGAACTGATGCCGTGAACCATCAAAGTGCATACTTGACCATGCAGAGTGAATGTAATGTTACGAATAAAGCAATATTAGATAATATAATTAAATTTCACCACTATATCGTACCTGTAGGCATGTGAGCAGGCTGCGAAGATGATCCAATGATATCGAACTCCGGACGCCAACCGGTAGAGTACGTAGGTGGACCTGAATAATGAAACTTATAAGTAACAAACAAGTTAGCATTACTACATACGAAGAAAATATAAGTTACTCACCTGTTTGGTACGTAGGCCGCGGAGGTAGTGGCACCGTCGGTTCGTCAGGCCTGTGTGTCACGTGTGAAGGTCGAGGGACGACATCCGGCTGTCGCCCGCAGGGCCGGCACGACGTCAACTTGACAATGTTTGCAGCAGAGTCGTACATCCTCTGGACCGCAGCGGTAAGCTCGTGGCTGGTCATCTGAATGTCCTCCCTCAACCGGTGCAAGAGCGATCCACCATCCACAGTGATACGGTGAGCCATGTCGATCTATTAACAAAACGAGAACATTGAAGTAATTACGATAAGAAAAATATTAAACGAAGTGGGTTGAAGTTCATAAAGATCGTACCGCCAACGACATCGCCTGATCTCTGTGCACAGGGTACGTGTCCGTCAACCTGGGGACGTGGGTCCGTGGCTCCGCTGGTGTATACGTGACTCTGATCCGTGTGCGAGGAATATACCAACGTAAGTAGTCCCCGTAAGCCTGCAAGAAAAACGGTCTGGGCTCGTAGGTCACATCATGTAGTGCGTTGGCCCACTCGTCGACCCACGGCTGTATACGGGAGGACCAAGTAACGCCTGCCGGTAGACCCCTCTGCACGTAACTATGGATTTCAAAATGTATTAATTATCTTTCTATATATATTAAATACTCAATCAGAACGAATTAATTGTCTTATACTTACCCGTGCACGGAAAGAGGAACAATATGGGCAACCGGGAGTGGGAATGTCTGGTTACGACCAAACTGCCGCATCACTCTGTGAGGAGCGTAGTCCTCGACAAAGATGTCGAAAACGACAGCCTTACGTGTCATCCAGTACTCCTGATCCCTCGTGCAGAACGACGACAACCCATTAGGCGCTCGTACGACAATCTCCTCCATGCTGTAAGGTGTCCAGCGGACGTCGTCTACCCTAATCCGGTCGAACGCCGCCATGTACTCAGGATAGGCTCTGTGAACCTGAATGTTTGCCCAAGTAGGCTGTATAGAAAATAATAGTAAGGTGCAATTTATTCGAAAATAAATAGAAACAGGTTCAACTGCGATATAGAAGACTTACCCGCCGCCGGACCCACAACGAACCCATCGTAGGGCCGTCCTCCTCCGTCTCCCCGTACAAACCTGCTTCGTAAGTCGAGAAATCCATGACTGGTCGTCCAATACTAAACCGCTCGTACGACCAGAGTTGAAGTAATAGTGGACAACCAGAGAGGATAGCTGACGGGTCGGTCTTTATGCACGCATCACAAAGACCTCGGTACGTGGCTGCCAAGATAGCGGACGCCCAACTGTACTGCGGCACGGCGTCGAGCGGTGCGTCCGCTATCTCGTGCGCTAAGTGAATCAAGTGCTTCGCGGCAGAGTTCCCATGCGACGATGTGAACATTATCCAACCAAACAACCACAACAGATAGGCCTCCAAGTGTCTCGACACAGTGGCCTCATCCGCCGCAGGGTGGATATACTCGGCCTGAATTAGAAAATAGAAGTTCAAATTTCATTTAACATACACATGAATATTTGATGTTAATGAACTATATCACAATGTTATCTATTTACCTGAAACTGCAAGAGCCAGGTCTTCGTAGGCCCGTGATGCTGGTTTTCAGCAAGAGTTTGATACTCTGGAGCGTCTGGTCGACGCACGACACCCTCGAAACGGACTAGAAGGTCCTCACGCCAAGTGGCCTCCACGTCTGGACGGCTGACAGCCTGCCCAGCAGTGGTGACACCAAGTAAGTAGGAGACGTCCTCGAGTGTGGGAGTCATCTCTCCGCAAGGAAAGTGAAACGTGTGCGTCTCAGGCCTCCAGCGGTCCACCAATGCCGCAAGTAAGGAACGGTCAAAGTTAAACCGTGTCACCGCATCGGCCGGGGCCTCAACAGCACTAGCCTGCACAAGCCTACACAGAGGCAGTAGACCAGCTGCTCGTAGCCTGTAGCAAATACAACATTTATATATAAATATATATTACCAAATCGTCTGTATGAGTAAAACAAATAAGTGAACGTGTTATTGTGCACACCTGGGTATCCATCGCTCGTCCAGCCGTCACAACTCCTGAGGTACCCTAGGCCGTAGAACAGGTAGCTCAGCAGCTGTCACAGCACTCAAGTAGGACCGGTGACGCTGGTCCAACTGTGCGTCCAACAACTCCAAGTGTCCCTCATCCGTCGCCATACCTAAAATATCTTAATAATATAAAAAAATAATGCACAAATATAATTAATACTATGAAACACTAAATCAAAAAAAGCAGACATACTATTATTTTTAAAGAGCATTTTCGCCTTGATTCCGGAATCCACGACGTGCACGAGGGCACCGGCCGTCTTGCGGATTCCCTGAAGGTCCTGCTTCTGCAGCTCCCT
>CM041635.1:9582023-9685251 GCA_023333625.1 Bothriochloa decipiens | reverse complement strand
GAACCGAATCTCTTCTCAATGACCTTCTGTTTCGCTCGCCACGCCTTCGAATAGCTGATGGTGTATTTAAAATCTTCCTCTATAGTAGTCACTATAGATTTCGGCTCATACCTTAAATTATCAATAATTCGATTATACATGTACTCTGCAATGAAGATCGATGTAAGAGCAGTATTGGACTTCTCTAATTCTTGTAACTCACATGTATATTCTGTTACTATAGAGCACTTCCAAATTGTACTCCATTTTTGCTCATAAGCATGTACCCTAAATGGACAATCCGAAAACACACATTTAACATCATATACTTTCTTATTGGACTTAACAACTACAAAAGACCGCTTCATTGACAGAGACCAGTACTTCACGGCACTCATCACTTCATCTTTGCCTTTGTACATAGCTCCCTCTACTAGTTCATTCTCATGATATTCCCACGGCACAGAATTTCCTTCGTTGATCATCAAATTCTTCGAACTGTTACTCTTCTACTCCAGTGGGACAGGAATTTCATTCTCATCTTCAGATGACTCAGTTTCAGATATATTCTCATTCTCCATATCTTCCATCGCCATCTTTTCAACTATATGCTCTATGCGCTCTCCTTCGTCCGCTTCACCCGTCGGTACCATAGATGACAGGTGATGATCACCCTCTTTATTATCTTCCTCATTATCATTGTGATTGTCATGGCTCGGACCTCCTTCTTCTTCTACACCGTGTACCTCATGAACCTCCTTCGTATATGCCTGAGCAAGAAGGACTACAGGCCACCCACGTTCTACAGCTTTGTTGACGTATTTTCTCCATGTTGATGTTGCATTAAGCGATACTAACTCCCAAAAAATGCCCTCCCGAGCACGACTAACGATACCCATGACCTTAACGTCATGTTGGTTGCTGTCAAGCCCAAATATTCGCATCAACCAATTCTGCACACCACTAATTGTTCTCTCATTTACCCTAGACACCCATCTACTTATTGAGGCAAATCCTGACAGATCAACCCCGTGTACACCTTGAATAATTTCTCCTTCTCCATAATAAATTTGAAATCCTAACTTCTCCGACATCTGTGTAATCTAAAAATTTCAACTAAAATACCTTTTCAGTAATATATTACTAATAACAATATAAGTAATAAGAATATAAGAATATATAAAATACTACTAAAATATAACTACCGAAATATACTATTAATCGCTCAACTGCCGAAATACTACCGAAATAACTATCGAAATAATACCAAAATTTCAACTATAACTATTTAATTTAATAATATATATAAAATAAAAATATAAATAATACTACCGAAATATAATATTAATCGCTCAACTGCTCATTACATTATCTAACAATTAATATAACACACATTAAATAATTATATATAAAATTATTTTTTTACTTACCAAAAATTTTCCTCTTCCTCTCTTCTCCTTCTTCCTCCTCCTCTTCTTCTCTCTTCTCTTCTCTTCTCTTCTCTTCTCTTCTCTTCTCCCCTTCTTCTGTTCTCTTCTCCCCTTCCGCGCGAGCCGGCAGCGGCCGACCGCGTTATATATAGGCGCGCCACGTCGCCCCGTGTTCGGGCGACACGGGCCAAGTCGCCCACTGGTTGGGCGACATGGGCCACGTCGCCCATCGGCCGGGCGACGTGGGGCCTGCCATGCCACGTGCACGGCCAAGTCGCCCACTGGTCGGGCGACATGGGCCACGTCGCCCATCGGCGGGGCGACATGGGCCCGCCATGCCACGTGCACGGCCACGTCGCCTGTTGGTCGGGCGACATGGCCCAGGTAGCCCGCCAGTCGGGCGACAAGGCCCATCTTCGCCCTTCCAACGGGCGACTGGTGGCCTATTCTGCAATTTTTTAAAAACGGAGACTAATTTTATAATTTTTTTAAAAAATAAGTTTATTAATAAAAAAAATTCCAGAGGTTATGTGTTGTGCGCGAGGCGCACAGTCTGGCCCGTGAAGCCCAATAAGGCCGGCCCACGACTCCACCGCTCGCCGCATCCCCCACGGCGGCGTGTGTGGGTGGTGCGGTGCCCCACGCTCAGCGCCTCTTCATTGCGGCTCCTCCTCCCCTTCTCTGCCCTTCGCATTCCCCTCCCCAAAACCCTTGCGCCTACACCGCCGTCCGCCGCCTCCCTCGCTCCCCGGATCCTCCCCGCCTCGCCCCGCCCCGACCCGCCACGCCGGTTCGTCTTCTTCCGATCTCCTGCTCGTGCCCCCCGTCGATCGTCATCCTCAACCAGTTTTTCTTCGGCTGTTTCGGTTTCCTTCCCCCCCGGTGAAAATTCCTAATCCCTAATCGGCTCGGTGTTTAATCTGCAGGTGCGCGCTTGTAGCCGAGGAGCTGCTGCGGCCAAGACCAATCGACCATGGCGACCCGTAAGTTTCGATTTTACTTCCTCCTCCCCATTATTTCTCGGTGCGAGTTTTCCGCGTAGACGCTTATTGGTACGCCATTCGTGTTGGCGGTGCTCTGATATTCGGTTTTAAGGTCATTATTGCGTGTTAGTATCGTCGATACATGTATAATAGATGCCGTAGCTATCATCATTTCATGATTTGTGCGGAATATCAGAGGCAGGATATGGATTTTGGGACTAAAGTTGCCTCTGATTTGCCGATATTTTGTTTTGTCTTGTGCTAAGGCATATTTAGGTTTGTAATTTAGAGTTGGAATGGCAGGGTTTCTTCCAGTTTGCTCTGTGTTTTAGCTGCTAAACACCAGTGAAGGCTAGTTTGTAGTTTCTAGAATCGGTATTTCGATGATATCACAGTCATATTGCAACAGTTGGATGTTCTAGTGTAAGAACTGTTCTGTTATGGTTTTTATACATGTTTTGTTTTATTTTGTTTTTTCATCTAGAAAAAAGAAGATAAAAGATTCAGTTCTTTTCTTAGTGTACATACGGGTGGTGTTTTCAATTCCTTATCTGCAACTTGTGGCTTGCAACTCATTCAGGTATTCAGTTTGAGAACAACTGTGAAATTGGTGTTTTCTCCAAGCTGACAAATGCTTACTGTCTGGTAGCCATCGGAGGGTCAGAGAACTTCTACAGGTTATTGCTGCATATTTCATTTGAGTTATTGGGCTCCTTTGTTGGAAGTAGACGAAATGCTAACTCCAATCGTGTGTTCTCCAAATGTTTTCCAGTGCCTTTGAGGCTGAGCTTGCAGATGCCATTCCTGTGGTCAAGACCTCTATTGGTGGCACCAGAATCATCGGTCGACTCTGCGTTGGTTAATATCTGAAACTTGGCTTTGCTATCTGGTTTGTTGTCTGCTAGTCTTCACGTTCCCTTCCACTTTGTTTGCCCAGGAAACAAGAATGGACTTCTATTGCCACATACTACAACTGACCAAGGTAAAGCATTTGGTTTATGCTGAGTGTGTTTGCTACATCTGTTGTTAATGCTTATGCACGGCTGGTTATTAGGAAACTGATAACTTGTTACCCAGATGTTTTCACATGTGTGATGTTATTTCCATCTCGTATCGTCCACTTCCGTCCATGTTTTATTTCTCAAGTTTATTGCACCTTTTTTGAAAAAAATGCATGTGCTAGGAAATGCTAGTTTTCTATCAGTATTCACCTTCAACGTGATTTTACTACATAAGGATGATAAGTAGCACTAGGTTTCTAAAACTAGTGTATAAACCACTTAGCATGTGGCACAAATATGCTGCCTTGTTTGCATTTGTTCTTGTAAAAGCTTAGATTTATATTATTTACCTGCAGCTAGCTAGTTTCCATAGATAATTTTTTAGGCCTTTTGTATATTGTACAATTAGAGTTATAATGGCTTAAACTTGGTAACCGATGCTTGGCCATGTTGCTGCGTGCAAATCTGCAATGACTAGTTCTACTTTTGTTCTTTCAAATGTATTATTATCTGTTTGTCACTGCTTTATCTAAGTGACAAAGAAAACAGTGAGGATAGGTGGCAACTCCAACTATCCTGTCAGCTGTGGGTTGTATAGGTTGTGACATTGTATCCGGGTGTGCATGAATTATCTGTACTTATGTCGTCCCTGTGCTGTGGAACTCCTGTAGAGCTTCAGCATCTGAGGAACTGCTTGCCTGATCAAGTGGTGGTTCAGCGCATTGATGAGAGGTTGTCTGCCCTTGGCAATTGCATAGCCTGCAATGACCATGTTGCGCTTACACACCCTGACCTTGACAAGGTATGCCTATTCATTCTATCTGTAGCCCCTGAAACTTTGCACTTCCTCAATTACCTCTAGCTAAAATCTTTGTGCTAATGAATTCAACAGGAGACTGAGGAGTTCATTGCAGATGTGCTTGGTGTCGAGGTGTTTAGGCAAACTATTGCTGGAAATATCCTTGTGGGGAGTTACTGCACCTTCTCTAACAGGGGTGGTTTGGTACGGCGTTAACTGTTAGCTACATTTCCATTCCATCCATTTTCTTCTGGTTACGAATGTTTCTATTTATTGAACAATACATTAATGCAGGTTCATCCTCATACATCTGTCGAAGACCTTGACGAGCTCTCCACGCTCCTGCAAGTCCCTCTTGTCGCTGGTACTGTGAACAGAGGCAGCGAGGTCATTGCTGCAGGCATGACAGTGAACGACTGGACTGCCTTTTGTGGCTCGGACACGACGGCCACTGAGCTCTCAGTCATCGAGAGCGTCTTCAAGCTGAGGGAAGGGCAGCCCACTGCGATCGTGGAGGACATGAGGAAGTCTCTGATAGACAGTTATGTGTAACTTGTGGGTCTCAAGTATTGCCTATGCTAAGATGTGCTGCAAGCAATACTTGAGTTGTCTGTAGCACAACATAACCCTATGATATGTTCGTGGTGTACTGTATCCGTGGTTTCTGAATCGTAGACTTTTAAAGTTGAAGCTCGTGCTATATCAGTAAGAAGTGGCCACTCGTTTTGTTAATTTTTGTTTCGGCATGGACGTTTATGCTTTTTCTTTTTAGCAATGTTTAGGCTTCTTGGTTGATAAATAGCCTAGGAAGTAAAATTTTGCTTACACTGCCCTGAATTCATTGGCTTAGAAAATCCAAATCTCGAGTGCTACAGTCTGTTCATGACTTTCTCCATTGTTTGTTCACACCAGCAGCTTTTATGCAGATACATGACTAGTCTAGGAATCTGTGTTTTGTTACATAAGGACAGAGATTACAGAACCAGGACACCGAAAGATGAATAAACTTGGGGAAAAAGAACTATGGAAAAGATGTCATCTTAAAGATGTCATTTCTTTTCAAAAAAAAAAAAAAGCGAACAGAGAGAAGCGCCTATGACAGAGGAGCGGGTGATTTTTTTCCGGCTTCAGTGGCGGCAGAGAAGACAACCATTCCATTGTCATCAGAGGACTACAGGAGCCAACCATTCCGATGCAGCGGTCGAGGAGATATTTTCGATTTTTGGCACCTCTTTTAACTTTGAGAGCGAGTAGGGAAACCTGTCCACGGAACCCGACCGTCGGTGATGGGCTGGTGCTGGACGACCGACTGGTTCCTTCCACCGAGCTCTCAGTTGAAAGCTGAAGCTGCTAGCGGCTACTGTGTTGGCATGTCTCCAAATCGGAGCCCGGCCCCCACGTGTGCCGAGTCTGGCTGGCATGCCCAGCCGTGTCACAACTCACAAGAGAAGCCGTAGCAGTTTTGGTGTCCTAGTCGGGAGTTCAAGCGTCCGAAATGACGCGCCACAGGCCACACACACACACAAACCTGCGCCGCCGGCCCTCCGCCCGCCACACACACAAAAATACTCGATGTGAACCCGCTTGTCTGCGTACAAACTCGAGTCTTTTTTCTTCGATCACACTGTATCCGGCGAAAAAGCGACTGCTTTACAAGGTGCCGGTTCCATATAAATGGATATATACTTTTCGTCAAAAAAATGGATATATATAAATAGATAGCTACACTCCTGCTCGCCCTCGCCGACGCCGGCCATAGACAACAAAAATGGAGGGCGAGCACTGGTTGCTGTGTGCACTGATCGCCGTGCCGCCCTTCCTCTGCTACCTCACCAGCAGCATACTCCGACCACGCTCCGGCAGCAGCACCCGACGACGACGGCTGCCACTGCCGCCGGGGCCCAGGCCGCTCCCGCTCGTCGGCAACCTCCTCGACCTGCGCGGCGGCAACGGCAACGGCAACCTCCACCACGCGCTGGCGCGCCTCGCGCGCGTCCACGGCCCCGTCATGCAGCTCAAGCTCGGGCCGCTCACCACGGCCGTGGTCGTCTCCTCGCGCGACGCGGCGAGGGAGGCGTTCACGCGGCACGACCGGGCGCTCTCGGCGCGCGCCGTCCCGGACGTGGCCCGCGCGGCGGGGTTCGCCGAGCGGTCCATGATCTGGCTGCCCGCGTCGGACCCGCGGTGGAAGGCCGTCCGCGGCGTCGCGGCCGCGCACGCCTTCTCCCCGCGCAGCCTCGCCGCGGCGCGCGAAGTCCGGGAGCGCAAGGCGCGGGACATGGTGCGCTACTTCCGCCGCCTGCGGTCGGCTGGGCAGGAGGCGGTGGACGTCGGCCAGGCCGTGTACGCTGGCGTGCTGAACCTCGTGTCCAGCGCGCTCTTCTCCGTCGACGTGGTCGACGACGGCGAACTGGGCGCCGAGTCCGCGCGGGGGCTGCGGGAGCTCGTGGAAGAGATCGTCGACGCGGTCGCCAAGCCCAACGTGTCGGACCTCGTCCCGTTCCTTGCCCCGCTCGACCTCCAAGGATGGCGTCGCTGCACGGCGCGTCGCTTTCGCGACGTCTTTCGCGTCTCGGATGGCATAATCGACCGCCGGTTGTCCGACTCCGACGATGACGCGTCAACCCCTGCATCCGAGGGCGACAATAAACATGGCGACTTCCTCGACGCCCTTCTGGAGCTCCTGTCCGCGGGGAAGATCACCCGTGACAACGTGACGACCATCATGTTCGACGTCTTCGCCGCCGGGACCGACACCATCTCCGTCACGGTGGAGTGGGCGATGGCCGAGCTGCTCCGCAACCCGAGCGTCATGGCCAAGGTGCGGGAGGAGATCCATGGCTGCCTCGGCGGCAAAGAGAGCGTCGAGGAGCACGACGCGGCGAGCCTGCCGTACCTACAGGCCGTGGTGAAGGAGGCTATGCGGCTGCACCCGGTGGCGCCGATATTCCTGCCCCACCAGGTCACAGAGGACGGCGTCGAGATCGGAGGCTACGCCGTGCCCAAGGGCTGCACCGTGATATTCCTGGCTTGGTCTATAATGCGAGACCCGGCGGCGTGGGAGAGGCCCGACGAGTTCATCCCGGAGCGGTTCTTGGACAAGGAGGAGATGGGGTTCAGAGGGAAGGACTTCGAGTTCATCCCGTTCGGCGCCGGCAGGAGGCAGTGTCCCGGGCTGCCCATGGCAGAGCGCGTCGTGCCGCTCATATTGGCGTCCCTTTTGCACGCGTTCGAGTGGCGCTTGCCGGACGGCATGTCCCCCGAGCAATTGGACGTGAGCGAGAAATTCACCGCTACAAACGTGCTGGTTGTCCCTCTTAGGGCCATTCCCGTACCCGTAGTTTGAACCTAGTAATAAACTGTTAAATATATCTGGAGAACTATTACAAGATAATTTGCTAGTAGAATTTATCTATATAAGAGATATAGATTTATTAATTTCTTGATACAATCAATTTTTCTGATGTATCCTATTTTTTAGTCTTGAGTTGCTAGGTTTTGGGTGTTGAAAGGCAATCACTCGTTGTTTCCTTCTTTTTCTTGTTCTTATGTTTTATTCACTAATCATTTACTTGTTGGCACGTAATCTGTGCTACGAGGGTTATGTTGTAGTTGGTTCGTGTAAATATATTTTTCTTGACGAAACAGAAGCTATATTCCGTGAAAAACTAAAATTCATGTAAATTTAGGAAGGCTTCTTCAAACAAAGATAGAAATTGAAGAGATGGGAGTGAGGCTCAATTGAAAGAACTTTTGCTAGGGTCCTACTGAAATGGATTGACTTGTTTTGGACATAAAAAAAAAGTCAAGGGAATTGAATTCTGAGGGGTCTAGAGTCCGATAGATGATAGATCATCCCAAGAAAGATAGCTGCGACCATTACAAACAACTGTAACCCTTGAAGAAATCAACTAGAATATCCCTCCACCAAAATAAAAATATCTTTTTTATTATTTTGAAATTAGCCATAGGCGTAGTATTTTTCTCATACTAAATTGCTAAAGAACGAATTTATGGAAGTTCTTCAACCAAAGAGTCTCTTTTTTCCGAGAACATGCCGTTGGCCCGTGTTGCTTTAAGGAAAAAAAGGTGTTTTGTTACACGACTGTGACGGCATTAGGCGAGCTGCCGATGACCACCACAAGTAAACACTTTTATACAAATCACCGGATGGAACGGTGGAGCAGGGGTGGTGTACTAACTTAGAAATAAATTGCACTACTAAGGAAGGTGGAGCGGCTAGGCAAGCACGGCGAAGCAAGCACGGCGAAGATCGGGGCAAGCTTGCTGTAGCCCACCGCAATCCAGGCGTCGCCCTCAGCCCGGACCCGAAGTAACACCTTGTAAGGTACTAGATGGCTAGAGGGGGGTGAATAGCCTATTTAAAAAAATCTTCGAAACACTAGAGCAAAATGTTAGTAACACAAATGGCTATAATATACGGTTTGCTCTAGCTCTGATTGTTGGGCAAGCCACCTATTGCAATTCTAGTAATTATAATCTCTATGGCACTCAAATTACTATGTCTCTACTTTAAGTAATAGAAAGCTAACAAGAGAGATAAATTACTCTATGCTACTCTACTTGCTACACTACCATAAAATATATTGTAAGTATGAAAAAGAGGAAAATTTGACTTTTATATCAACGTTAAAGAGTAGAGGATGCTACCAATCACCAAATAATTAATTTTAACAATATATATTAATTAATTCAATTCATCAAAAGACAAGAGATGACATAGTTATTTTTCTCCCAAGATTCGCTTACCTTAACCCGAGCGGGCTAGCAGCCTCCCCACACAACGGTCACCAGACCCCTTCCTCTCTTTACACTGACGCGCGGGCCTCTGTCCAACGACTCCTCCACGAGCCAACACGCGCTTTCCACGCGCAGACAGCCAGCGATGGCTTCAGCAACACACACACAGAGACGGAGCAACCGGAAAATGCTCGAGAGCAAACGGCAAGGCTGATGCCAGCCAATGGCATGGCGACAACGGCCAAACTGGCAAAACGGCGCCCTCCACTCAACTGTGCATGCATGCAGGTGGCCAATAAGAACTCGACAGCGAATAGGAACTGCAGGCGCCGGTCCCCCACGCGCTCTCTCTCTCTCTGCCCTCTCACGTGAAAAGAAATGGCAGGCAGCGGCTCCAAGTCTCTCACACGCAGAGACATCAACATGCACCGCTCTCTATTCCCGGCAGATGCACGCATGCAGTGAGCGATAGGCCCTGACTCTGAAACTTGGTCCGGTTGCAAAGCTCGCGAGCTCCCCTGGCCTTGATGTTTGGTCCGGCCAGCAGGCAAGAAGCTAGCGCTAAAAATAGCGGCACTTTTTTCTTTCTCTATTTCTCCCGTACGTTACTATCTCTCATAAAAATACTAAAACATATATAGCACTTGAGATAGCATAAACATATAAATGATTTTTTTACGGAATTTCTCATAAATTAGTGGCACCAGATAACCGTTGTAATTAAAGACTTTCTCTCTATGGGATTACTACTAGACACGTAGATGCAGCGGAAGACAACTCGATGTAGTCATATGCGTCGCAGCCGGAGGTGCAATTGCGTGTTCGTCCATCACGTCAATACCCTCGTACGGTTCGTCCTTTTGCTCCAAATGCAGCACCTCCGAGGAATCCCACATATGAAAGAAGCGTTGCGCCTCCGGACTGCTAGGTCCGTGAGGAGCAAAAGGCGTAAGTGTGGAGGGCAACGACGGCTGCCAAAAGGCGTGGATCAGGTCTGGCCACGCCCCTCCCCTCTACTTATATAGGCGTCCCTAATGTGCTCCCGAGTTGGAGGTCCATTAGTAACCCTAAGCCTTGTCTAATTTGAGTCCAACCCGAATTAGGCTTCCAGTCCCTAAGCGTGTGACCCTATGGGTTCACGCACACACAGACATAGGCCGAATACTCCTACTCGTCTAATAGTTGACGGCGGCCTTTAGGAAGGTGTGACAACTCCTATGTGCACGCAAAGATCATATCAGACGAACCACCACAACCATATACATGTTATTTCCTTGGCACACAATATTTGGTTTAACTTGTGGGCTAACACTTAACCCAAGCACAGCCATGCATTTGTTGATCCAATCACTTGAGTGATCCAGTGATATCTCTCTCACATAGAGAGGGGTAAGTTCCATCTTGATTGTCTATGTCTCACAGCACGTTTCCTGACAAACCCGAAGACTACCTTTATAACTATCCTGTTATAGAGTAGCGTTTGACAGTCTCTAAGTATGTCGTTTCACATCTTGAGTACATACCACAATCTCTTAGGTCTAAGGACATAACGCATATGATGTGTAAAGAGATAATAAGAAACGTTGTGTCAGTCCAACCTACATGTCATATATGCGCTCACATTATTAGTTCAACGTCTTCATGTCTATGACTTGTGAAACATAGCCATCAACTAATACATGTGTTGATCTAATATTTAAGTGTGTCCTCACATAAACTCCGACCAGGGACAACATTCAGAATAACCATGCAAGTAAAGAGTTTCACAAACAATTCACATAATTATCAATCAATACAAGTTGTCTTTAATGGATATTCAATAAAAACTTATATTAATCATAGATACAATCGAAATATCATCATCTACATGATTAGTTCTAGGGAATATTCCCAACAGTGACCTCCTGGCAAACCTCCCATAGCACGGCAAACTCGGTGATGACAGCGGCTGTGGGGGCTCCGGTGATGTCCCGTTTCCACTGATTGTTGAGCGTAGCGTTATGAACCGACCTTTGCCGCCGTCTACGGCCCACCGCGAGGAAAAGCGCCGGTGTGGAGAGATAGATCGAGCCAGTGGGGAGCCATTCATCAAACCAGAATCGCGACTGCTTGCCGTCTCGAACCAGGATGCGGATGGAAGCCCCGAACATGGCGTCAGCGACAGCGCAAGCGAAGGGCCACGCCAAATTCCGTAGGTCAGGAAGACCTAGCCCCCCAAGGTCCCTGGGCGAGCAGGAAACCATCCAAGCAACCTTGCATTTACCTCCCGAGACGGCATCTGAGCCCGCCTAAAGGAAAGCCCGGCGTCCCCTGTCGAATTCGTTGATGGCCCAAGGAGAGAGTGCACAACAGATGTAAGTGTGAACCGGGATAACCGAGAGCGTGGTCTTGACGAGTGTAGCGCGACCCATCGGGGTCAGAAGGTTCTCCTTCCAGGTTGGGATCCTGGAGGCCACCTTGTCAACAAGCTGCTTCTCCTGCGCGCGGCACAACCTGGAGATAGAGAGGGGCGCGTCCAGGTAGATGATCGGGAACGGCTGCACGCGGCAGGGGAACACCTGTATCGGAGTGATGCTGCACTTGTCCATGGCCTGACCTGACGCCCCCGCAAAGATCTCCAGAAGCTGCCGCATGCGACGGAAGTCGAGCGGCAACAAGATTCGTCCACATAGATGGAGTCCCGGAATGTGATCGCGTCCTCCGCAGAGGCGCGAGCTGACCCTGGCGATCGGCCTATAACCGAAGAGTCTCATTATTGGTTTTCGGGGTAATCACCTATAACACTCCTTTTTTAAGTTTGTTTTGAAGATAATATAGTCCATGCAGGTTTTGGTCATTTTCTTGCATTAATATGTGATAGATCCAGCACATGGCTGAGTACTGTGTGCAGGATGCAACTGGATTCTTCTTCGGATCAAGCAGACGCGTGGAAACACTAGTTGCCAAATGCCAATGGCACTGATACTGGCCAGTCTGGCCTAGCCGTACTAACAATTAAATAATTGTATTGTATGTATATTTACACAAACAGGATAGCAGCCTGCCTGATGAGGCAGTGAAGGCGTGAACACACGCCAAGCCACTTAGGCACACAAATGGAGAGCGAGCTTTGGTTGCTGTGGGCAGCGCTCGCCGTCTCGCTCCTCTACTACCTCACCAGCCTAACCGGAAGCCGGTCGGGCAACGCGCGGCTGCCGCCGGGTCCCAGGCCGCTCCCGGTCGTTGGCAACCTCCTCGACCTGCGCGGCGGCAACCTCCACCACAAGCTGGCGTGCCTGGCGCGCGTCCACGGCCCCATCATGCGCCTGGAGCTTGGGCTCACCACGGCCGTGGTCATCTCCTCGCGCGACGCGGCGCGGGAGGCGTTCAGGCGGCACGACCGGCGCCTCGCGGCGCGCGCGGTCCCGGACGCCACCCGCGCGCTCAGGTTCTACGAGCGGTCCATGGTGTGGCTGCCGAGCTCCGACCCGCGCTGGAAGAACCTGCGCGGCGTCGTGGCCGCGCACGTCTTCTCCCCGCGGAGCCTCGAGGCGGCGCGCGGCGTCCGCGAGCGCAAGGTGGGGGACCTGGTGAGCTACCTCCGCGGGCGCGCCGGCGAGGAGGTGGATTTCGGTCGCGTCATGTACGGCGGAGTGCTCAACCTCGTGTCGAACGCCTTCTGCTCCGTCGACATCGTCGATCTGGGCGCCGACTCGTCGGTGCAGGGGCTGCGGGAGGTCGTGGAGGACCTGGTTGAGCTGATCGCGAAGCCCAACGTCTCCGATCTTTTCCCTTTCCTCCGGCCGTTTGACTTGCAAGGACGTCGGCGCCAAGCCGGCAGCCAGGCCACGAAAGTTCTGCAGGTCGTGGACGGCATCATCGATCGCCGGCTGGACGAGGACGAGGACGAGGCTACCACCTCATCGTCAAACAAGCACGGTGACTTCCTCGACGCACTCCTGGAGCTCATGTCCACGGGCAAGATCACTCGTGAGGACGTGACGACAATCGTGTTCGACATGTTCGTGGCCGGCAGCGACACGATCGCCATCACGGTGGAGTGGGCAATGGCCGAGCTCCTCCGCAACCCAAACACCATGGACAAGGCGCGCGCAGAGATCAAGAGCGCCATCGGCAGCAAGGAAACCGTCGATGAGTCCGACGCGGCGAGGCTGCTATACCTCGACGCCGTGATGAAGGAGGCGATGCGGCTGCACCCCGTGGCGCCGCTCCTGTTGCCCCACCAGTGCGTCGAGGACGGCGTCGAGGTCGGCGGGTACGCCGTGCCCAGGGGCTGCACGGTGATCTTCAACGCGTGGGCGATCATGCGTGACCCAGCGGCGTGGGAGAGGCCGGACGAGTTCCAGCCGGAGCGGTTCTTGGACGAGGCGATGGTCAAGGTAGACTTCAAGGGGAAGGACTTCGAGTTCCTGCCGTTCGGGTCCGGCCGAAGGGTGTGCCCTGGCGTGCCAATGGCAGAGCGTGTGGTGCCGCTCATTCTGGCGTCGCTGCTGCACGCGTTCGAGTGGCGCCTGCCGGACGGCGTGTCCGCCGAGCAGTTGAATGTGAGCGAAAAGTTCACCACCGCCAACGTCATGGCCGTCCCTCTCAAGGCCGTGCCGTTCGTTGCCATTTCGTAGTTACCGCTTTGGCATGTCTGATTAATTGGAATCAGCGATGTCGGAAAGCCACAGGCCACGGCATGTAGTTGGCATTGGCAATTTGGCACGTGCGGCCTCGCTATCAGCGAACGATCGCTGATGGAGATTTGCGAGTACAAGCCCATCATGTGGCACAAATCCAACATTTACATACATTATTATTTCTGGTTCCTGAATCCTGAACAGTTACATACTGCATACAGCACCATATGCACACATACGTAACTGGACCAACGCATAGCGTCTGCACAAGTGCACAGATATACAAACACGAAGCTGCCATGGTGAAACCTCCCAACTCCAACTCACACCCTTGGCCCTCCCCTTGTAACGCATCAGCAGGGTCCCGTCTTCTTGTTCACAGCGTTCCTCCATCGCGCGGCGATCTCCCGCTCGATCTCAAGCACGCTCTTCTTGGCCACGACGCCGCCGTCGTCCGGCTGCGCGGCGGTGGCGGCAGAGACCCTTACGGCGTGGGTGGCGCGCGCGTCCAGCTCGTGCAGGATCTTCTGGATGTCCGAGACGAGCCGCTCGGAGAGGCTCCGGCTGAAGTCCTCCCTGATGACGACGCGGAGCACCGCCACGTGCTCCGCGTCCGCCGGCATCGTGTACGCCGGCACGATCCAGCTGAACCGCCGGAGGTTCTCGGAGATGTCGAACACGCTGAACCGGCTGCTGTCCTTCAGCGAGAAGGCCACCAGCGGCACGCCGGTGTCCTTGGACAGGATGTCGAACCGGCCGGTCGCCGCGATGCCTTCCCGCAGTATCGCGGTGTTCTCCATGCAGTTCTCCATGATGTTTTTGTACCCCTGCATCAGAAAGGCGTCACAAAAAGAGCAGGATGCAGGTTGTTACGACAGCACAAGCGAAAACTGATAGAAAAATGATATGCTCTGAAGAATGTATCAGACATCATCTTTATGTTCCCTGTAAATATATTCAGACTGTTTGATCAAGAAGAGAATAATAGTACCTCGAAGCCTAGGCGTATAAGCTGATAGTATTGAGCAATGATCTGACTGGAACCTGACGAAAGTTGCCAAGCACTCAATTCCCTGCAACATGAGAAAGACAAGACAAAAAAAAACCCCGAACCTGAAAACAAAGAACGAAAGATACCTTTGGAGAAGTTGAGCGTGAATGTTGGCTGGTCTGTCCCTAGGTAGTTTATATGGAAAATGAGCTCTTCAGGCAAATCCTCCTTGCTCCGCCAAATGACCCAACCAACACCAGCATAGACAAGACCATACTTGTGCCCACTGACATTGATGCTCTTCACCAAAGGTAGCCTGAAGTCCCACTCAAGTTCAGGGTAGAGGAAAGGTGCTATGAATCCTCCACTTGCCGCATCAACATGAATAGGCACATCCCACCTTCATTTTGCATGCATGAGAGAGTAAGTATCTTGACAGAAACTAGAGCAGATTATGCTGTGTTATGGTTTGCACCAAAGGTTTGGTCATATCCATAAGAAAGATGCCATGGGCACATAGCACTGCCAGCAATGTTCATTTATCATTCACCTAAGAGTTCAACATTTCTTTCAAGGGACCAGTTCAACAAAGGTTTTATCTAAAATTTGGAATGATGGTTTACAGCCACTATGAACCCAAAACATACATTGCCTCAATGCTACTGAACCGATGGACTGTTATGGTTGCATTCAGAAGATTATACCCTACAAGGCCAGACATATGGGGAAAAATTGCTTACCCAGTTTCCTTGTTCTTTTTTGTAAGAAGGTCGTTCAATTGTTTGACATCTTCAAACTCTCCAGTGAGAGTTGATCCCAAGATTGCTGCAACACAAATAGTGTTCTCATCCACCATCTCAACAGCCTTGACAGGGTCCATGACATAATATCCTTCTGATAACTTGATCTCCTTTAGTTCTACTTCAAAATACCTTGCAAATTTCTCCCAGCAAACCTGGGACATTAAAAATCACCAAACATATTTTAGACACTTATGGTGGTTGCAATCTGATCACCTTGTCCGACAGTTTTACACAAACAAATACCTGAACATTAGCACCAGTGACAATGTTGGGTTTGTCACATGGTTTCCCCTGTTCCTTCCTCTTGTTTTGCCATTTCCTCTTGAATGCTAGGCCTGCAAGCATGATTGCTTCTGAGGATCCCACTGTTCCAACTCCAACAGCAGTCTCATCCTCCTTAATCGGTGCATTGAACAAGTGAGCTATCATATTCACACACCGGTTCTGCAAAAATAGCAACAGGCAGTAAGCAGATGAACAATATTAACAACTAACAGAGCAGAACTGTATGAACAAGTCCCTAGTTAGGTTCCGCAAATGACCGAAGTCATAGTATCAGTAACCAGGTAAAAGCTGCCGGCGCAACACTAGTTATTATTTGACAGACAAGTTAATCACACCTACGAATCATTTGTCATAGCTTCTCCACTACCCATCGGCCATCCGACTGAACCCAACTACTATGTGCTACAAGTAATTGGTTTGTCTGTCGCTGAAACCAACCAGGTTTGCCTGTTGGCTGGACATTAATAGTGCAGCAAATCACCAAAGGGAGGTCACTCAGACAGTAATCAAAATACAGTCAGTGAACCAAACCAAATTCAGTAAGTAGTTAAAAAGGCCAGCGCAAAGGTTCGGTTGAAAGAGCATATCTTAATCATGTGAGTCAATAACAACAGTCAACTTACTTTTTTCAAACTGGAAATATGGAAGTTTCAAGCTGTTTTTTCCTCTCTTCAGATCTATGTTTATCATGTATTCAGGATTTCAGGTAATACGCCTTATGTTTCGTAGAATCGAAATAGCATACTTATCCAAAATCATGTATTTTTCAGTCCAAACCCCAAAATGTGTGGGTACTTGGTATGATCTCAGACCCTTCCATTCCTGGCAAGTACTTCTGACTTTTGGGGCTCCATCTGGACATATCCATGACTTCATATGGAAGAAACAGGATGGACGCGGAAGAGCAAAAGACTGACAGAACCTTGCCAGACAGAGCAACCTGCCAAGAGCTGAACCCCTGATCCTTCGTTGGTTCATGGTAATCGACGCACCTGGAGCTCGGTGGTGACGGGGTACTCGTCCATGTCGACGTAGTTCTTGTTGACAGAGTCCATGATGAGCTTGTCGCACTCGGGCTCCATCCACGTGGTGACGAAGGACGCCAGGTTCAGCCGCGGGTTGCCGTCCAGCATCAGCTCGTCGTTGATGATCTGGTACGCCGCCTCCCGCGGGATCGACCGCTCCGGCATCCGGTACCTGCAAGAGCACCAGATCAGCACACGCGCAAGCCAAAACCAGCAGAGGCCGCAGCGAACCGCCGCCGCCGGATCTGGTCGGTACGGCACGGCACCGCGGCAGGCGCTCGCGCACGTAGCGCGACGCGAACGTGGAGGCCACCGCGTCGTCCCGGCTGGAGCTCGCGTGCGAGAGCACCATGGCTGCCCGCTGCCCCCTGCTGCACTGTTCTGGGATTCGGTTTCGCCTCTGTGGACCTGTGGTGGTGGTGCCGTGGTGGTGGTTCGTGACTTGTGAGTGGTGTCTCCTGGAGTACTGGTACTACTGCTAATAATGGAAGCCGTGGTGTCTCTCCTGGCCAACCAGCGGCCTCCGCGGCGGACTGAAACGTCGGGAACTGCCTGCCACTACCAAAAGCAAGCAGGAACTGAACTGAACTGAAACTGACCGTGGGAGTGGGTCGCGGACGTAGCGGGACGCGAAGAAGGTGGAGCTCACCGGCTCCGCGTCCGTGCCGGGCCCCGTGGCGGCCACGCTAACCACCATCGTTTTCGCTCCCGATCGATCGAGGATCGACTCCGGCACTCCGCGGTCGGCCGGACAGCGACTCGGTCGATGGAGACAGAGAAAAGAGAGAGCGAGCGCTAGGAGGGGCCGGGGAGGAATCGACGTTCGCTGAGCGGCAGGCTAGTGCGCGGCAACGGTGCGGCGTTGTCGCTGGAGCTTAGCCCTGGAGCGCGACGACGGCGACGTGGGGGGTGCTTTGGAGGCGGGTCGATCGGGCGCCAGCTCGCTGCTCGGGGTGCCGCGCGGGCAAATTGTTTAGTGGCCGCGTCGCACACGTACGCGTGTGGTGCGGCCGGCGCATGCACGCGTCGCGCGCGGCGAGGGGGTCCGCGTGGGTGGGCAGGTGGCGCGGGCGCGGGCCTGGCGATGGCGGCGAATCCTGGGGCCGGTTGTGGCTGCAGTGGCGGGTCACTTAACGGGGACAGATGTGTCGGCAGTACTCCAACGTTCCAAAATAGGAACCACTCCGGAGTCCGGACGCTGCGGTCTCGCCCGCGTCCGCCCACAAGCCCTCCACTCCAACACACATAGGGTCCAACTTAAATCGGGACCCCTACTCACGTCGCACCCCATCCCTTGTCCTCATCTCCATCCATATGCCTTGCCTCTAGGGATGAAAACGAATCAGATCAGAGCGGATAATAGACTCCCCACATCCTAATCTTATTTTTATGGGTGAAGCCGGCGTTCGGACGTCCTATGTATAGGACGCCCGTGCGTCCGGCCCATCTGACGCTATTCCCCCCTCTGCGCCGTGCATACGCCCGCCAACCGCACCGCACAACCACGGATCCTCCCCGCCCCCTAAACTCGCCGGAGTCCAACACCTCCGCCCGCTGCCAGGTCGTCCCCCCCAACATCGTCGAAAAACAAAAACAAAAAACGCTTTGAAACATGGGGAATCTATTAAAAGAAACAATACATTGATACTAGTAGAAACATCAACTTTACACTAACAGAGACACCCACGGTAGCTGAACATCGACCTAGAGAGTGCCATGTCACAAACAACGGAAAGCCGATGCAACAACTTCGTATTGTTCGAAGAAACAACTTCAAAATCGCTAATGAAACAACAAAAAAAGAACAAAAAGTAGATGAAAACGTAATGCAAACAACATTTGGAACCTAGTGCAACCACAATTGGGGCCCTATTGAAGCAACAAACAAACCTTAGTGAAACAACAAAAAATTGAGATTGCTGAAACAACGGATTCTGAAAAATTGAAACAACATGAAAATACTAATGAAAAAAAGCACACATCAACTGTTGCACTATGCAGATTGAAGCAAAAATAAACAAACAAAAATTCTTTCCACAGCAACATTAGCCCGTTGAAACAGTCCACATCATTTGTTACCAACAAAATCGAAACTCATTGCAATATTACGATAGCCACTGCTACAACATCTAGTGCATTTTATCTCATAACAAAAGGAACCAGTAAAACATTAGAGAATGCCTGTTGCAAAAAAAAATAATCCTACTGCAACATGGGAAGGGGGATGCTACAACAAACGAAAAAGAGATTTTGAAACACATCTCATAAGAAACTTCTCTAGCAAAGCATCAGAGAATGATTGTTGCAAAAAATAAAACCCCACTACAACATGGGAAGGGCAATTGTTGTAACAAATGAAAAAAAGCTCTTGAAGCACATCTCATAATAAAACCGCTCCAGCAAACATCAGAGAATGCATGTTGCAACATTCCACATCATCTGTTGTAAATATTGAAAATGAATCATAGCAACAACAACGAGATCTGACTCGCCGAAACCCTAGCTAGCACCAAAACCTTAGATCCAGAGAGAGGGAGGAGGAGGCAGAGGGACCAGAGATCCAGAGGAAGGACAAGGACAAGGACGGGGGCGGAGGGCTCAGATCCAAATCCTTCTCCACCTACCTCACCGGAGCCGCACCGTTGGCCTCGTCTCCAGATGCATGGAGGTCGCGGCACGCGGGATGAGAGCAATAGGGAGGGAGGAGAGGTGTGCGAGCTCACCCGAAGCCGCCGTTGTCACCCCCACCTCAGTGGCAAGGAGGACGTGCATGTCGCATCAGAGTAAAAAGGAGAGGGGGAGGAGGGGAAAGGGGAAGTAGAACGAGAACGAGAGGGGGGCCTTGCCGCCATCGAGGCATGAGGGCGCAGAGACGAGGGGAGGGAGGGAGGCCTCGCCGTCGGCGAGGCATAGGGCCTTGCCGCCATCGAGGCATGAGGGCGCAGGGACGAGGGGAGGGAGGGAGGCCTCGCCGTCGGTGAGGCATGAGGGCATGCAAGGAGGAGGGGGAGGGGAGGAAGGGAGGGGGCTCGTCACCGGCGACGCACGAGGACGCGCAAGGAGGAGGGAGAGAGGAGGGCTCGCCGCCGGCGAGGCACGAAGGCGCGCAAGGTGAAGGGGGAGAGGAGAGAGGAAGGGAGCCTGGCCACGCCGACGACGCACGAGCGGAGCAGATGTGAGCGGGGGAGAAAGACGAGTGGAGAGGGACCAATGCAGTGCGGATAATAGGCGGAAGTGACGAGGCACACTGCGCCTGGAAGCGAGTGGGAGGAAGCTTAATGGGCCGATGATTAGTCGGCAGCCCAGCCAAGACGCGCGTCCGACCGCTCGGACGCTCGATCACAAGCATTACCGTATTTTTATCATCAGGTTCGGAGCGGATCGGATATTATACGGATTCAGATGAGAATGCGGATTTTTATGATGTCGGGAATTGTGCGGGTTCGGATCGGAATAGAAGCGGAAGCGTACTTTTCTAAGTCAGATTATATGTGCTTACGTATTGTTCTTTATGATCAGAAACACTTTATTAACCAAAGTAATAAAGCTACTACAGAATAAAAGAAAAGAAAAAAATCAATTACACGCAATAATATATAGATACACACACACTACTGCATAATCCTTACATACAGGCATGCAAAGATCAAGATGGGATTGAAGCGCTGCTAGATCCTTACGTACTATGAATAGATATAGATACTTAAATTAGTATACAGTTGACGTGGGCTCCAATATAATAACGTGATGTGCTGACTTATATTCTCGTCGCTTATGTAACAACCCTAAAAATTCGGTCACCGAAAATACGAGCTTTCAAAAATTTTTCTAAAGTTTACCAGTGTATGGTGGATGTCATATAGGAAACCCGCCAATAGATGCACAAATAGCACTCAACGTTAGCCCAAGCATTGCATTTAATAACCAGAGAATGTTTTGCCTCTTATTCAATTTTATGTGATGTTAATAAAAATCGAATGACCTTTTAATACATGTATATATATATGTGCCTGCTACCGACCCCTGCTCTGGCCCAGCCAGCGGCCCAGCCCCGTCACGCGCTCGACCGCCGGCGCACACGCGCTCGCTCGCACGCGCACGCGCATGCACGCCGGCCTGCCTGCCCGAGCTCGAGGCCCAGCTCGGCCTGCTGCGCTGCTGCCTGCCCGCTCGCTCGCGCGCTCGCCCGACCTGCCTGCCCGAGCTCGAGGCCCAGCTCGGCCTGCGCCCGCGCGCTGCCGCGTTTCGCCCGCGCGCGCTCGACCGTCCGCCGACCGCCGGCCCAACAAGGCGGCCCACCAAGGGCCTGCCGCCGGATGCGCCCACGCCCCTCCCCTTTCTCTCGCTGACGCGTGGGACCGTGCTGTCAGCTTCCACCTTTTACCACTTCTGGTCGACCGCACGTCGCGTCCGTCGCACCATTTTTGTGCATCGCGCGCCTCCGCCGTCCGCCCGAGTACGGCCGCGTCCCGCGCCGTCCATCTAACCGCCTGCTTGCACCGCGCTTCACCGAACCCTAACCCTAATCGTGGCCGCGCACAGCCGCCTGATGGGCATCTTCTGCCTCCGCCGTCCATGGCCGGCCGCCGTGCCTATTTAAAGAGGAGCACCCTGGCCTCTAGGGTTTCCCCATCGCCCCGCCGTCTTTGTGGGGACCCGCCGCCAGATCAATCGAGCGAGAGAGAGAGAGAAGGAGGGAGGAGCAGGAAGGAGGCGGAGCTAGAGCGCTGCTGCCGCGCCGCCGTCCGCGCGCTGAGGAGGACCTGGGAGCGCCGCATAACCGCCTCGACGCCCCGGCTTCGCCTTCCCTGCACCGAGCCGCCACCAAGCCCGCGTCACCTGCCTCGACCGTCGCTACGCGGGTAAGCATCCCCGCCCTCGCCCTGCTCGGCCATGGCCGTTACCAGTACACCATCGACGTTCTTGCTCCCCTTACCCCTGTTTCTTTCCTTACCGCGACCGACAGCTTCGCCGTAGTCTAGAGCACGTTTTTGGCAACCTCTAGGAGCCGGCACGGGCCACAGTTGGAGCCACGCACTTTTGCAGCTCCGGCCTCCCCGGACTCTGGCCGCCGGAGCGTCCGCCGTGGCCGCCGAGCCGCGCACGCCCCGCCGTGCCTCGACTAGCCCCGGTAGCTAGCTCATGGAGATCCCAGCTTCTCCAATCGAAGGGCAAGAAGGAAGATGGAGACCAACGCCCGACTTCGCCGACAGATTTGGCCTCGCCGTCGCCAGATGCCGCTGCCGCGCCTCGCTGACCGCCATCGGCTTGAGGGTCAATTTCCCCAAGTTGGAGCACCTAACCGACCAGCCACGTAGCTCAGCTAATGATCCGACATTCGTCGAGGGTCCACCCGACGAGTCGAGGGTCCGCCCGACGAGTCGAGGGTCCATCCGACATTCGTCGAGGGTCCCCCGATGAAGTCGAGGTTCCGTCCGACGACGTCGAGGGTCCGTCCGATATTCGTCGAGGGTCCACCCGACGAGTCAAGGGTCCGCCCGACGAGTCGAGGACCTGGCTCTAATCGAGGACCTGGCCCGAGTCGAGGTTCCGGCTCGAGGCCAGAGGTTCAAGTCTCGAGGGCTCACTGTTCTCGAGGGCTCCCATTCGTGCGAACAAAGTTCCGTCTTCGAGGTCATGCCCGTTCGCCGAGCGAAGTTTCATTCTCGAGGCCAGTCCGTTCGCCAGGCGAGGTTTCGTTCTTGAGGCCAGTCCGTTCGCCAGGCGAGGTTTCGTTCTCGAGGCCAGTCCATTCGCCCGAGCGAGCTCCGTCCTCGAGGGGTCGACCGGACCGCCCCCCCTCGAGTGCACAGTGGCCGACCCAACCTGGCCCAGAACCAGCCCCGTCCAGACATCCGAGGCCCGGTCGAGACCGTCAACGTTGACCGTTGACCTGGCCCCACCTGTCAGTGACCAGAACCGTGGTCCCCACCTGTCAGCCACTAACTGGACCCGTCGACACTGACGTCAGCATAACGTCGGCATGACGTCACTAGCCCAGACCGCGTCAGTGCTGACGTCATCTCAGCCCCGGCTGCACTGTTCCTGCGTGCCACGTGGCCCAATCAGGAGTTGCCACGTGTCAGCTCCAGGTTAATCTGCCCTTTTTCTTTTTTCAAAAATAGAATAAACTTCGGAAATTCATAACTTCTTCATACGAACTCCGAAAAATATGAACCAAGTGTCCAAATTTTCATAAAAATAAGCTCTACGTCATAGGCTTGTGTATGAGTGCATTTGGAGTTATTGAATTTTATTGCTTCTTTGTGTTGACTCTATAGGAGCCGCTAACGCGGCTATTATGTCTCGTTTCAGAGGAGGATCAGCTTGAGGAGGACGACTACGAGGACGAGGAGGAGCTCGGTGACGACTTCACAGGTGCCACACCCCACCCAACCTCGTAGATCCTATTACGCATGGCATAATATCTAGTTGCTAGTGCTTTAATTATGAATATCACCTGATGATAGGTTGCATGGTAGAACTGCCTGATGAGCCTTTACCTTGTCGCAACCTTACTCCTGCACATCTGCTGATAGGCTAGACGCTTGCTTATTTCTCTTATGATGCTTTACTTCTACTACGCTTATATCTGTGTGATGATGATGCGTGGTGGAGAGTATGGTCATATGGTTAAGGCACGTGGTGCCACTTTACTCGGGGAGAGTGCTGCGTGCGTCTTGGGTGTGTGGTGAGGGTTGAGTCGATTGGACAGGATTCTACGACGAGCCATGTGGGCGAGTCTTGCCGGGGAATGTGTTCTGGGCATTCCCGTGTGAGGTGCTTGTGGCGGGCACATTGTGATGCATAAGGAGATCCCGGGGGTGAGAACCTTCGTGGAGTGAAGCCCCGGGTAGAAGGTGCTGTTGTAGCACGGACTGTTGTAGTCCCAAAAGAGAAGATAATCCTGTCTGATCCCCCCTAGGACCTGATATCTCTTGAGGACCGGAACCTTGGGACTTACGTGCTCACCACTCGCTCTTGAATGGGCGGGAGACGGATGTCTGACTAGCTAGGACGGTGCCACTACTACTAGGTTGTTAGCAGAAAGTGTCGGGAGGTACGGGCGTGGAGACCCACACCCTCCTTAGACAGCATAGTGACCATGGGGGCCCGGTACTATGTCTCACAGTCTCAGTGTGCCGGTGGTATCTATCCGGGATGTCCCAGTACTGAGTGGTAGGGTGGCATCGCACCGGTTAGAAAGCAGCCGAAATCAGCTTAGGCGGGGCACCGCCGATGATAGTGATCTTGTGGTTACAGGAGTGCACGCTCTGCAGAGTTTATGAATCTATATATAGTCCGTGGGCCACTGGTATGGCTCTTTCCTAAGACCCACGCTTCTCGAGAGTAGTGAGAGGAGTCCTTCTATTTCTCCCCTGGTGTTACCCTCCCGGCTGTGAGCCGCTGAGACAGGCTCCGAGAGGGAGTTGGACCTGTCGACTGAGTGCGAGAGGGTGAGATGTGTGTGATGGTGATGGAATGGGTTTGGATGTGTGGATGAGATGGATTAAATTTGATGAATTATATTATATAATATTGGTCACTGTTTGCATAGGAAACTACAGCCACATATTAGGACAATTTGATTATATCCTTTGCATCCCACCAAATACTACATAGCAAAAGCAAAGCATAGGGTGGGAGATGTGGTCAGTACAAACCGTACTGAAAATTATTTGGCAGGTGAGCCCGACTACGACTATGACGATGAGGAGGAGTAGACGTCTTGTTCCTACGCTCAGGCTTCTTTTTGGAGATTTTATTGTACTTCCGCCTTCCGCAACTGCCCCAGAAGCTGCTGCTACTCTGATGATTCCGCCAGTGTGGCGATGAATTATTTATGTAATTCCCCCTAATTGTAATCTTTTGTACGATGTATGGATCCTGTATCGACTACTGCGGGATAATGAGATAGTTTGATGCTTCAAACTATTATATTATCCGCCATTCTGTGTATTTTTCCTTCATGGAAAATTGAGGATGTTTTAGCTTAGGCTCCTTAAAATTCAGATTATCCTATTAACAATGTCAGATAATCCAATTTAATTATCGGATAATCCATATCCGTTGGATTTCATCAATACCATATTCTACACCGCATCCACGTATAATTAGATTTAGATTATCCACATCCGTGCGGATATTAAAAACACATCTCCATGTTCTTAAAATTCAGATTCGGAGCGGACAATTAAACACCACTTTCATCCCTACTTGCCCCACTGTAGGCACACTGCGCTCCGTCGTGCCTTCCACACTGATTTAGCGCGCCACACACCATGTCCACTTGTGATATAAATATCCCATTAATCTTATTAAACTCGACCATGATGTTACATCATATAAGCATTACTGTTCTAAAATAATTGATCTTATATTCCTATGTTTTAAATTATAAATCATTTTAATCTTCTTAGGGAGCCACTCATGTGGAGTCTAACAAATTGAAATTTTTATCTTATAATTTCCTACGATCTACTGTGATTTTTTAAAAAAAGATTTAGCCAAAATAAATGAAAAAAAAGATAAACCTGCCTTTCAAACACTCCCGAAAAGTAAGATGCAAGGTTTGAAAAGTTAAGAGAAGTGGCTCATCTAGTCTGAGAGTTAAGGGAGACAAATTGAAAAAAAAATCCCAATTAGGGGAGGCAAATTCGAAAATCCATTGGGCCACGTTCATTTGGATACATCCCAGGCCCAACTCTACGAAATTGTGGCTCATCCAGAGACGCACAAGATAAAAAGCGGAGAGAAGCCCAGGAAATATTTATTATCCCGCCATTTCTCCCAAACCCCAATCCCCCTTCCCGCCACACCCTCTCCTCGCCGCTTCCCGCCGCCGCCCTCTCCCATGGCGCCGCCGTCGGCGGCCACGCGCAGGAAGCTGCAGCGCAAGTTCCGTCTGCGAGGCTTCACCCTCAAGGTGGACGCCCTCGAGGAGGCCGCCGCCTTCCTCGACCGCTTCCCCGACGCCGAGGACGACGCGCTCGACCTCCTCCTCGACGAGCTCGACAAGGAACCGCGTAAGCCAGCTACCTCTCCCGTTTAGGCCCCCCTGTGCGCGGTGCGCCGTTTGCTGTCTGCTGCTGTTATTGGCGGCTGTCGATCTGATGCTTGCGGATCTGGGCGGTCTGTTTGGTGGGCGCAGTGCAGTCGTCGATACTGGATCGGGACGCTGTCCGGCGCGTGGTGGCGCTGCTTGTCGAGGCCGAGGAGGCGCTCGATGCGGCGTCGCCAGCGGTCACAAGCGCAAGGTCTGCGCTGCGGGTGGTGGACGCGTTCCTCGTGCCGCGGTTCCACTACGACCCAATCAAGAAAGTATTTTACGAGTATGTGAACGCCGCCTTTTATCTCTGGATCTGGGCAATTCTCCATGGGGACTTGAGAATTGGTTCGTTCTTTTTAGGCTTCTCTATTGAACTTTGGTTTACTATTTTGCCAAATTGGAAGCTAACCACAAAGGCACTAATCTAAGTATCTGATTTGCTTAAACAACTCCTAATTTGCAGAATAAATGTGTTAGGTTAGTTTTAGTGGTGCCAATGTTCTATTGTCTTTTACAAAGGTGTTAGATGAATCATATTAGGAAATTTTTTGAAGACGTCACCGGAGGGGTGAGAGCCCCACCTGAATTGATTCAATTGATGCCGGCAAGCCGGTGCATGGAAGGTGCCAATCATATTAGGAAATTGCTGCCGCATACTTATAATTGTCTGGTCAGATTGAGCACATCACTTGCTGAAAGAGCTTGTTCTGCGTATAATTTGGCCATACTTCAGTAAATGTACAAGATCCTCATGTTTCTATTGTTCACTCTATGCTTGGATTTTCTATGCATAACAGACACACAGGAAGATTAGCTGTCCATGGAGAAGCTGGAGATAAAGCTTCCCTTTATAGGGATAGGTACCAAGTGCTGCTTCAGAGGCTGTCTCGTGATAAATATTTCTCTAAGCCAGCTTTTGACACAGTTGCAACCGAAGATAGTAGTTGCGAGGTATTTCTCCCTGCTATATTGTATCTATCTAGCATAGATTGATTTCATTGATTTTTACGACTTGAATCGAATCCTGCAAACAGTATTTACGACGCCTTTCTTTTCAATTCATTGTATGTTTGTTAGTCTTTGTATGTGGAGTTGCTTATATGTTTACCTTTTTTTTTCATGCAGATAACTTCTATACAGTCACTAATTGGGTGCACTGGGCGGAGATGGATTATGGGGGTCATTTCGCAGTTGGAGGAGCGGCAATTCTACTTGGAGGATCTTACTGGAGCAGTTCCAATTGACTTATCAAACACCATATCCTAAGAAAGCAGTTTTATTTTTAGCACGGATGGCTAGTTACTATTACTTGTGAATAATGCATAACAAACTTTCTACATCCTTTTTTTTGTCAAATAAAAGGAGTCAACATCAAACTTCCTCCAGTCACCTGTGGTACCAAGGAATTTCATCTTGTTTTATCTGTGTAGATTTCGAGATTGAGAAAGTACCACTAATTTCCTTAAAATAGAACACAAAATCACGTCAGGTTTTTTCGTTGAAAATACTGTAATCGTAGCCGAAGGTGAGCTGCTTTCAAATGGCATTTTCCAGGTCTGTAGTTCTCATTTTCTAGAAAAGTTTCAAACTTTTTCTGTATTATCAATTCTATTTCAACTATGTTGAAATCATGCACAGGTAAATACATGTGGATTTCCTCCCCTGGAGGACAGGGAAGCGTCAGTTTCATTGCTCATGGGTCTTGATTTCTTTGGAGGAGGTGTAATACCAACTGAAGAAACAGTAAGTCCAATACCTAAATTCCAGTTGTTAAGTAATTAGGTCTTGTCAAAAACATCTTTACCGATAATTTTGGGTACCATTGATATCAAACAGCTAAGATTATCATCACTGGAGAAAAAGGCTGTCAATGACATGTTCGTCATTCTTTCGGATGTTTGGCTGGACAACCCTGAGGTATTTCTATTTTACATTAGTTCTTTATTTTGTGTTTCTGTAATTATGAGTCCTATTCTCAGGACATTCCTGTGTTATCTCGTAGAGAAGACCATGGAGAAGTTGGCTGTTGTTCTTGATGGGTATGATAGTGTGGAAGTTGTGCCTTCCCTCTTCGTTTTAATGGGCAATTTCTGCTCTCGCCCTTGCAATCTAGCGTTCAATTCATTTGAAGAACTCAGGTATGGCTTTCTGTTTCATTAGAGATGTCAGAGAGTTGTATGTCTTGTACTCTTGGTATTCCAGTATGAGATAAACCTTAGCTATGTACCTTCACACAGATTTCAGTTTGGAAAGCTCGGCGAGATGATCGCAGCTCGATCTAGATTAAAGGAACATAGTCGTTTCTTATTCGTTCCTGGACCTGATGATGCAGGTACTCCAAACTTTAGTGATGCTTTTAGCTGATAGCTTCTCACATCAGCAAGTACAATGCACTTCTACATCCAAATTCATAATTAGTTTGCTATTTAATATGGAACTTGTTATGCTATTATTAACTTGGTCCATTCTTTTATATCCTATCTTTACCATGCTATTTAGAACATTTTCTGTGATACTAATAGTATTAGGAATATAAATGAGTTTATTCAGACATATTGCTAGCTGTCTCCCCAGACAACTGCAGTGAAAATGTTTCTTCATCGCTTTATATGTTTTTTTACTTGATAACAAATATGCAGGTCCTTCTAAAGCTCTGCCTAGGTGTGCACTTCCAAAATATCTAATTGAAGAACTTCAGAAGCACATACCAAATGCAATCTTCGTAAGCAACCCCTGCAGGTTTGACATGAAACTCATGCTTAAAATTCTAACTGATATCAGGATTATACTGATAGGGATATGTACACGTTAAACATGAGATGAGATGAGATGTTAACAATAAATATTTCGTGGGTAAAGCTATTATGCCTTCCAATATCAAAATCAGAAGTATTCAGCTGCAGAGAATCAGTACGCCCAAAATAAAGGAACAACAGTGTTATTTTCTTTTGGATGTCATGAATTCTGCTAAATTGTTAAGTATTATGTGTTTTCATAGTCTGCCAATGTAGAAATGATCAGCTGTTGATGTACTGTAGTTATTTTATAGGAAGTTATTGTGAATCTTATAGTCTCGTACAGCTATGCTCTTGATTACTTTGGGATCTCATCGCACAATCACATGATGCACAATGGCAATGGGTATATGGATACCTTATTCACCATGTTTCATGCTAATCTACTGATGTGCATCTTATGCTTTCGATAGGCAACAAAATGCACGCTTGGCACTCTTGTGTTAGGTATTATCTGCTTCATTTGGTTTATTTTTTTTGAATTGTAATCCACTGACATTTCAGTCAGTTCTTGGAAAAAGCTTCATATGCTCTACCACTGAGACTATAAAGTGATAGATTTACACAGAACATCCTGTTCAAACTATTTCACTAATCTTTATCAATATGCGATGGTCAAATCAAATATCAGCTTACCGATTTATCAATTCTGGTCTGTCTCATGTCTAATAACAATAAGAGCTATCATTATTCAGGGTGAAGTTTTATACACAAGAAATCGTGTTTTTCCGGCAAGATCTCCTCTACAGGATGCGGCGGTCATGTCTCATTCCACCAACAACGGAAGAAACAAGTGACCCTTTTGAACACGTAAAATAGATGACTTTTACTTTTTTTATATAATGTAGTTAGCATAACCCCTTTGAAGACATTAACCAATCCTTTTGTTTTCAGCTGGTAGCAACTATCACCCATCAGAGCCATCTTTGTCCATTGCCTCTTACTGTTCAACCTATCATATGGAATTATGATCATTGCCTTCGGTTGTATCCAACCCCTCACACGGTATATCATTTGGGATATCGTTTATGCTAAACCCTTCAAAAAAAAAATCTTGTTATAGTTTCAGTGGATCTTTTTTGCTCATTTGTTACCTTGAACATACAAAATCGACAAGTATAGTTTTACCTGCCACAACAAGTTTTATATGGTGTTATGCTCATTCTTCTCTTTTCAAAACTTCTTCAGATTGTATTGGGTGACAAAAGCGAGCAGAAAGCCTTCAAATATACTGGGATCACTTGCTTTAATCCGGGTTCGTTTGCAAATGACAGCACCTTTGCAGCATACCGTCCTTGCACCAAAGAGGTTGAGCTTTCTGCTCTGGAAGGCTAACATAAAGGGAGAATAAACTGAGGTTCTCCAATTTGATGAAGTGCAAATCCTCCGATTTGATTTGACAAAGTGTAAGTCTTTGACAATCAATTCGACATATAAATTAAGGAACTGCCATTTCCACACAAGGAACCGTGAAAATAGCATGGGTTCCATGAAGATGTGGTCTTTCTGTGAAGAGAACTGATGTTGACATCTCATCATAGGCTCAGCAAAGCAGTAGGAGCAGCACATTAGTGTTTGTGCAGCAAGCATCTCTAGATGCTTGTAGCAGTCTTTGACACTACGTTAAACCAAAATGTTTTACTTGTACCATTTAGTTTTTCATTGTTGTAAACCATGGCCACAGCTAACAAGACTGCTCTCTGAAAGTATTCATAATTGTTCTATCTTCATATTTTGATCACCCACCTTTCCAATATTTTATATGACCACTGTGAAAAACGAATAGATCATTACCATATGACAACTGTGTTTCAAAAATAAGTGAGCCCTACAGGACACGAAATCCTACTGTGATCGACCAGCGTTTCCAGTTTGATGATGAGGACATCTCAACGATGATGTTCATGCACCAAGCGACACGAATCTGTGTTGGGCCTGGGTAGCCACGAATCTGTATTGGGCCTGGGTAGCCTGAGTAAACTCTGAACTCATTAGCAACTTGAAGTTCTGAAAGTGAGTGCTTCAGCCTTAAGCTTTTAGTTCGTGCGCGCTGATGCAGAACGCCGTGGTACTACTGAACAGATCAGAAGGTTACTTTGTCATCGGCCTTTGGATTGTCGCGATTATGCAAGAGGGCACCAGTTCTCATGAATCTTGCACTAGGGACTTCCACAGTACTAAAATGATGCGCACTGAATTACAAGACTTTCAGAATGAGCATGGAACGCTTTTTACAGTGCTTAAGTTTCCCTCGTCCAAGCATTCAGAATCCTCTTTTACAGTTCCTGGATACTGCCCGGGTTAGTTTTGCATCTCGTTCTTGCTTAGGGTTCTAGAAACTGCCATTGTCAGACAAGAATCCTTGCTTTTTCAGTACATGTTGGTTGTCTTCTATACATAGTATGGTAATATCTTAAATGGCCAGTTCGAGAAAAAAATATCTTGAATACCCAGAATAGCATGTTAGTTTATGGAATTCTTTTCCATGATAATTGTTATTTTACCTACGGTTTATTAGGTATGACATAACATTCTCCTGCTAAATTAAGCTGCAAACCAGATAACACCTGTTTTATTAAATTTCCACCCCTATTTCCTTTTCCAGCTTTATTCCGCTATTAAACAAGTATATCACGCCAATCCAATAATTAGAGCGTTTGTGGTTCTGCATAATGTCTTTTTAAGTTTTTTTTTTCAAACAATGCAATTATGAATTAGAAGATGGTGACTGTTAGTTTCACATATGCGAATTTTATCACTATGGGGAAAACAGTTTTTTATGCTAGTTGTGGAGGAATAAAATCTGCCTGCTGCGTGCAAATCCAGAATCCGCAGGTATGCTCACTGAGACATGTTCCATAGCGAAATTCTTTCATCAATCAACATGGAATTGGAATTGTGCTAGTGCTCTCATTTCATGTCTGTCAGGTATTCCATCGTGTCCGTAAAACAAGGCCTGTCAGTAGTCAATCCCTTTGCCAAAAGCAACAGATGATATTTGTCCAATCCATCGCAAGAAAGGAAGAAACAAATACGATCTCTAATGTGACACATTGACCTACACTATTTTTAATAAAAATATATCATTGTAAATAATAAAAGTGTCTTATTGATGAGTATATAATAAAGTTAACAATACGTTGAATCTACATCCAAATTAGAATCCTAACTCTGCCTATGGCAGGTTGTAAAAAAAGGAAAACTCCACCTATGGTATGAGGTTTCCCCCCAAGAACTGAATGACATACAAGATGGTCCGAATCAAATAATCATCCAGAAAGAAATTTTTGCTAAGGAGATAAGGTGTCGGCTCCGTGCTTGCTCGGTGGCTCCATCAATAATTAACTTGCTTTTTCCCCCTTCAATGAACTGTGAACAGCCCCCCGCAACACTTTTAGTTATATTTATAATTTATAATAACATAATGACACTTACAATGCAAGACTCTATCGTAGAGTTTAAGATTATTTGTTACCTCCTTATTTATGGTATTTTACTGTTGTAGCACCATATTGAAAAAGAGAGAAAAAACTAGACTTTATTTAGACTCCAAGTACATAATGTTTGAGGTAATAAATAGATTTAGACTCTATGATAGAGTCTGCATTGTGAGTGCCCTATACAGACTCTACCACAGAGTCCAAGACTATTTATTAGGGACGTCTGAGCCCAGCCCACTCCACCGTTCACCGTACCCCGCACGGACAATCTTGGCCGAAAACACGGACGCCCCCGCCCCCCGTTAAGCCTCCGCGATCCTGCCGCGCGTACTTCCCCGCGCCCGCCCCTGTACGCCTCCGTCAGCTTGCCACGACATCGCCGGCCATTGCTTTGCCAGCGAAACCGCCCCCTCTCTCTGCAACATGCGGGGATGCACCATCAATGGCACTGTAAGGAAACAAAAAACAAAAAAAATGAAAATGTTGCAAAACTCGAAATGGAAACAAAAGCAAAATCACATAGAAACATGCCCAGTGCGTAAGTTGAAACATGAGTTGAATGTAAAAAACTCATGTTTCAACGAGAACAGAGGGATGTGAGGAACGTAAAAAAAAAGCGAAACTGGAACAAACAATTGGCACCGATTGAACCAACAGACTCAAGTGATTTGAAACAACATGCAACACCAGCTTGTGTTGTGACAAAATAGATACAACACAAATGAACCAAATGAGAATATCCACTGAAACAAAAAGAAAAAAAATCTATTGAAACAAAAAAAGACTCCTCCCAACAACGGGCAACCTGCTGCAACAAAAATGGAAAGAGATCATGCCGACCATGAACATATTGTTACTAAAACAAGTGACGCACCCCGATTGAAATAAAATGGACAAACATTTTGAAACAAACATGCATGATTGCCGAGAACAAGAGATGCACAAAAAACAAATTGAAACAACAACAATGTGGTGCTATTGAAACTAGCACAAACAACAAATTGAAAAAAATTGGAAAAGAAACAATGGAGAAACTGTTTGGAGCGGGGAAGAAGAAGAATGGGGGGGAGGAGGCCTCAGATCGATGTTGACGGTGGATATACTATGAAAATCCACACTCAAAACACCGTCAACATGCCACGGTCCAAGGAAGAATAGCATAACATGAGCATATTTTATCAATAACTAGTTTCACTTGTACTCTTAGCTTGTGATTTCAGGAAACAAAAAAGTGCAGCTTGATGGGACCCAACGAGGGGGTCGGCCGACCCCCCTATGAGCTCACCTTGAGCTGAGCTTCGAGCAAGATCCAAGACAAGGTCCCTCAAGTCCAATTCAACCATCAGATCAACTTGCAACTTCATCCAACGGCAAAGGATTGTTTCACATAGATTGATGGACCCACAAGGAAGAAAGCAACGTGACAAATATTTGAAAGAACACCGAGCCACTTCACATGACAGGTGGGGACACCATCTAGAAGACCTAGCCGAGCCCACCTGCCAATGAGGGGGTCGGCTGAACCCCTCCTGTGGGCCCCACTAGGTCGGTTTGCTCCCACCGATCTTCTGCATGCTACCATGCATCGAGTTTGATCATCGTCATCCATCTATGTCGGTTACAAGGTCGGTTCATCCAAGGGTGTAGAGAGGAGGAGCACACGGATCGCTGACGTGGCACCCCCTCTCCTTCCCCTATATAAGGAGGCTGCCACCACCCTTGGAAGGCATCACAAATCTCAAGATCCATTATCCAAGCCCCAAAGCTCCAAGCTAGATTAGTAGTAGTTGGTCTAGAGTGGGAGTTAGAGTCGAGTAGAGCGAAGCTCGGGGTCTCCGGAGTCGTCTTCTGGAGAGTCTGGTATAGCTCTTGTACCTTTTCTCTTTTGTAAGACTTTTCTTTTATTAATATATTATTCTTGCTTTACTTTACTTAGCATTTACTTAGTGCAAGTTTATATTCTTATAGTCTTATTGTGTGCTTGTCTTAGTAGTATAGTTGCCTTAGTTGGATTGGTTTTATGTAACCAACTCCTTGTGTGTGTATCATTGTCCTATCTTGCATAGGAGCTCTAGCTATCTGATCGTTAGTTAGAGTTGTAAGAGTAAGTGTGAACGTGGTGCTCAAACTTAGTCTTACCTTTGATTGCCGCTGGTCCACACGGACAATTCGTGAGTGCACTCCCGAGAAGTGATAGGTCTCGGGCGGCATTAGGATTTTCTCACCACGTTCGGACTAGTTCTTAAAACGTAGGGCGTCCATAAGAGTATAGCCGCTTTAGTAGGAGTTCTGTCTCCTACTTTCTCGCCTATCCCTACCACGCAAGTAGTAAGGCATCAATCTAGTTAAGTCATCTATCTGTTAGGATTAGGTTCACAGAAGTAAAGTAAGATACATAGGAGTTCTTTACTCACTTGTTGTCCTCTCACCTAGCTAACTCGCTACCAGTTATTTTAGATTAGGATCTTTGTGATCAATTACCTATCCTTCCTTTTTATTTACTTACCCTCTTCTACACTAGTGATACTAGATTGTGGTAGACACAAGGATCTCTTTCCCCTTTTATTAAATATTCCTAGCTACTGCTTTCCCCTGGAAAAATATAAATTACAATACCTTGGAATACTCCCAGGTGAAGTGCTACAACGGTATATTCTATGCGCTTGCGTAATCATCCAATAGACATTAGAGTTACCCCTCAGGCATTTTTGATGTCATTGCCAATCTTTGGTAGCGACGCTAAGAAATACCAACAATCGGAGCTACTCCTGACCTACTCTCACCGGAGCATTGCCATGGAGACCTCTGATCCACCATGGCCCCCATGCATAGGAGGTGGTGGGCCGTGGAGGGGGAGGCGGCAAGCACGAGCGTGAGGCCACCCCCGCTCCAGAGATCCAGGGCCCCCGTGGCAAGATCCGGTAGACCCGGCACCGGTGGCCACCGGATCTGGCTGCACCATGGGTGTGCACCGCGGCGGCGTCCGCCATGGGCGCCACCACCGAATCCCGGAGGACTCCGGGGATGGAGCCTCGTGATGCAAAGGAGGGGGGAAGGGAGGACCGGGCTGCGCCCCGCGCATCTACCCCATGCCGGAGGCCCCCGTGGGGCGCACGAGTGAGGGGATGTGAGAGGGACCGAGCATGCGCCGCCACTGTCGCCAAATCCAGCGGATTTGCGGCCGTCAGCGCCGAATCCGCCGGATCCACGGCCGCCGCCACCATTTCCATGGCTGCTCAAGAAAAAGCGTGGAGGCGTGTGAGGGGGTGAAGGAGGAGGAGGGAGTGACCGCGCGCGAGGACCCCCGGGAGCAGCGCCCCGGAAGCGGTGGCGCGCGACGACGGCGAGGAGGAGAGAGCGGGAGGAGGAGAAAGTGGGAGGACATGGGCGGAAATGACGACGAGGCCGCGGGGGGAGGGGGGCAGGTTTGGGGGGGTATGGGCGTGTACGATGTGCGTGGGCCGTGGCACGGGTAGGCCCACCGCGACGTCCGACCCGTAGGACGTACGACATGTAGCATTACCGTATTTATTACCCTCATATTTATGACATTTTGCTGATGTGGCGGTATATTTACTGAAGGGAGAGTGAGAAAAACCAAGACTCCAAGTCTTATGTAGACTCCAAATAATCTTTGAGGTAATAAATAGGCTTAGACTCTATGACAGAGTCTTTGCATCGTGAGTCCCCTAATAAGACCGAAATCCCTTTTTTTTTTGAAAAGATGATAAGGGATTTGCCATATTTTTTTAGAAGACAAAAAAAGCAAAAGGTCACAGGGTGACTGAAATCCTCACCCACTCACAAATTACAACCAGCGGAGATAAAACAAGAAAACCCAAGTAAAGATCAAACTAGTACAGTGTAGCAGCTGTGGATCGAGTGGATTGGTTGCTGCCTGAATAAACTTCAACGTGCGATTATACCCTGCCTCAGAGTAGCCTACTGCACTACTGAGAGCAGGTCAAGATGCCCGCCCGGTGCCGAGATCGGGTCCAGTTTGCCGGACGAATAGATTTGTATCAGTCACCTTGAGAAAACGTGAGGCACGATGCATGGCTCACCCTTCACCATATTTGTGGAACCTAATAACAGACAAAAGGTACAACCTTATGTTCCGGCCAAATTCTAGATCATTTTAGGTTTTCTAGGACACCTGGTAAATACTTTTAATTATATTTGCTATGCACCTAGATTATTAAAGTTTGTGTACATAGAAAAGTCAAAACGACATGTAAGTTAGAAGGGAGGGACTACAAAACGACGTACAGACGATGGAGATATCAGTTTTTCTGTACAAGGTGGACGCTTAACGCAGACGAGACGAGACGATGGACGGGAACGTATCTGTTCCCGAACGCCATGCGCACAGCCTGTTCCGCATGCGCTCAGTTCAGTTGCATCAAGTGCGCTCAGTTCAGGTCAGGTCTTTGTCAGCATAGAACAGATGCAAATTCGTCTCCAACTTCGCGGCAGTGTAGCATGACTACGGCTTGCCATCGTTGGTATCCAAGGAGTAGTCACCAGTTGCCATTGTTGGTTTCCATGCAAAAGAACTAGTCAGTCTCACAGTGATGATACAGTCTCACACTCTGCTGCTCAAATCAAATCCGAGTCGAAAAGAATTCGTATCTAGAGGGTTGCACCTCATTCAGATCCTGAAACAAACCGTACCAGAGTCGCTGCAGTCCAAGTAAACACATGGCCGTTCTCGCTTTAGTAAGCAAAGCTTGTGACAGGCAGGGGCTGGGAGGAAGAGGACAATAATTCAGACGAATCCACATTGCGCACATCAACGGAGCCAGCTGATAGTGAGTCGCGTGGGGCACGGCACGCCTGCCCGGGGCCCTGGCCGTGCCATTCTATAAGTACAGCGCCCCTCGCTGATCTGCCAGTAATATAACGAGCTAGCTTAGCTTTGCCCTCCGAATATATTGTTGCCTCAAGTCTCTGTTGGCTGGGCAACCAACCTGCTGATCTCCCTCTCCCATGGTTACTGCTGCTGCCTCCATGGACGTGGAAGCCGGACAAGGGGGAAATGATGTAAGTGTCGACCATTCTGATGCTAGGCAGGCCCTTAGCTTTTACATGTTAATGTAATTGTTTAGTCAGTTAGTCTCAACTTCGTCCCGGGTAGCTCCCTTCCCTGCTGGTTGATCGATCGTTCCATTGGTAAGCTTCTTCAGAATCAACACCTATATTTGATTCCAGGAAAAAAAAGAAGAAAAATCTTAATGTGATGATGATCCGTACGTGTTGCCGATCAGAGAATGAAAACACACACTAAAGAAAGCCACAAGAATTTTATTGAAAAAAGAGAATCAGTTGCCAGTACAGAAAATTAGTAAACAAAAAAGAAAGGAAGAAAGGCATGTAGGAAAATTACATTAAATTTTGAATCCATAATTTGTATGTGGATCAAGCAGGGTGTACTTTATATTTTTTCCTTCATATAATAACATACGCATAGTTGATACGGTTGGCTGTGGTCATCCAAGACGTGGATGGTTTGGGCTTGGGTGTTGGGGTAGTCAGGCGAAGGCCCTGCAGGCCTTGGCTTTGGCCGACAATGGTGACGTCTTTGGTAGCACGTGCCTCGTTGGATGATTTTATTGAAAAAAAAGAGAACCTATTGCCAATATAGAAAATCAGTAAACAAAAAAGAATAAAAAAAGGACATGTAAGAAAATTTCATCAAATTTTGGATCCATAATTTGTATGTGAATTGAGCAGGGTGTACTTTATATTTGCCCTTCATATAATAACAGACGTGTAGTTGATATGGTTGGCTGCGGTCATCCAAGACCTGAATGGTTTGGGCTTGGGTGTTAGGGTAGTCGGGCGAAGGCCCTGCTAGGCCTTGGCTTTGGCCGACAATGGTGACGCCTTTGGTAGCACATCCCTCGTTGGACGCATTGTCGTGAGCCCGCACCCCCCCCCCAACCCACCTCACTCTCTAGGAGTTTAGTTCAAAAACATCGGTTCTCCTTTCAATGTTGACGACATCTTAGGACGTTGTTCTCCTCCTTGGAAGCATCACTATGAAAACCTACTCCCCCTACTGCTTTCCATCATTTGCTACCTGTGTCGTGCAAAGTGACATCCAAAGGTTGTTGCTTACGAGGATCGTTGGTTTTGTGTATCTTGCGTGTTGTTGCCTCCTTTGTGAGTTTGTTATCATATTCTTGTCAGTGTCTCTTGAAAAAAAAAATCAACAATGATTGAGTCTACAAAATTGATGGTTGTTTTTTTATTTTTGAAAAATTTCTATGATTTTTTTTGTAGTATGTTCCAGGGGGGCTAACGACTTTAAGGTGGATGTTTCAAAATAATCTATATATAACGATAAACGGTAACATTATACATCAATTTGCGTATACAACGTGTTGCAAAGGTTTGTATATACGAGTGTAATGAACTCATGCCAACATTCTTCTCTTCTTGCAAGCAGAAGAAGGGATTCTACCAAGATCTGCTCCTTGCCTACAAGACTCTTGGCGTCGTCTTCGGTGGCCTTGTCACGTCCCCTCTCTACGTCTACCCTTCCATGAACCTGACAAACCCAACCGAAGAGGACTACCTGGGAATCTACAGCATCATGTTCTGGACCCTGACCCTGATCGGCGTCGTCAAGTACATCTGCATCGCCCTCAACGCCGACGACCACGGCGAAGGTGATCATCCCAAATCAAATCCAAATTTGATGAAAAACCAGCCATTTCTAACTGGAACCAGGGTGTTTTGATCTGCTTCGTTGCAGGCGGTACATTTGCCATGTACTCCCTGCTCTGCCAGCACGCCAACATCGGCATCCTCCCGTCCAAGAAGATATACACCGAGGAGGAGGAGCAGGGATTGCAGGTCCCAGCTCGACCCGTCGGGAGGTCCAGCAAGTTGAGAAGGTTCATCGAGCGGAGCATTACGGCGAGGAGGTTGCTGCTGCTCACGGCGATCCTGGGCATGTGCATGCTCATCGGAGACGGCATCCTCACGCCGGCCATCTCAGTCCTATCAGCTATTGACGGACTCAGAGGGCCTTTCCCGTCGGTCAGCAAACGTACGTGAGCGGTCCATCGATTTGATTCTTGCAGTGATCAATCAAATTCAGGGAATGTGATCGGGCATCAGTTATGCTGATCATGTATGGCCATGGCCTGTGACGTTTTTGTTTTTGCAGCGACTGTTGAGGCTCTGTCGGCGGGGATCCTGATTGGTCTGTTCCTGCTGCAAAAGTACGGCACATCCAAGGTGAGCTTCATGTTCTCGCCGATCATGGCGGCGTGGACGTTCACCACGCCGATCATCGGCGTCTACAGCATCTGCCGCTACTACCCGGGCATCTTCAAGGCCATTTCGCCGCACTACATCGTGCACTTCTTCGTGACCAACAAGAAGCGGGGCTGGCAGCTGCTGGGCGGCACCGTGCTGTGCATCACGGGCGCCGAGGCCATGTTCGCCGACCTCGGGCACTTCAGCAAGCGGTCCATCCAGATCGCCTTCCTCTCCAGCATCTACCCATCGCTGGTGCTCACGTACGCCGGGCAGACAGCGTACCTGATCAACCACGCCGACGACTTCGGCGACGGGTTCTACAAGTTCGTGCCGCGCCCCGTGTACTGGCCGATGTTCGTCATCGCGACGCTGGCGGCGATCGTGGCGAGCCAGTCGCTCATCTCCGCCACCTTCTCCGTCGTCAAGCAGTCGGTGGCGCTGGACTACTTCCCGCGCGTCAGCGTGGTGCACACCTCGCCGGACAAGGAAGGGGAGGTCTACTCGCCGGAGACCAACTACCTGCTGATGCTGCTCTGCGTGGGCGCCATCGTCGGCTTCGGCGACGGCAAGGACATCGGCAACGCGTTCGGCGTGGTGGTCATCCTCGTCATGCTCATCACCACCGTCCTGCTCACCCTGGTCATGCTCATCATCTGGGGCACGCACGTGCTTCTGGTGGCGCTCTACTTCGTGCCGTTCCTCATCCTGGAGGGCACCTACGTGAGCGCGGTGTGCACCAAGATCATGAAGGGCGGCTGGCTGCCGTTCGCCATCTCGCTCGTTCTGGCGCTCGTCATGTTCACCTGGTACTACGGCCGGCAGCGCAAGGCGGAGTACGAGATGGCCAACAAGGTGACCCTGGAGCGGCTGGGCGAGCTGCTGGCCGGGCCCGACGTGCGCCGCGTCCCGGGGCTCTGCCTCTTCTACAGCAACATGCAGGAGTGGCGGTGGCTCACCCCGGTGCTGGCGCACTACATCAAGAACATGCGGTCGCTGCACAGGGTCACCGTCTTCGTCACGCTCCGCTACCTGCTGGTGGCCAAGGTGGACGCCAAGAGCCGCATGGCGGTCCGGCGGCTCGGTCCCCGCGGGGTGTACGGCTGCACCATCCACTACGGGTACGCCGACACGCTGGACGACGACGACATCGCGGGGCAGGTGGTGCGGGCGGTGCGCGAGCACATCGAGCGGCAGGCGGCGGCGGCGGCGGAGGTCGTCGAGGAGGAGGCGGCGCAGCTGGAGGAGGTGCGCGCGGCCGGGGTGGTGCACGTCAGGGGCAAGACGAGGTTCCACGTGGGCAGGGACACGGACTTCTTCGACCGCGTGCTGCTCGGCTTCTACGAGTTCCTGCACACCACCTGCCGCTCTGCGCTGCCGGCGCTCGGCATCCCACTGCAGCAGCGCGTCGAGATCGGCATGCTCTACAAGGCCTGATGCCGGCCATGCACCTGCGGTTGTGGCGGTTGCAGACTTGCAGGTGTCGGTGGCTTAAGATTCGAGTTGCTTTATCTAGTGGCAAGTGAATCTATGTGTCAAGGATGGAATAAGGTCTTTGCTGGTGGTGGTGTGGAAGATAAACTTCTGCTTTGTACCACCATATCATGCCGCTGTGATGATATACTAATACTAGTTCCTAATTCTGCACTTCAAATCTTCAAGTATACCGTGAGTTTTAAGTATATTACTCCGCTCTCGTTTCAATCTAAATGTTGTCTTGGTTTTTCTAGGTATATAATTTTTATTACGTATGTATCTAGACATATTGTATATTTATTAGATGCATATAGAAAAATTATTATGTACCTGATACAGGGAGTAACTCCTAGTAGTGGCGGTGCAACAAGCAAAAACCTGTCAAATCTGAACCAATATGTACAAGATTTCATAGAAACAAGTATTGCCTCTAAACTACTAATAATTAGGTCACATTAACAAAATAAAAGTGATCATGGTTTATAATCCATGGAGACCTGTCACAACTTGTATCTAATCAAAGGCTTCAACAGAATCTCCACATTAATTCTCATCAAGCGTGCTAGAAAAAGATAATCCTAGAAGTTGTCATAGTAATTTGTTTGACTGAATGAGCGGAGGAGCACCCTACCTATATTTTTCTTTCTTAGATATAAAGAGAGCACATTTACAAGTGTACAAACAGGGTACCGGGTATTATATATTGTCAAAGTAATTACAGAAATTTAACATTTACTTTGATAAATTATAGTAATCATCGCTTAACACTACACCATTACGAAAAATCATTCGGCATATGCGTACACCCTATCCCTTTCATTTGTCCATAAAAAAAATATGGCTAGCGTCGTACTCACTAGTATATCACACATACACATGCACATTTAGTTTGTTCTAAATCAAATGTGTGTATCTTTAACCATTAATTTCAAAAAATAGTTTTGTGTCATAATATTTATACTTTTAGATTTATTATGTGAAATATTATCATAATATGTAATTCATATAGTGTGAAACTGTAAGGACTTTTAAAAATAGTTGGTCAAAAATTGTAATGTTTAATTTAAGACAAACCAGATCTCACACTTAATAAAAGAAAATTGACGGAGTATCATAGATATTCATTGCAGGCTAGATTTCTTGCATATTACCTATAAATAGAAATAACCATTGTTTTCCGAACCGGATCGGACCGGCGGTCGACCGGTTAAAGACCAAACTGGAGTCTCAACGGGTCTTATTCTGATAAAAACCACTATAAAATCGGGCAGCAGACCAAGGAAAATCGGCCAGCCAGCACGTGTGCATGGAATTCCAACGTGGGAATGGGTGGATAGGAGAGAAATGATGGGAAATTGAGTAAAAGGGGAGCAGGTGGGAGTCAACCTCTGGTCTGCGGGGCAAGTTCTCCACCATTGGGCCACATATTTGTTTGTGTTATAGTATCATTCTTCATTCTTTTTGAACCGGTCTGAACCGGCGGATCAAAGACCAATTAAACCGTGAACTGAGGCCTCAAACGGTTCAATTTCTGGTCTAGTTTGAAAAATTATGAGAATGACAAGTTGGATCCCAACCCCATGTTTTGAGGATGTACCGGCCAGAGCAGGGAATCATCTTCACAGTCGGCGCGTTCCTGCTCCTCTTGCTGCTCTCGCCGCCTTCTGCTCCTTTCTCTGCGCGCAGACAGACAAGGCATACTCATGAACTCCACATGCACAGACATGAGAACAATGAAAAATTGTTGCTGCGGTTTAGTGTTACAGCAGGAGGTCGGGACACGACCGCACCTTCCGGCGCCGAGCGCTTGGCACGAGTGGTTTGGTGCTGGTGGTGGTGCTTGGCGCGGCCAATGTCACTGGTCCGCGGGTCCACGTTGCAGTGTGATGTCGACGATGGCGGATGCTCTGCTTGTGCAGCAGTGGCAGCGAACACCTGACGAGGCCTGATGATCCACCGGCAGCACGGCGCGTTCCTGCTCCTCTTGCTGCTGTCGCCGCCTTCTGGCGGCACATGAGAACAGTGGTAAATTTTTGCTGCGGCTGGCCGGGTCGGGATAGGATGACTGCACCTTCCGGTTCCGGCGGCGAGAGCTTGGGCGAGCTGTTGGCACGGGTCGTCGTTTGGAGCTGCTGCTGGGCGCCACCAGTGTCGCTGGTCCGCGGGTCCACGTTGCAATGCGACGTCGAAGGTACCGAACGCTCTGCTTGCACCGGCACCGTTGGCAGAATGGAGCTCAGATCGGAATGATCATCGTCTGCAGAAATGAAGCACATCGCTTGAACTCTGTTCTTCGTATAAGCAGGAAAAACGCCCTGAATTTGATTACCAAACTACCGAAGTGATGGAAGACTAGCAGAGGGCCAACTAAACTTGAAGTTGTAGAAAAAAACAAAATCTTATTTTTATTTAAAAAAAGGTAAGAACTATGCCTGTCAACCATTGCGTGGGTGTCCTCAGAAGTTCAGGCTTGAGTGCAAACCAGATTGTAAACCCTTACATTGGGAAGAGGTGCTCACCTCCTTCGGAGCAGTGCAGGAACTGAAGTCCAGGGCCTGCTCCTGCGCCTCCTGCTCCTTGTCCCAGTCCCACAGGCCCTGAAGAGATCAAGAGTTCAGAGAGAATATATGCAAGCACCATAGTAACATAGTTGGACAACAAGATTTGTATGGTGAGTTTGAATTAAACAGATATTCATTAAAAACAGAGATCAAGCCTGCACTCGCCGTGAGTAGTTCATCCAGCTCCGCATCAGTCTACAAGCATAATTTTAGAAATCATAGATTATTTCAGACAGTTTAAAACACAATGTACTGTAGGACTTGTTTTGTGTGATGGTCTCAAAATTACGTGGCAATGCCTGAGATAACTTATTAGACAATAGTTGCCCTAATAGAGATCAAGCCAGCACTCACCATGAGCGATTCATCCAGATCCTAGGGCATTCTGCATCGTTCAGCATAGTTTTAGGAATCATAGATTAGTACGAGACAGTTTAAAAGACAATGTATTGTATAGGACTTGATTGTGTGATTAATGATCGTCTTAAAACTTACATGGCAATACGTGAGATAGACAATACTAATGAACTTGCCGTAATAGAGATCGAAGGACCAAAAAGGCGACCAGAGGAGGGGGGGATGAATGAGAGCCTTAAATTTTTTTTTCAAAATTCCGAAGCAAATGCAAAGAAGCAGGAAAAAACAGAGAACCAAGTCGAAGACTGGTCGAGAGAAAAACACTGGTCGGGAACTCTCGACTGCCACGGGAGCCTTGCCCTCGACAGGGGCCTCAACCGCGGGTGACGGACAGAACCCCGCTTCGGACGACCCCCCTCCATAGAGTTCACTTGACCCCTCGGTAGAGTTCACTTGACCCTCGGTAGAGTTCACTTGACCCCTCGATATAGTGCACTCGACCCCGTCTCGATAGAGTTCACTCGGCCCCTTGACCGCTCGACCTCTCGACCTCTGCTCGACAGAGTTCACTTGATCCGGGTTGATAGAGCTCACTCGACCCCTCGACCTCTGCTTGATAGAGTTCTCTCGACCCGGGTCAATAGAGTTGACTCGACCCCTCGACTCCTCGACCCCTCGACCTCTGCTCAACAGTGTTCACTCGACCCCTTGCTCGGGAGCACATGAAAACGGGACAGGCCAGCGAGAACACGGGAGGAGAAATCAAGAAAAACTCAAGCTGACGAGCACAGATTTGCACCAGATTTTGCACAGGTATTCACGAGGAAGACGGAGAGCTATCCCTAAGAAATCGACACCCAATTTGAACACAGTCGTCGAGAATCATAAATCTGAGACCGAGCACACAATTTCTCCCCAAAACATAAACTGCTCGATTTCTTGATGCAAGAGTGGAATTAGTTCAATCCCCTTGAGGATCTAGTTCATCACTCAACAAAGCATCAATCAATGCAAAAATATGAGCCAAAACGCCCCAAAATCGGCGAATCGAAGTTCGCCCACAGAAGGTCAACGGTGCACAGAAAAGAGTATAAAGCACACATCAAACAGAGAAAGCCCAGAGGGCACGAGGAGGATTCGGGCCTCCATTCCCTCACAAAATACATCACAGATACATGGGTAAAGTTCTTGTTCTTGGACCTCTACAAGAACATGAACAAAAAGGGAAAAGCCTAACGGGCAGGCAGAGCAGCGGCGGTGGCGACTGGAATGTACAGCCGAGAGGTGGAAAGAGGTGGATTTTCTAGAGGCTGCCCACTTCTATTTATATGCCTTGCACAATACCACTTCTGCCCCTAGATATAATTAGAGCGAACCACCTAGCGAAGGGCACTATGGTCCAACTCAGGATTTCCTGATCCGACAACCACCGCGCCTTCTCACCGGTAGCCTTGCCTCGACGCAATCTTCCCGATGCCGCCACGTGCCATCCGTCCACACTGGGACCACCCGGGTTTTGAGGCGCAAACCCGCAAAACCCGCCGCCGATGGTTTTGAGGCTAAACCACCAAACCGTCCGCGAGTAGCGTAGCCATACGTATCCCCCATCGATGGTTTTGAGGACAAACCACCAAACCTCTCGTGAGTAGCATAGCTCGTACGCGTCCCCTGCCATGTACACATGCACTCGTCGATGTCCCAAGTGCCAGCCACCGTGGCCGACCACCCGGTCGTCTGGTCCCTTGGTCTAAGCCTCACGTCTGCCCTTCACCGCACCTGGTCCATCAGCACGGCACGCCTCTACTTGACCTTCACCAGACCGCTGCCACTGCCTCCGGACTCCACACCTGCACATCACAAGCCAAGAGACACATTTTGACACATAACCCTGTGCCAGGGGATCAGTGAAACCACCAAGACCGACCACCAACCAAAGTGTTGGACATATTGACAATCGCTCATCACACTACCAAAAGATGCTACACCATGATATGGAAAATCATGTGTCCGCAATCTCCCCCTTGATAAGTGCATTGTCAACACCAACACAAAGCCAGAGAAAACCCACTCAAGTGACCAAAAGCCAAAGAAAAGCTCAAAAGGGTCACTCGCCATGAGCAAAGCAAAGAGCAACAACAACAAGCTTGAAAACACCTGAAAGCGACTAGACCCTCTAGGCAGAGGCAAACGGCTCGACACATCTAGCAAAGCAACTGTGCAAATCCCCTTTGACAAGTGCATCAACCTCATAAATGCACATGAATGCACACTCTCTGGATTTGTGGATCATTCTCCCCTTGTTGATAAAACACTTATCAAGTGGACAAGATAAAAGTTTCCCCTTAACGTATGCTATGAGATATACAAAATATACAATGCAAACATATAAAGCTTCAGGAGTATAGTAAGTTGAATAAAATCATGCTCAAGGTGGTACGGCATATGAATTACAACAGGCACAAGACAAGCCCAAAGCTCAAACCAATCAACTGAATGAAATATGAAACATAAGCATTTTGACCGGTTTTAAGCATATCTCATAAAAACGGTGTTCACCAAAGAGACTAGCACATAGCAATTATAAGCAGGAGATCAAACTAGTGCTAGCACATGTATACAAAAGTGAACTACCCTATATAATGATCATACATCATATCTCAAGGAAGCATTTAACACTTGTAGCTTCAACATTGATCAGAGTTTTACAGCGGAGTACAAGGTTATTTTTAGACATGTGTATGTGAGAGTATCAAACTGTCCGCCAAAGGATTTTGTTATTTTTATATTTTTTAACCACGCCAAGTTCATCCCTTGTGCAAGTAGGAAGCCGTCTCATCATGAGTGGTTGTGGACTAGCACTACAATGCCCAAGTTTATCTCACTCGTGTGAATGAGAAGCAGTCTCGTGACATTGACGTGGGACGGTAAAGATTCAACTCCAAAACTTTTTCATCATTACTTAGCTTGGACATCAAGTTTTAGCACAAAGATATCAAAAGATCTGAGCTAAGTATATGATTCAAGAAACATGAGACATAGAAACTAAAGCATACATGTAAAAGCAGCATGGATCTCAACACATCCTACACATCCTAGTTGCCATCTCAAGGGTGAACAATTTCTAGATTTCATCATTAATTAAGCAAGCTCACATTTATAAAACAAGCTCAGCTCATAACATGTATCAAGATGATTAAAAAGAGCCTAAGCTGCTATAGCCATCATGTATCCATAAGACATATCAACAAAAGCATAACCTTAAACAACAAGCTATACAGTGAAGCTAAGCACATGATATATGATACATGATGAGATGCAATGCAATATGGTACAAAAGAAAAATCAAAAGAAAGGGAAATAAAAGCTACTATACAAGATACAAAGCATCCCACAATTAAAATGGGAAACAAACACCCAACTCCCCTCGCAAGTGTGCAAACTGGGCTTGGTCGAGAGTTTGGTGAAGATGTCAGCTAGCTGGCGCTCAGTGCGAATGTGTCTCAAGTCTATGGTTCCCTTCTCTTGGTTGTCTCTCAGAAAGTGGTATCTCACCTCAGTGTGCTTGATTTTAGCATGGAGCACTGGGTTTTTGGCTATATTTATGGCACTGGTGCTGTCACAGTAAAGTGGCACTCGGATGAAATCTAAGCCAAAATCTCTCAAAGTAGCAACTATCCAAAGCAACTGAGAACAGCAAGCAGCAGCAACAACATACTCAGCCTCACAGGTGGATTGGGCTATGGAAGATTGCTTGCGAGAGGACCATGAAATAAGAGACGAACCAAGAAACTGACAAGTACCAGAGGTTGACTTCCTCTCAACACGACAACCAGCATAATCAGCATCGGAATAACCAGAAAGCGAGAGGCTGGATGCGGTCGAATACCAAAGACCAAACTCAGGAGTGAAACGGAGATACCTCATGATCCGCTTGACGGCTTGTCGATGAGACGTGCACGATGAAGATTGAAAGCACGCACAAAGACAGACCGTGAACTGGATGTCCGGTCTCATCACCGTCAGGCACAGCAGTGACCCAATCATGCTACGGTACTTCTTCTGGTCCACGGCTTCACCCTCAACATCAGCATCCAAAGCAGTGGTAGTCGCTATGGGCGTCGAAAGAGGCTTGGCCTCACCCATGTCGAACTTCTTCAGCAGGTCCTTGGTGTACTTGCCTTGATGCACAAACATCCCTTTCGAGTTTGCTTGATTTGCAACCAGAGAAAGAATGCCAACTCGCCCATCATGCTCATCTCGAACTCCCTGCTCATCAAATCAGAAAACTTTGCCAAGAGGGCATGTGAAGAGCCACCAAAGATTATATCATCCACATATATCTGCACAATGAGAATGTCTTTGCCTTGCTTGAGGAGAAACAAAGTTTTATCAACAGAGCCCATGGTAAAACCCTTCCCAAGCAAAAAGGACTTTAACCTAGCATACCAGGCTCTGGGGGCTTGTTTGAGACCATACAAGGCTTTGTGGAGTTTGTAAACATGGTCTGGGTGCTTGGGATTTTTAAAACTAGGGGGCTGCCTCACATACACTTCCTCCTTTATGTACCCATTGAGAAAAGCACTCTTGATATTCATCTGGTACAGCTTGAACCCCTTCAAAGCTGCAAAGGCTAAAAGGATCCTAATGACTTCTAAACGGGCAATAGGAGCAAAGGTCTCTTCAAAGTCTATCCCCTTTTTCTGGCAAAATCCCTAAGCAATCAACCTAGCCTTGTTCCTAATTATCACTCCATCCTCACTCTGCTTGTTCTTAAACACCCACTTAGTACCTATGGGATGACACTGTGGAGGTGGAGGAACTAGGACCCACACTTGGTTTCGCTCAGAATTCTCAAGGTCCTCATGCATGGCATTGACCCAACAGATAAAGCGTGTCCAATATCTTTGGGCTCAAAATTGGCAACAAAAGCAGAGTGTGCAAAATGAGAGATTTCATATGACCTGTGGCAAGTGACACGCTGGTTGAAGTTACCGATCATGGTCTCTGGAGGATGATGACGTTGAATGTGTACAGGTGCCGTTCTTGATGAAGTAGCCTCCCCCTCAACCGCAGCTGGAGCTCTCTCATATGCAAGTGAGGGAAACTAGTCGTTCGGCCCCCATGTCATCGAATAAGAAGGATCGGGGCTGCAAGTCGACGTAGTCATCGCAGGGTCAACAGGGGCAGCCGGTGGAGTCAGCTCGGGAGCACCCCAATCGACATCGTCCTGCTCCTCCTCCACAAAAATGCTTTCACCCATCTCCTAATCACCTGCACGCTCAAAGACAGGAGAAGAACAAGGTGTGGTTTTGTTAAAGGTAACTTCACAAATCTCCACGACACGGTTAGTCTCAGGGTTAAGAACTCTATAAGCATGTGAGTGAGTAGCATAACCGAGAAAAATGCCATCAGAAGAACGAGACTCAAACTTGACCAAGTTACCTTGCTTAAGAATGAAGCACTTACACCCAAAAACTCTTAAATATCTCACCTTGGGAGGACGCCCAAACCGCAACTCATAAGAAGTCTTCTTTGTAAAAGCTCGAAGAAAAATGCGGTTTGAAACGTGACAAGCTGTGTTAATCGCTTCGGCCCAATATCGCCTAGGAGTCCTATGCTCATCGAGCATCGTCCTAGCCATCTCAACAAGGGTTCGATTCTTGCATTCAACAACCCTATTCTACTAAGGCACATAAGGTGAAGAAAACTGATGTTCAAGACCCAAAGATTTACAAAATACTTCAAAATGAGAATTTTTGAATTCGGTGCCATTGTCTCTGTGTATAGCTCTCATGGCATTCTTGGGAAACTCATTTTGTAGCCTAAGAATCAACTCCCGCACATGGGAAAATGCCTCATCCTTGGACTTCATGAAAAAGACCCAAGAATAATGAGAAAAATCATCCACGATCACAAGAACATACCACTTCCCACCATCCGACCGAACCCGAGCTGGACCTACAGTGTCCATATGAAGAAGCTCGCCGGGTTGTTTGGTCATCACTTGGTTTACAGAAGAATGGGAAGCGACAGCCATCTTCCCGTGATGACACGGATGACAAACCAAATCCTTCTCGAACTTTAGCTTAGGAAATCCTCGGATTAGATCAAGAGAACTCAGCCTTCCAAGCAAGTCAAAGCTCAAATGACCAAGCCTCCTATGCCACTTCCAAAGCTCAGAAGAAGTGCCTACCACCAAACATCGAGAAAAGCCGAACGAGCAAGAAAAATCAGCACGAAAGACAAGCCCAAAAGGCACAATTAAGCATATAAGATCAGCACGAGAATCCAAAATGCGAGAAAGGCCCAACTTAAAGCACACTTCAAAACCATCTTTAAGGAGTTGCAAAATCGAAAGCAGATTGAAATGCAAACTTGAGACTAAAGCAACATCCTTGAGCACAAAGTTCTCATTAAGCCTTACCGACCCATGAGAAAGCACCTTACCCTTACCATTGTCCCCAAAAGTGATGTACTCCTTGGAGGTCATGGGGCTGAGGCTGGAGAACCAATTTGAATTATTGGTCATGTGGCGCGAACACCTGGAATCAACAAGCCATATGTTCTCCAAGCCTCCATGCTGCATCAATAGAAAGACATGGGATGAGCAAATGATCCAACACTGGGGTTAGTAAACTGAGGAGAATACCAGTGCTGGGTCATCTGCCCTGAGAAAGGGTTAGGAAAACACCATACATGCCATGTCCCATGGGAGAGAAGCGATCACCACGAGAAAGAAAACATGGTCCGCTAGAAGTGTAGGATTGAGAACCGCTGCCATGGGACCTGGAGTTGTATTGAGGATGACTAGGTCCACGTCGGGCTCGACCATCTTGTGGTCTCACAAACTGAGGCCTAGCACCTCGAGGTCTTGCACCTCTCGGTCTAGTGTCATGCCTCTGAGCTGGTGAACCGTGCATCCTATGAGAAGGGCGATGCACGTCCTGCTGGTAAAACTCAAACTCACGCCTCTCATCTCTCTTCCTCCTAAAGCAAAACTCAAATAGGTGACCATCCCTCTTGCAATAGTCACAGTGGAACACCTCTCTCTTGGGTGGTGGATGACTTACTCTGTTGTGGACATGGTTCACTTTTGGAGGTGGATTGGCTTTAGAAAGGGGCTTATCAGAGATGTTTGGTAGAGTGTTAAGAAGATTCCTGAGGTGGTTAGGTTTTGGAATCCACACTTGTTTCTGAGGTGGAGGCTTGGGAGACTCTTCAAGCACTCCATTCTTCACAATGGGCGTGGTCGGCTCAGAAGGCTTTGGTGGGTTAATTTTTGTGAGCTTGGGAGGACTGGTGGGTTTCTCACTCATACTTAAACCACTATGTTCACCAACCTTCCCAAAGACATTGTTACCCTTCCTACCTAAAGCAAAGCCTAAGCCCGTGGTGTCAGTACCCCTCTTGTACTGACTCATCATTATGCCCAACTGTGGCTCACTGTAGGAAAGCCAACTCAACATGTGCTGAAGGAATGTGTTTTCCTCTTTAGTCTTTTTCTTGCCATGCCTACAATTAACAAGCTCTAGCTCCAAAGCCTCACAACATAGGCACTGAGCACTAGCACCACCCACACTAGACTTCTCAAGAAAATAGATTCTAGCGGCCTTCTCAGACAACTCAGAACATAGCTTAGCACAAGACTTACAAGGACCTGACGAAGTAGCCTCAGCTCTAGCCCTATCCAACTCCTCAACCAAAGCAGAGTACTTAGACTGCAAAGAAATAAGATTGGACATGTGGACAGCACATTCATCGCACTTAGTCTCATTAGGCAGAAGAGCTATCTCCTTGACACACTCAAGTTCATCTAGAGCCTTGGGATACTTAGCCTTAAAGCTATTGCGCTCTTTAGCAGCATGCACAATCAAATCATCTTGCTTAAACATGGTGTCATAAGCAGATTCAAGCTCAGTGAGAAGATATTCGACTGTATGTTCTACCTCAGGCTCAGAGTCGACCTCATCGTCGTGGTCGGTCGTGTCGTCGTCAACCGCCATGGTGTAGAAACCTCCTCGGTGCTTGTTGGCATAGAAGCTCAAGCCGTTGAACTTGTTCTCGACCTTCTTCTCAGTCTCATCATCACTCGAAGAAGAGATACCATCAGAGTCGACGTCGCTGATAGACACGACAAGGGCTTTCTGCTTCATTTGCTTGAAAAACTTCTTTTGCATGTGCTTGGGGTCGAAGTTCTTCTTGGACTTGTACTTGTCCTTATGCTTGGAGTGGTCGGGCTTGCTGGAGTGTCTCTTGTGCTTGTTGGGGCAGCTGGCGATGTAGTGGTTGGGCTCTCCACATCCAAAGCAACCTTGCTTGTTGCCACCCCGTCGTCGGTTCAGGCAGTTGTTGTGAAACCGCGAGAATTTGCTGATGACCAGTGCCAGCTCCTCATCCCCAAGAGCCTCTATCTGCTCCTCTGTTGTAGACATAAGAGAAGACAATGCAAGAGACAATGGTGATGGGTTAGTCAAAGAAGAATTTGGACTTGAAGTACTTGACACCAAAGCCATGGTTGGGGCAGATGGATTCTTGATCCTCGCCAGCGTCTGGAGGTCGATCTCGGTGGACTTGAGCTTGCTGACTAGCTCATCCACGATGAGAGTCTCGTAGTTGGCCAATTCGATGATCGCCTGCACCTTGACCTCCCAGACCCTCCGATCAAGAGCATGTAAAAGCTTGAGTGCTCTCTGATGATCATCATAGGGCATAGCTGCATTGTTAGCTCGCATGTTGTTTACAATGGTGGTAAAGCGAGAAAACATCGAGTCAACTGTCTTCATGGAAGCTTTGAAGCCTCCTCCAGATCTCCTGAGCAGTCACACAGTCGAAAACACGATCAAACTCAGAAATCGATAAAGCAGTGTAAAGCTCAGCTTGGGCAATGTTGTTGGCATTGTGTTGGTCAATCTGCTCTTGAGTTACCCATGCACCAAGCACCTGGTAATCGGCATTCTCAATGATCTCCCAAACATGCCAGTCGATCCCTTGTAGATGCGCTTGCATCCAGATCTTCCAGTACGAGTAGTTCTCCTCATTGAATTAGGGCGGTTTACCCGATCGATGATTCAGAGCCATGTCGCCTCAGTGTATCATGGACCGATTAAGGTGGAGTGATCCTTAACCTGGCTCTGATACCAATTGAAGGACCAAAAAGGTGACCAGAGGAGGGTGAATGGGAGCCTTAAAAATTTTCTTCAAAAATCCCGAAGCAAATGCAAAGCAGCAGGAAAAGGCAGAGAACCAAGTCGAGGACTGGTCGAGAGAAAAACACTAGTTGGGAACCCTCAACTGCCATGGGAGCCTTGCCCTCAACAAGGGCCTCGACCGCGGGTGATGGACGGAACTCTGCTTTGGATAACCCCCCTCGATAGAGTTCACTTGACCCCTCGGTAGAGTTCAATTGACCCTCGGTAGAGTTCACTCGACCCCTCGATATAGTGCACTCGACCCCCTCTCGATAGAGTTCACTTAGCCCCTCGACCGCTTGACCCTTGGACCGCTGCTTGACAGAGTTCACTTGATCCTGGTCGATAGAGTTCACTCGACCCCTCGACCTCTGCTTGACAGAGTTCTCTCGACCCGGGTAGATAAAGTTGACTCGACCCCTCGACTCCTCGACCCCTCGACCTCTGCTCAACAGTGTTTGCACTAGATTTCACACAGGTATTCATGAGGAAGACAGAGAGCTATCCCTAGGAAATCAACACCCAATTTGAACACAGTCGTCGGGAATCACAAATCTGGGACTGAGCACACAATTTCTCCCCAAAACACAAACTGCTCGATTTCTTGATGCAAGAGTGGAATTGGTTCAATCCCCTTGAGGATCTAGTTCATCACTCAACAAAGCATCAATCAACACAAAAAGATTGAGCCAAAATGCTCCAAAATTGACAAATTAAAGTTCGCCCATAGAAGGTCAAAGTCGCACAGAAAAGAGTACAAATCACAGATCAAACAGAGAAAGCCTAGAGGGCACGAGGAGGATTCAGGCCTCCATTCCCTCACAAAATACATCACAGATACATGGGTAAAGTTCTTGTTCTTGGACCTCTACTGGAACATGAATGAAAAGGGAAAAGCCTAACGGGCAGGCAGAGCAGCGGCGATGGTGACTGGAATGTACAACCGAGAGGTGGAAAGAGGTGGATTTTCTGGAGGCTTCCCACTTCTATTTATATGCCTTGAACAATACCACTTCTGCCCCTAGGTATTATTAGAGCGAACCACCTAGCCAAGGGCACTATGGTCTAACTCAGGATTTCCTGATCCGATGACCACCGCGCCTTCTCACCGATAGCCTTGCCTCGACGCAATCTCCCTGATGCCGCCACGTGCCATCCGTCCACACTGAAACCATCCGGGTTTTGAGGCGCAAACTCGCAAAACCCGTCACCGATGGTTTTGAGGCTAAACCACCAAACCGTCCGCGAGTAGCGTAGCCATACGCATCCCCCACCGATGGTTTTGAGGACAAACCACCAAACCTCTTCACGAGTAGCATAGCCCGTACGCGTCCCTCACCGTGTACACTTGTGCTCATCGATGTCCCAAGTGCCAGCCATCGCAGTCGACCACCCGGTCGTCTGGTCCCTCGGTCCAAGCCTCGCGTCCGCCCTTCACTGTACCTGGTCCGTTAGCACGGCACGCCTCTACTTGACCTTCACCCAACCGCTGCACATCACAAGTCAAGAGACATGTTTCGACATATAACCCTGTGCTAGGGGATCAGTGAAACCACCAAGACCGACCACCAACCAAAGTGTTGGACATGTTGACAATCGCTCATCACACCACCAAAAGATGCTACACCATGATATGAAAAATCATGTGTCCGTAGAGATCGAGCCAGTACTCACCACGAGCAGTTCATTCCGCTCCCCAGGCATCGCCATCACGTCCTTCTGCATCGTCGAGCCGGTGGCCGCTGCAGGTGACGCTTCGTTCACCTGAGACTCCATGCCTAGCACACAAGCACAGTCAATTTGTTCGTGCCATGGACACAAGCTGCATGCGGGAATGGAAATAAAAATGGAGGCATGCACTGCGAGACCTACATTTGGGGAGCTCTCGGACATGTGTATAAGAATCATCGGCGCCCACTCCCATTGCTCCTAGACCAGAGTAGCAGAGCTGTGGAGGGGCCTGCGTGGACTTGGCGGTGGAAGAGGTGTCTCAGGCCTCCTCCATTTGCAAGAAGTGCTTGATGCGATGCTCTTCGTGCAACAGGTAAGACTTCATGTAGAGGAACATCGGCGGCGACGTCATGGTGGAAAGCACGGCGATGGCTTGACTGAGTTTATTGTTCAGTCCGCTAAGAGTGTTGATAATGAGTTCCATAAAAAAAGAGTGCTGATAACGAGTTCCCGATCAGAGACTGTGACGCCGCAGTCATAGAAGGTGTCGGCGAGGCCCTTGAGACGGCTGTAGTATTCACCAACGGACATGTCACCCTGGAACAAGGTGTGGAACTCCTACTGGACGTTGACTGCAGGCTGGAGGCTGTTGTGGAGGAACTGGCTGGTGATGGCGGTCCAGGCACTGTAGGCAGAGCGGTGCAGCTTGTAGACATCAGTAAAGATGTCATTGGACACCATGGTATAGAGCCAGGAGATGATGCAGTAATCCCACTGTAGCCACTCCAGATCGCCAATCATGGCGGCCGCATCAATGGTGCCGTTGATGTGGTTGACGAGGCCGAACTCATTGAAGGTGAGGTCAAAGAAATCACACCATTGATGGGAATTTCCTTCATCCTTGTCCAGGATAATAGGAACGTAGCTCTGGATGTGGATGTGGACGATCTTGGAGGCCAGGGGAGGGACGAGAGTTCAGCGGGCGCAGCCATGACCAAGAGCGGCGGAAGGAGAAGACGATCAAAAGAAGGGAGATACCAGAGGAGAATCCACGAGTTCCTTCTGAGACTAGGGAGTAGGGAGGCGCTAGATATGTGAAAGAGTAATAATGGATCAACCTCATTTTACATTAATCTCAGGAGTAATAATGAATCATGCGATCGAGCAGGTGGTGGTGCGCGAGCACTCGAGCGGGAGGCGCCGTCCGTGGCGGAGGTCGAGGAGAAGGCGCGCGCCCATGTCACAGGCAAGACAACGCTCAACCATGCCACACCATCCCATGACTTTGAGTGGGATAATCGCCACCACTGCTGGGTGCTGGCACTACGACGACTCAGCAAAACAAGGATATATAGCCACTGCATGCAATCGCCATGCACTGACTTACTGAATCAAACATCAAACACCTAAAACATGGTTCCACGTGGGCAGGAGCAAGACGAGGTTCCACAGGGCAGGGAGACGGTCTTCTTCGACCGCGTGCTGCTCGGCTTCTACAACTTCCTGCACACCACCTGCGGCTCCACGCTGCCGGCGCGGGGGTTCCCCGCATATGCTGAACAAGGCCTGGCGATGCCCAGTCTGGATTCTCTTACTTGTTGTAGCTAGGTCACAGGTATCATACCCGGCGCCGCCGTATCCCGCTTGTGTTTCCATCCTGGCCTGGATCTTATTTAGGCCACGGAGTATACTTGGGCTGGGAATTGAGAGGTTGGAAAGGTGCTTTTGTATCAGCCATCGGATGAGGAATGAAGGGCATCGGGCAAAGGGTAAGTTAGCCATGACTTAGCTTGAGCAAGTTAGAGAATCCGAGCCGGACGATGCCATGTCAGCATGCTCACAGAGAACGACGAACGGGCAACGCGGCCCGGAACTTTTTGTTCCGGATTCGAATGGGGTACGGTCGCATCAATGGTTGTGAATGGGGATGAGGATGGCGTACCAAAATGAACCTGATCTAAGAAGAAAAGAAGGGGACAATATACCAGCAGCAACGACGGCGGCAACACAACCTCCCCATGTCGGACGACGGCAGCTGAGCCGGGTCTGGCAGCGCAACGTCTCCATGACGGGCGAAGGCGGCAAGGCCTCTTCATGTCAAGCAGCGTTGGCCGCACTGGGACCTTCGGGAGCGATACTTCGACTAAGGCCAATATCAATGCATGATTTCACCTCTCAGTTTTCAAGGAGTGAAACTTAACATAAAACGACCTCTCTCTCTCAATGCATAGTTCCATTGCACAATTTCACAACTGTGGATCTCACAGGTGTATATCTCTCCCTTTTTCTTCTGGTCCCCCGATATTTTTCCCGTTGCTTGTGGCCGCTATTTATAGCCATCGTATGAAACACTCGAACACACCCTCAGTGGGATGATACGTTTCGAGCGGATGGAACGTTTCCCCTCTCTCTCCTCCTCCCGTTTCATGCAAAAACTGCAAAATTCTGTGGCACCCCATTTAATGTCGATACATTTCGTGTGGATGGAACGTTTCCCCTCTCTCTGCTCTCGTTTCATGCAAAAACTGCAAAATCTGTGCAACCCATTTAATGTGCAAGAAATAAAACCCCCCTAAAAAAGCACCATTGGGACTGACCAAATGGAGCGAGCACAGCTTCATACCTAAGGTAAATGGACCTTGCCTAGTGTGAAATAATGGCAGTATAATAAAGGTTCTACAAATCAGAGCAAAATGGCAAAAAAAACAGAACAATTAGGTGAAAATGACAAAAACTAAGATTCGACCTTTAAAGGTGCTGCACAGCTACCGGGTGAAATACCACGACGATAACCTGCGCAGTAACACGATTGCGTTAACTTTCATGTAGTTAAGCGTCGTGCTCGTGCAGTGACAGCAACCATCTACCTAGTGGTACAAATGTACAATTCCTTGCTATTTCTCAGTAAGAGCCTTGTCCCCTGGTACAACAACCCAACCTTTGTTTCTGTCTCGCGGTTCAAGCCCCCTGAACAAGCCTGCAGCAACCTACTCTGCTCTTCTCGGCACGAATGATGAACACTTGGTTTCCCAAATTCATCCTCGTGCATTGTATCGTGATTCATCCTCATCAGACTACTACTGCTAGTGCTACTATTAGTATTATGCGCTACAAACCAGCCACTAATTTTCATCAGACGTGCACGTGCGTCCTTGCGCAACTCATCTTATCCTCGCGTCCTCACGATGGTTATCGTGCCTCTGCCAGCGGTGCGGAGCCTGGTGAAGCCGGCCACCGCCTTGCCCGACGGCGCCGGCCGGTTGCCCGCCAACACGCGCGGGGCGCACGCGAACTCCCCCACGGGGTGCCGCACGGGGCGAGCCGGCGGCGTCAGGATCCACCTGTTGATGTCGGCGAGCGTCACGCTGCCGTCCGCGCCGCCGGGCTTCACCACGGCGAACGGGTATGCCGCCACCGTCCCGCTGGCGGCGGTGCAGGGTGGCGCCTTCCTGCTCCTCTTGCTGCTCTCGCCGCCTTCTGCTCCTTTCTCTGCGTGCAGAGAGACATGGCGTAACCGTGAACTCAGCGTGCAGAGGAGAGAAGTGTGACGATAGTGTCGGCGCGACCTCACCTTCCGGCGCAGGGCGCTTGGACGAGCTGTTGGCATTGGCACGAGTGGTCTGGTGCTGCTGCTCCTGTTGGGCGCCAGCAGTGTCACTGGCCCGTAGGTCCACGTAGCAGTGCGACAGCGAAGACGAAGATAGCTCTGTTTGCGCCGGCGCCGGAGTCTTGTCTGGGGATGTCGGCAACGTCGGCAGAATGGTGCTCAGATCAGAATGATCATCATCTGCAGAAGCACATGACTGGTACTCTGTTTCTTTAAACAAAACAAGCAAAACGCCCTGAATTTGACAACCAAACTACCTAAGTGATACAAGAGGGCCATCAGAACGTGTAGATCGAAAATAATAATAATAAAGTTTCTTTTTAAAAAAAAAACTAAGATATGAACTATGCCTGCCAGGCTAAGCAAGGCGCATGATGCACAAATGATGGGTTAGGATTTAGGAAATGTGCTGGTTATCTCGAGTGGGTCCGGACATAAATTTCACAAGCACCGTGATTATTTAATGGAGTAATCATAAAAGTTTGTCCTAGTGGTTTGGAACCGTACCACAATCATGAAATCAATGACAATTTATAGTACCAAAGTCCTTGGAGACAGTAAAAAAGAAACTGCAGTGTATGTAAACTAAGCCAAAGACAGCACTTCAGAAGTTCAGGCTCGAGAGCAGACCAGATTGTAGAACACTTACATTGGGAAGAGGCACTCGCCTCCTTCGGAGCGATGCAGCAGGAACTGAAGCCCATGGCCAGCTCCTTGTCCGAGTCCCACAGGCTCTGAAGATGTCAAGAGTTCAGTGCACCATAACCAGACCACAAGATTTGCATGCTAAGTTTGAATTGACAGAAATCAAGCCTGCACTCACCCTGAGTAGTTCATCCAGCTCCCCGGGCATTGCCATGGCTTCATTCTGCATCGTCCAGCTGGTGGCTGCTGCTGTTGACGCCTCGGACACCGGAGACTCCATGCCTAGCACACAGAAGCACAGTGAAGCTGCTGCAGGGAATGGAAACAAAAATGCAGAACTTGTAGGCATGCAAACTTGCAAAACGAGACCTACATTTGGGGACGAAGAACTCAAGCTCTCGCGCATGGGTATCAGAATCGCCGCCGGCAGCTCCCATTGCTCCTAGACCAAAGTAGCAGAGCTGTGGATCCCATTCCCATCCAAGGAGGAGGAGGCTGCTGCTGCTGATGGTGCTCGCGTCGACCAAGCTGCATGTCATGGTGTCATAGAGGTCACCACGCCTGCCTCCCGGCGTGCAGAGCGCTTTCCTGGACTGTCTGACCTGTCTCCATGGAATAGTTTCGCAGTGCGGTGGACTGTGGGGGGAGAGAAACTCTGAAGGTGCGGAGCTAGAGAGGGTCTGCCATGCGTGCTTAAATAGCCGGGCTTTTGGGAGGCCTAAAGGCGAAAGGGGTGTCTCAGTGTGCTGCGTGCTCTGTTCAGGCTGCAGTGCTGCATGTTGATCGAAAGGGGTGTGTCTCAGTGTCTGTGCTGCGTGCTCTGTTCAGGCTGCAGTGCTGCATGTTGATAGAGCACGGCTAGTCAGGGACGAGGAAAATAAGGCTTGGAAATTTTGCAAAGGGCAAAGGGCGCAACGAGCCAACGAAAGTGGCTTTTGTTTGCTGTGACTCTTCAACCTTGTACTCTTTTTCGCTCATCGATTTTTCTCCGATGCGTTGTACCAAGTTGCAAATGTTGGCCAGGCGTATATCCTAAAAGCACATTGCATTGTCCGTGGAACTGTCATTAATCCTCAAAAAAAAGCTTACATTTTAGATGTTCTAAAATTTCAAATACTATTTTACGTATAGGGCCTACGCAAGTATGTAAATTCCAATAGCAAATTTGACTCAAAACCAATGAACAACTGGTCCATGGAACAACACACGGATAGAACCAATAATTCACATATTATCGTCTCCCTCTGTTTCAAAATAAATTGTCAATCTAACTTCATCACAAGGAGCCTATAGTGTACACTGGATCGTTTCTGGAGCTGATGAGCCGACTGATACCGATTTATTGTGTGAGCAAAATATGTATCATGCCTGATAAACTAGGCTGAATTTGATGTAGTAATTCACGATTTGGCTCAATATGTCAAGGACATGAGAACCGGTTTGAGATAAAAAAAGAAGTATGTCTCATGGTGAGTCAAAAAGCGTAAATCTTATAATGAAAAGCTATATATGGATTTCTCAAAGTTATAAATATATGATTTTATAGGAGTACCATAAATGTACTTATTGTTGGATTATCAATGTTCTCATAAAAAAATGTGTTTCACTGTACCACCGTTCTCTCTTTTTATAGCACTTCCATTACAATGTTCTCATATGTTGGATATTAGCCAGGCATTTCAGGATATATGAGCTCGGTGCCACTAGCAATAGTCTATAATGGATAGGGAGATTTATAGATATGAATTTCAACCGCGTCTCTTCTAACACATCTAAAACTCCGGTTGATAGGGAGGTTATTGGAAAGATTATTATTAGACTAGTCTGGGCACTGGCAACGAATCAAAGACAACAAAGCCAGTGGCCCACTTTGCAAAGGCCAAGAGAACAAAATATTGTGTAAATAGATACATTGTGTACGACAGTGCATACCGAGAGTGATGAGGGACTGTAGACTTTGCATGGACAACCTAACCAGTGCAGAGTAGATGTCTACCACAAAGTAGGCCATGGACATTGTATATTTTTTGTGATAGAAATTAGGGGAGGGGGCATGTGCCCCTCGTCCCTCCACTGCTAATTACCTTCTCAAATGTTATATGTGGATGCCTTTCAATAAATAATAGATTTGACCAATAATAACAAAATTATTAAATTATTGTATATCTTAAACTCCTATAAATTAATGTCCAATACTTGTTTCTTTATCATGTGATGAAGCCACGTCATCCTAGAGGCCATAGCTACATTATCATCCACCCACAAGTCCACTACCATTAACTCAAGCATGCTAATAAATATTCTTTTTATTTCTCCACTCACCTTTTTTAGTGATTTACATTTGATCCTTTCTCATTTCATTACTACATGCATGCAACATATAATTTTATTATAATACACCACTTCTTATATTCATGTTATTCACGAGATATCATTTTAAAAATTCCCGCAACAATGTGCGGGGAATTTACCTAGTTATTATAAAACAAAATATCATCAATGTGATCTGTCTCAGTAAATTGTATCTCATCTCATAGATTCGGCTAGAAACCGTCAAGATACATAGTCTGCCAGTGAGTCGATAGGAATACACTGACCAAGTTCTTTATATATAGCCGACATTTCATTACATCTAGTATAGTCTTAGCCCTTTCGTTCCAGTGCTCCCAAGTCAAAATATTGGACGCGTATCGAAGGCCAAACATTTTAATCTTTTACCATCAACCATTCAAAATTAGATGTTTGTTTTCTAATTCTCACATGTATTTGTATTTTAGTAAGTTATTGTGCTGTACAAGCTAGTATAGTTAACTATACATTGTTGTACAAATAAATTGTCAAACTATACCATGAAAACTTTCTCACAACATAATATGGCTTATAAATAAAATGGTAGGAGTAACGAAATTTAATTAATTTAACACTTCTCTGTCACAACACCTCTCAAGTATTTTTGGCGTTTGTAGGGCTCAACGTTAAAATATTGTATCAGTGTATGTGTACGCTTTTTTCATATGGGAGACCGAATTATTGCAACCAGGCCGTGCATCATGCAGCAAGGTGAGACAAACGTAAGGAAAGAGGGTCCCGGCAACTCAATCGGAGCCGTTGGGCCACGATCAGATCAATATTTTGGAGCACTCGAAAAAAAAAGAACGAAACAAAACAAAGCAAAACCAATATAGAGCGCTGGTGGGGTCAAGGGAGTCAAGTTTTCTACGTCATAATTCGCCAACAGTGTCAGAATTGCTCGTATGCCGCTGTACGCGCTCATCATGTCATGTCTTCAGAGAGAACGCATGCATATATGTATATACAGAGACTACAGTATATAATATACTAGACGCTGCTCGATCGCATAATTGTATCTGAACTCATGCATCATGGTGATTTCAAATATATTCTTCTGAATTTTGTTGTACGTGTTCCAGTCGGGTCAGGGAAAGTGATGTGTTGCTTTGGAGTACCCAATTATACCGTAGCCTTTTGCATTGTTAAAAGACTGTAACACATCTATGGCACGACATAAAAGGCAAGAAATCAGTTTTACGCAGTAGGTGGATCATCGTGGATGTATTCAGAACTCGTATATATTATTATTTTGCAGCACCATGCAGATGGAGCCCTCAGGCCTCGTTGCTTCAATACCTTGAGCTATGCTATGCTAGCTAATAGGTAGCACAAATCCACGCACATGCTTTCCGCGGTGCGTGAAAAGAAGCGTCTCGCAAAAAAACAGACCACGAGTCCACGACTTGCATGCTGGTACCGCTCTCTGCACAGTAATGTGGGAGCTTTAGGCTTTAGCCGCGCTTTTTGCACTGGTCAATGCAATGCAATCCTAGTTCCACGAAGATCCAAGCGATGGCATGTCTCCAGCCTTTGTCATCATGGCGGCACCATTTCGAACCATGCATGTAGAAATCGACCTTGCTCGTTGCTCCCGTAGTCCCATGTATATAGCATTAGCTATAGCTAATGCCTCTTTATTTTTGGACTTGCTGATATAATTTCTGTAAAGACACTACTGGATATCTTCATGGATCAGAGGAGATGGATATGAGTTCTCGAAAACAGGCGGGCCTAGCGCGCTTGACACGGCACGGGCTTGCTCACTACAACTAGACCAAATCTTATATTTACGAAGACACTTGGATATAAATAAACATGTACATTCAAGAATACAAACACGGGCATACATGCCATACACCTATGTGAGCACCATAAATGATGGAGACTAAGCCGATAGATCTCGAGATTAATGAAGTCACCACAAACATCTCATTATTGAATGGCATGACTTACGTATCACTGGAAGACGGGTGAGGTCATCACAGATACCTTATTGTTGAAGGGCATGATCGATAAATCTTGACAAAATTACCACAATCATCTCGCATCAAATGGCAAGACCTTTCACTGGAAGAATACCATCGGTAGATGTGCCACAGGTGTCTTGTTGTCGAATCGTATGATCTATCTACCAACCAGAGAACAATGCTGACAAATCTCGATATTGATGAAATCACCACAAGTCTCGTGAGCAAATACCTTTAGTGTGCCCGAAAATGAACAGAAATAAGGCTTGGGGATACATGGCAATATATATGTGGGTGAATTAGTGTGCCTGATGCTTTGGTAGGCTTGAACATATTTTGTACTTGTGTCACCCGTTTGTGCCGAGGACTGTGTTAGCTTCGGCATAATACCGGATGGGTCGTCCCATGCTTATACCGGGCTAATCGAGTGTTAGCCTGGTGAGTTAAGCATGGCGTTAAGTCACTATGCACTATGCATGATGCTTTACTGGACAATCTGACAGGTATTATGCATAGTGTTAAGTCACTGCTATGCAGGATGCTTCACTGGATTGGATAATGTGGACAAAACTAGCTAAGCCGTGTTTTGCAGTCAAGACTGAGAAATTGTTGCTTTCAATCTGTGTGCGATGGCACTGATGTTCATGGTATGGGGGCATATATTTGCATCACATCAATAGCATGATTCATGAACGAGAAGAATCTGTGAATGTGAGATGTCTCTGGAATCATTGGTGCACACCGGAACGGAATCTGTGTGACTGCGATCAAGTGACGTGCTGCGTGCGGCGTGACTCTTGTAGCTCGACGTTTTTGAATGGCCGTGCTTCCTGAAGCTACTCAGGCCTTGCGGCCCAGTAGGCCACTCCGTAACGTGTAGATAGACTTTGCCCTCACGATCCACAAAGAAGGTTACAGTAACCTTCAGGCTGGCCCATGCAAAGAAGGTTACTGTATGGGCCTGTTAGACAAAACCCTGCAGCCCAGTTTGCAAAATAGCACCGAAGTTCCGGCCCATCCAACGAAGGTTACTATGCTTGATACAGTTAAGGAGAAAATGGGCCGGTACTCCTCCTTCTATTGGGCCGGCGGCCCCATCGCATGACCACAGGGGGTTTTGGAATCAGCGTAGCTTTTTTTATTTTTCATATACGTTGCAAAACAAAAACAAAAAAAAAACACTTACAAAACCAGTGGCGGCACACTGTTGCCGAATGTGCAAGTGTCCGACAGGCCAGGAACCCGGGAGAACGACGCGAGGGCGGGGGCGTCCTTCTCGCCCTTTTGTCCCGAGGCCACGACCACGACGGAGCCGTCGGAGCGCACACCAGGCTGCTCGCTCGCAGATCCTGCGGCCGGCCGGCGACGAGGTGCCCGGTCGTCGGTCCAGCGGTCACATGGCATGTTTCTGCTAGCAGGCGAATCAATCAGTGTCGTCTCTCATCAACCTCCTCAGCCCGGCCAGGCCAGGCCGGTCCTCTCACCGTCTCACGCAGCGCAACGTCCCGTCCGTCTCCGTCCTCATCACATGCGCCGTTCGTTCCTCTCCACGACGCGCGCCTAGCTAGCTACAGGGGCCTGCCTGCCTGCCTGCTGCCCGATTCGATCCACACCTGCAGCTAGCTAGCTAATGGTAGGAGCTGGGACTGGGATTAGGATTTAGGCAACCTAGCTAACTGGTGGTAGGATCCAACTAACCTCCTTCACTAGTGCTGGTCTGTGCCTTTCATGCCAAGAAACCAACGACAGCAACTAATCCAGTCGTATCAGTAGCAGGGAATAATATGGATCACAGTTCATAGTACGCGCCCCGTTGGCTATCTAATCATGGACATCGGTCGCAAACAGAAGCTTAATTGTTGTCATTCTAATCCCATTCGTCGGTAGCTAGCATGACGAACAGCCTTTGGCTATGTCTCTCACAAACGCTGAGATGATGCCACATGGCATGGAGATTAAGCAAGTATATATATAACCTAGCTAAAAAGGAGGGAGACTGATCGATACAGCTCCTAGTCCTAGGTAAGGAAATAGGGAACACAGCAAAACAGTAGGCCTGCATACCAACAACTGCATTTTGGTTTTGGTACAAGTCTATGATATACTCCCTCCGTACTTATTTAATTGTCATTGTGTGTGCCACAAGTTTGACTCGATTTATAAAAAATATGTACAATATTTGTATCTTTAAATAAATTTATTAAAAAAAATAGATTCAAATTTTTTTAATAATACTAATTATATAGTATAAATATTAATATTTTTTGATATATAATTGTCAGTAATTATTTCTTGAAAAAACGTAAGCAATAATTAAAAATAGACGGAGGGAGTAGATAGTTGACTTGCTCTCTCGGCCTGCAAAGCACTACTACGTACACTACCCTCAACTATCCATAAAATGCAAGGCATTCATGGTTTAACACTTTAATTTGATAGAGAATGATCATATATACGGAACAACTTTTAAACATGCATGAACCCAATGATGATACCAAATCTGTATAATATATATGCTCCAAAACCTTAAACCAATGACATTGAACGCCTTAAAGGGAAAAAAAAAGGAGGAATCAGAGTGATAGATCTCCTCTTTCTTTCTTCTTAATTGAGAAAAACTTGGAACTTTGATGATGCTACGCCCCACTATGGGAACATGGAAGAAAACGACTCTGCTGAAATGTAAAGGCCAGCTGAATGCATTGTTGGACCACGTATGGTCTGTTCTTGTTGTTGAGACGAAGTTGTTCTTAGTACTAATGATGACAACAGATGGAAAGTTTTCGCCTCACAAGCTAAATCTGCTAGCAGCAACAGGTGAGTCGAACTGGAGTAGGTTCAATCATGCGCTGAGCTGCAATGCATTCACCACACTTGACAATTGTAGGCCAGACAAGAAATAGACATATATATATGCGAGTCACATCGTTCTGGATCTTCAGTCGTTTTGGAGAGCGAAGGCCAGCAGATGCTGGCGAGATGGTAAGCAGTAAGCACAGAAATGATAGCAGATTAAGAGTTGAGTTGTAGTATATCAAGTACGTGTGGTGCTGTATCCTAACCGTTTCTTTGTGGACGCTTGACTGGGTGTTGATACTTCAGACTATTCAGATTATGCATTTTTCAAAAAAAAAAAAAATCAGCTTGCTAGTAGTAGGAGAATATGCAGTATATATTCCCTTTCGTTTTGTTTTCTTCCTCAATAACTGACTGACTGACGCATGATGTAGTTTTATATGTTTTTTCATTTGCAGGATCCTTTGATTCTTGTTTCAGAAAGCTTCCTTGGTACAATACCAAATGGAAGCAGGATGAGGGGCACATACAACCAACGGGACCTGATACCCACCCCTAAGCTAAGGTCCATCGTCTTGCTCCCGGCCTCAGTTTGTCCCTGTCTAGTTGGAAGCATTTGGGAGCATGTTGTGCTCAAGCAACCAAAATTCTTGTTCAGTAGTGCACCCCAAAAGGCATACTCCAAAACGCCCTTTTATGCTTGTGTGTGTGTGTGTGTATTATCATTTCAGTGGCTGAGGCATGGATGGCCCAGTTAGCTTGCTTCAGTAACGTACAATTCCCAGCTTGAGGCCAAGGACTCAGTATGCAATGTCCTCCTGTTTCTCAAGGGACAAAAGAATAAACCTAATCTGACCTGCCGAAAGTAGAACAGAGTGCTAACCATGCATATCCTGTATGTATATTCGTCGCATGGGGCAGAACTAGAATCACACATCAACAAATGAACACTCGTCGTCGTCGTCGTCAGACCACAATGCTGGATTGCTTGTTACCAGTACATGGACGAATGCCTCTGTAGCGGTGTACTACCGAGTAACCGAGGAGGGGCTTCGGGCCAACGGCGTGTTGAGGCTAGGCTAGGGAATATTTGTGCTGCTCTCGGGGTTTCCATTTGTTTTTCAGATGGATGGCAGTGCCCACGATCCCCCACAGATAGGTCCACGCACGCAGGCGCACAGCTCACATCCGGCCGGCCGGCCGGCTCCTCTCAATCAACTGAAAGCTGCCGCTGAGCTCAGCCGGAGACTGACCGCTGGGAGGCCGTGATGCCCTCGTAGCCTAGGAAAAGCCGGCGATCACCAGGGTGACCGAGGGGCCGTGCACACGCCGGCCAGTTGCTTTTTCTGAGCTCTGTCTGTCTCTTGTGCCCAGATGGGACAATCCTGGCCCAAAGGCCGGTCTCAATCGGTGGTGATGGGCCGGGCGCTCATCTCCTCGATCTCAATTATCACCGGGGGATTCACTGCACGAGACGCCCAGAACGCCGCCCGTCGTCGTCCATCCGTCGCCGTACGGCTTCTAGTGTAGCCCGTCAGGACTGAGGCGAGCAACCGCGCCGGCGTCAGGCCGCAGGGGCAGCAGGCGATGCTCACGCGATCCCGACGCCCACACACGGCGGCGCTGGCGCTTTGATGCGTGGCACCCAACCGCGCGTGCTGGCTTGGCCCTTCGTCACGTCCGACGTACGTACGCCCGCCACGCGCGTTCGGGTCTGGGCGTGTCGTCACAGGCTCCATCGGCTCGACCTGCCGGCCGGCCGGCACACAGTGCCGGGACAACGATCGGGTCAGCGGCGCACAGAGGCGCGCGCGGCGGCCGATGCGTGCGGCGCGCGGGTGGGGTGGACGACCGACATGGATCTGTCCTGTGGACTCTCTACACTACTCACTGTGGGCAGGTAAGAAAGCGCGCAAGCAAAGGCAGCCGCCCGGCCGGCAGCCGAGGCGGCCGCGTCGCGTCGCGTAGGCCAGCGTCCAAACTGCTGCTGCTGCCGCCCTGTGCGCTCCCCTGCGCCACGGTCGGGGTCCCGTGCCCCGCGCGGCACCGATCGCGTTGGGAAATGGAGAGCGGCCGGCGTGCCGGCCGGACCGCTGGTCGCGAGCGCGCGCCGGCCACCACGCACGCACCCACCTCCCTCGCGCCCTGCTGCTGCTGCTACCGCGCTGTGACTGCGAGGCCATCGTCGTGCGTTCTGCTACGTACTTGCGCCTCCTGTCCTTGTCCTGGTCTGGCGGGGTCCGGCGTTCGGCCGTCGTCAGGGTCAGCCCTCAGCAGCAGCGTAGTACGGAGTAGGAAGGAGTAGTGCGACGCGGGGTTGTCTGCCTGTGGCTGTGGCGTCGTCACGAGGGAAAGGGAACTACGTCGTGGCCCCGCTCCCGGACACTGCCACCAGGCGTCCTGCAGGCACGATTTTGGGAGCTGGCGACCGGACATACATGAGGCAGCGTCTCGTATGTCTGTCTGTCTGTCTCAGCCGCTGCCCGAGCCCGAGACTGTAGGTAGCGTGATTTCACTACTACTATACATTGCCAAATAGGTCACGACGGTTTCTGAACAAGGCACATTCCTATTTATGCATCATCCCGCGCTTTGGTTTTTCTGGGATCTCGTCACTTTGATCTTATTACCTTTGGTTGCTGCTAGATACCTTTGTCTTGGTCTCTGTCCCCAAGCTAAGCTAGATTTTGTTAGGGACAAGAAGGTCTAGCGGCATATGTATTTTTTTCAGTTAATTTTCTCTCATTTGGCCTCGGCAAGTTTTCCGTTAAGGAGAAGTAAAGTTTGTTACATCCTAAGCTACCCAGCGACCGAAAAGCAAACATGGTTGTGATTTACATGCATAGATGTATTTTGCGACATGAAGACAACGAGCGGCAAAGTTAATTAGGCACTACGAGTGGGATAGAATGGTGGACAAGCAAGACCAATACTGAGTTACTAATGTGGTCCCCTTTAACTAGGAAAGGTAATATAGACGTAAGTAAAAAAGATGTTTCGAGTTGATTGAACTCCGTCTCTACTTACGCGGCCCTAGAAATGAGCGAGTTACACATGAGTGGTTGCCTCTTACCTCTAAAAGTGTGGTGGTCGATTTAGAAGAAAAACCCACCAAACTGCTCTGGGCCTCTCCATCGGTGCTCGTAGGACTCGTAATGCGGATCGATCCATAAAGTGCGCCTAATGCATCGATTGAGCTAAGGAGTATACCTAGTGTTTTTACCGTTGTCATGTAGTACAACTTTAATGTTTAATATCTCCATTTTAACAATGTTAACCATCTCAAATCTAATCAGAGAGGTTATATCCGGACTTCTTACCATTGGCACTGGGGCTTTCTGGGCATGCGTTGGCATCCACGACGCTAGGCTGTCCCCCGAGGTGGCGTGACGTATGCCTACCTCAGCACACGCGACGAGTCCTCCATTGTCCACTGTGCAGCCTTCGCCGGGAACGAGAGTCCAGCAGCGACGCGTCGGCTTCATAGTAGATGGCAAAAAAAATTGCTGAAAGTTACCGTAGAACTTTTATTTATATTTGGTAATTATTGTCTAATTATAGACTAATTAGACTCGAAAGATTTATTTTATAAATTATAAATAAATTATATAATTAATTATTTTTTTATTTTTATTTAATGCTTTATGTACGTGTCTAAAAATTCGATGTAACGAGAAATTTTAATTTTTTTAACTTTTCAAGTGAAATAAACAAGGCCCTTAGCTGGTGCCCCTGTAGAACGGCTGACGGCTCGAGCATTACTATGTTAGTTTGAGGGTGAAAATGAACTTTGCCCACATTTGTTTACAAGAGAAACAATAAGTTCAGCAGGTACTCGCAAAACCATATTTCTTCATAATAAAAAAACATATTTCTTCGGTAGCATTTCTACACACGTATCATTAGCTAATAATGCTGGACGTAATGGATCACATGCAGGTGGTTACTGACTTACTGTCTAGGTACTCCTATATATATGGTCATGGATAAATCAGATGCTGTTTCAAACAGTACTGTAACATGTAATGGAGAGTCAGTGATTTACTAGCTCCTACGAGTAGGCTTTTCCTCTTCCTTCACATATCGACACATGGATGAAATTCTGCTCCGGACCGGACAGCTCTTCCTTCGAATGAGACAGGCTAATCATCTCACTGCGTGCAACTATCTGCAATCATTTTTCTGCTATTCTTATTTTTCATCACCTGTACGTCCGAGGATAAGGATGGCAACGGGTCTGGTTTAGATCGGGTAGAGTCTCCGTGCACCCGAACCTAAAATCCGAAGTCAAAACCTAAACCTGAACCCGAAACTGATTCAGGTGGAATTTTATAACCAAAACCAAACCCGAACGGATATTCGAAACCGAATAAATACCCAAAATCCGCGGATATATATACACATATATATACACATATCCACATATTCATATATATATAGACACACATATTTATATATATATACACATATTCATATATATATACATATTTCGGATATCCATTAGATATCTACGGATGAAAAACCGAACCCAAACCCGAACCCGATAGCTTTCGGGTATCCAAACCCAAATATCATAGATAAAAAACTAACCCCAAACCCGAACCCGCAGGACCCAAAACCTACGGATACCCTCTTCGAACCGGACCCGCTGCCATCCTTATCCTTATCTGAGGACAACAGCGCGCGTTAATCATCTTCGGACAAATTTCTTGGAAGGATCGATCTGGCTGATCAGCAATGCATCACCACCATGTCTTTCACATGCCCTGTCGAAGATATGAAGAAATAATCTTTTACACAGGGCAACAATGTCAAGAACAAATCAAATATCAAAGGTCTCCATTAAATTGATAAATCAAGAGAGCAGCGCATGCATAACATGAGAATTGATGGATGGAAACCCTCATGTAAAAAACTACTCTCTTCTTTTTAAATTATAGTTCGTTTGACTTTTTGATCCTTATTTGACCATTCAGCTTATTAAAAAATTTATACAAAATATCATCTTTTTGTCATGGATTGCTTTATTAACATAAGTTCTTCAAGACCGACTTAAATTTAGCTATGTTTGTATAAATTTTTGAATAAGATAAGTGGTCAAACTTGAGATAAAAAGTCAAACAGATTACAATTTAAAACGGGGGAAGTATATTTTTCTTGTGTGCTTTGAGGGTCTATGATGGGCATTTCACTGGGGACTCTAAAAAATCATTCTAGAGTTCCGACTATGCTTGGGTAAGTAACCATCTGGTGGACAGATTAGAAGAAGGCCTGGTGCTACAGGAAATTAGAAGCCTGTCTTGTCTCACAGGGGAATTCAAAGTATCTCAAGTAAAGAGAGAATGCAATTAATTTGCAAATGTTGTAGCTAGTTTAGCTAGGCATACAAAACATAATGTGCCATTGTGCTTAGGATCATCTGATAGCCGTTGTATTAACGCTAGTGTCTAGCTACTAAAACGGTCTGTTTACTCGCAAAAAACTTCTTGAGCTTTTATTTGTATGCTCTCTTCCTTTCTATCAATATAATCCTTATATTAACATACCTATATATCTATATTTATATGTCTACAAGACTTATCATCAACTATTCAACTAACATGTACATCGGTACGGCACGTCATCCGCTAACATTAATTTATAATAGTTTATCATTCTAAATTATTCGCAATTTCCGTAGGTATGCTTCAAAGGAAAACAAAATTCAAACAAGTATGACAATAATTGGACCTTATATATATGCATCTTCGGTTGTGCATTTTCCCCCGCTGATTTGTGAGCTGTCAAAGGCTCAAAAGGACCGAGGACGATCTAGCCGCACAACCGAACCTTTTCTGTAGTCTTTGTGTGTGGTCCTTGACTTAGTATACAGGCACATGAAAAGAAAGCTCTGCCGCTGGAGGAGATCATTCTTGTCGGTCTCACTCTCTTTCCATCGAGTGATCAGAGCTTCCCTGCCTGGTCCTTCACCCTATAGTAGGCCCGTTGATCTGGACGGACCTGCAGCATTATATGATGCAAAAAAGACGGGTGCTACGTACAAACTGACCTAGTTGCGCTACCACCCAAAAGCAAGCTCATCCATGGCCACGTGAAGCCTCAACACGCGAGCAAAATTAACCACAAACATGTACTCCCCCGTTCCAATTATAGATCGCTTTAAATTTTGTGGTGCATTACTATACATGTAGATATAATGACATATTTAGATAAATAGTAAAATAAATTAATAAAAAATGTCAAAACGAATTATAACTCGGAAAAGGGAGAGATGCACCAAATAAACTTTAGCTGCATGAAAAAAAGACTACCTAAAGTTTAGCTAGGTTCAGCTATTCCAACCTAACTAAAACTATAGCTAAAATTTAGCCGAGTCTATTAGTTGGAGCATCCAAAGCCCGAGCTAAAGTGTATATAGAAAAGTTTTAGATGATTAAAGTTTTACTTTGAAATTTTAGCTAACTATAAACTTTAGTTGGGTACATTAATTACTAGCTTGGCAATGACCTAGCTAGTAGCTACGACATTACGTTTAGCAATTAGCCAAAGGTTGAGTTCGTGTAGAGTGGCCGTGTTGCTGTTGCGTCTCTGTTCCCTGCACCACTAGACTAGACGGCAGAAAAGGATGGAGGTCCCCTGACGTGTGCTGGCTCTAGTGCGCTATACTCTACGTACGTAGACGTCCTTGCATTGCAATTGAAGGCTACTCATGTACTTACTGCTCCGTCGGTCCTTAAAAGAGGATCGTTTTTGACTTGAGATATCGTATTTCATCGCTTTGTCTTATTCAAAAATTTTAAATATATTATAAAATAAATAAATTAATATTAAAATATCTCTAATTATAAATAAATCATAATAAAATAAATAATATTTATAAAACTTTTTTAAATAAGACGGATGATTAAATATGATGTATAAAAAACCTAAAATGCCGCTTTTTTTTCGGAGGGTGTGAGTAGCTTACTACTGGCCGGTTAACCGAAGCAAGCACATGCGTGAATGCTTGCATGCTCGACAAAAGATGCAGCCCTAACTCCTAAGCCGTTAGCTAGCTAGGATAGATTGATGCTGTACTATGCATCATATGAACGTGTAGCGCTGACAGTACTGGAGTGGCGAGCTGAGGCGATGTGAATACAAATCTTGTCTCGTGGTGGTGTGGTCATGTCACGCATGTCACAGTGATTTGCTTTGTCTGGTGGCATTGCATTGGATTGGCCTTAGCTAAGCTGCCTAGCTATCTACGTACAAAACATGCATGGATGCCTCGATTCGTTGATCACGCGTACTACTGCCTTATTAGCAAATGAACACGCAATTATGTCGAAATGTAGCCATGCATGCATGCAATTTACACTGAACGACTATCGCTACTGGATTCATGGTCTTCATCGAGTGCTTTTTCACTGTTGGATTCGTGGTCCGTTGGGGATGCGTCCCAGGACCGGAGGAGCTTATTACCTCTGGCTCTTGTCTGACTGACGGTTCCGACTGTATCAATCTGAATTATGCTTGTAGATCCTGGAGGGGAACTGCCGGAGGCCGGATCTCCGGGCGGAGGCCTCCGGGGAAGATGGATCCGGTTGATGGCGGAGATCCGGTGGCGACAATTGCTGTTCAGGCGGAGGCTCATTCCCTACTCCCGGAGGTTGGGTGTCCGGGAGAAAGCATCCGTGGAGGCCCCGAGGCCAGTCGACGGTGGAGGCTGGGCGATGTCGACCGTCGCCTGGCGGAGGCTACACGACGGAGCCTCATGGCTCCCGGAGGCCCTGTGTAGAAGAGACGGCGACCAGGACTACCCTCACCCGACGCTGCACCGAGCCAAGCTGGGGGACATGAGGACAATTAGTGGGCTTAGCGGGCCCCTCGCAGGCGGTGATGGGCCGCGGCCTGGGGGCGTGGTCAGAGAATGGTGGACCAGCCTACCCCTAAGGGGCCCGCGTGTAAGAGGGTCGGGTTTAGGGTTTCGAAACTCCCGTTGGGGGCGCGCATGTACTTTCAGCCTTGGGCTAGGAAGCCATTATAAAAGGCTCTGCCTTCTGTGTAATAGAGGAAGGATGATTCATTGATAGCTACAGGATCCCTGCTATCGGGCTCATATTGTAATTTCCATATTTAATATAGAGAGAGGGGGACCGTTTGGGCCTCTCGTTCCATCTTGACTCTGACCTGCTGGGACTCGGTCCCAACAGTTGACGCCCACCGCTTGTGTTTGGCCGGAGATAACACCCACAAATGCCACCCAGAAAAAAACCACCGCGAGGAGGCGTACCGCCGCTGAGGCGGAGGTACCGCAGCCCTCTCCTCGTGAGAGGCCAAGGAGAAATATTCGGAGCACATATGCCTCCGCACCAAAAAGCGGAGGTGATGAAGAAAACAACAACGCTTCGCAAAGAGGGGACCCGTCTGACCAGCATCCGACAGTCCGGTATATTCATGGGAGAACCTACGAGACTAGATATTGGCAAACTTTAAAGCTTATACAAGCGAGTCGCTAACATCGTCAGACCTGTTCAGCAACAAGCACCTCAAGGGTGAACCCCTCAGAGACTATTATCAAAGATTCCTACACCTCCGGGCTAAAGCGCTAGACGTCCCTGACGGGGTAGCCATAGAAGCAGCAATCAAAGGACTCAGAATTGGCCCGTTTGCGAGCCACCAAGCAAGGAAAAAGCCAGCCACAATGGCCAAGCTGCTTGAGGAGTTTGAAAAATATTGCAGGTCCGACAATGACCTCCGCAAAAGATTAGAAGAAGCGGATGGTCAAAGTAAACAGTCTTCAAGCAATGGCAACAAAAGAGAAAACAAGAACTACCAAAGACAACAATACCAGAACCAGCAGAAATAAGTTTTCAATTTGCAGGCTAGCCAGCCTCCGAGTGCTAGGGACAGAAGAGAAAATTACGACCAGAAAAATCAAGAAGGTCAAGGTTACAGCAAAAGCAACAAGTCCAGGAACTGGAGCAAAAACCAGAAACCAAGGAGGCCGTATTGCCTCTTTCATGGAGAAGACAAAGGGCACATCACACGGGATTGCCCGGAGGCCCAGGAGACACTTGACAGGATGAAAGCCAAACAGTCATAGCTACAGCCCCAGCAGCAAGGTAGCAGGGAGGTTAATCACGCTCACAGTTCGCAATTCTATCAGCACTACAACCCAAGTTTCCCAGGATACGTTCCAGAGTCGTTACCGTAGCACAACTTGGCTCAACAGTACTATCCGACATCATTACCGGCCTGGAGACCAGTCTACCAGCAAACATCGCAGCACCAGGGCTACACCCAGAACAGAGCAGAAAATGGTCTAACTTACATTAATCAAAGACCTCCGCACATAACACTCATCGAATCAACACAGATGCAGACGCCTCCGGTGGCACAACAAAGGCAGTATGAAGCATTACCAGCACCTCCGTAGTATGCTTTAGCCCAATCATCAACCACGAAGGCGGAGCCTCCGACAGAAAACCAGTTAAATCCACACTCAGCGCTACCAACCATTGGCATGATATTACCTATAGCCGGAGGTTCAGCACTAGAGTTTGAAACCAAAAGCAAAAGAAAGACCACCTCCGGCTGGTAAACAATGTGGCAGTCTAGGGTGCTTACAAATCAACAGAGTGGTCAAAGATGCCAATACAATTTACAGAGCAAGACTTCCAAGTTGAAAGCTATCCGCATGCGGATGCCATGGTCATAAAGGCAAACATAGCAGCCTGGGAAGTAAGCAGGATACTAGTCGATTCCGGGAGTTCAGCGGACATCATCTTCGTGAACGTGTTTGACCAAATGAAGCTCAGCAAAAGCCAGCTACAGCCACCGGACACCCCACTGATTGGATTCGGTGGAAAGAAGATCAACGCCCTAGGCAAGATATCACTGCCAATATCATTCAAAGATGGGGACTGTGTCAGGACAGAGTACATCACCTTTGATGTGGTCAACATCTACTACCAGTACAATGCGATACTGGGAAGAGGATTTGCAAACAAGTTCAATGTGGCAATACACATGGGCTACCTCTGCATGAAGATGCCAGCATTACATGGAATAATCACAGTGCGGGGAAGCCAAAAAGAAGCAAGGAACATAGAGAAAGCAATATACAAAGCACATAGAAACATCAACACTGTAGACACAGAGGAGCCTCCGGACATGCCTGCGGAAAAAACCAACATGGCAGACCAAGAGAACACAATAACATTATCATTGGAAGAAGGAGTCTCTAACAGGAAAGTTACTATAGGTGCCAATCTATCGGAGGTAGAAAGACAAGACTTGTTAGAGCTACTAGCAAAAAACAAGAACGTGTTTGCATGGTCAGCATCAGATCTGCAAGGAATCAGTCAGGATGTGATTGAACACACCCTCGACCTCAACCCAAACGTCAGACCCAAGAAGCAAAAACAAAGGAAGATGTCTGATGAACATATAATGGCGACAAAGGCAGAGGTGCAAAGATTATTAGATGCCAAGGTCATCAGAGAAGTCAAGTACTCAGATTGGCTAGCAAATGTTGTCTTAGTGCCAAAAAAGAATGGCAAAATGAGAATGTGCATAGACTTCACAGACCTCAATAAGGCCTGCAAAAAAGATCCTTTCCAATTATCTAGGATAGATGCATCAGTTGACAAGGCAGTAGGATGCAAGCGCTTCTCTCTGTTAGATTGTTTCTCAGGATACCACCAGATATGGCTAAGAAAGAAAGACGAAGAGAAAAAAAGCTTCACAATCCCCTTCAGCACCTACTGTTTTTGTAACAACCCAAAAATCCAAGCTACAAAATTTTTTCCACAAAACCCTGAGTGATGTGGTGCAACATGACATCATCTACCCCTTTAACCTTGCTTTAACCCTATCATGTCATGCATAACATTCATGTGTTTATACTCATGTCAATACTCTATGTTTCATATGTTATAACATGATGTTGCAATAGCTTTGTTTCAATGTTTCAATAGTTCATACATCATGTTGCATTAAAGAGTGATTTGGATTTTATTTGGTTTATGTGTTGAATAATGAAAATGACAAATGTAATATTTATTTTGACAAATAAATATTAAGGAAATAATACCCTAGCATTATTTGGGCCATGTATGCTCACTATTTTGTTGCTCATAGTTAGCACATCACATATATATATGTATATATAAATGCAAATGGAAAAAGAAAAGAAAAAGAAAAGAAAAAGAAAAGGAAAAAGGAAAAGTCTTCGGGTCGGCCAACCAGCCTAGCCCAGCTAGCCCAGTCGCTCGCCCGCGCGTCGCTCGCCCGCTCGCTCGCCCGCGCGCCGCACCGGCCCAGGTAGGTGGCCCAGCAAGGACCGCCCGCGCCCGCGCCCGCACCACGCCTTCGCCGCCACTGCCGCTGACGGGCGGGACCCGCTGTGGACCTCGCCTGTCATAAGCGCCGCTGAGGTCACCCGACCGGCCGCACGCGCTGACGTCACCGTTGCCACGCGCTGTTCCCCCACGTCGCCTCGAAGCAACCTACCTCGGCCGCCTGATTCGCATCGCCCGCTCGCCCGCTCGCTACCTGGCCCGACCATCTCGCTCACGGCACGATGGTCGCTACCTGGCCCGACCGTGGCGGCAGCAGCATAGGTTTCACCACACAGCCTCTGCTAGCCACCCCTCACTGCTCTGTGAACCCAGACCGAGCCCCAGGCGCTTACCTGGACCGCTCCGTGGCCGCATGATCAAGCCTCCCCACTGATCGCCGTACGCCGGCCACCTACCTCCGCCCTCTCCCTATAAGAGCCAGACCCCAGTGCCCTAGGGCTTACCAGCCACCGCCATCGACCCTGGTGGTGCCCAATTGCAACCCTAGCTGCTCAATTTGGAGAAGAAGGAGAGGTAGGAGAAGAAGGAGTCGGGGAAGAAGAAGAAGCCACCGCCGGAGTTGGAGAAGAAGAGGAGCTCCGCCATGCTGCTGCACTAGGAGCAAGAAGGGGAGGCCATACCACAAGCCGAAGCCACAAGAACACCAGAGCCTGGACTTGTACCGCACCTCCATCCCCGTCCGCATCGGTGAGTACCTCTGCCATGCCCTTCTTCCCAACCTCCGCCCGTGCTGTTGGCCATGGCGCTTCGCCTTGGGAGCGCTAGGCCGAGACCTCCACCGGTCTCCCTCGACACACCCGCACACATGCACGAGGCCAGCCAAGCCCCCATGGACCACGGCATCAGGTGGATGTTGGATCGGAGTGCCACTTTGCCAACCGCCGCGCGCAGAGCACCGCCGCAGCGAAGCCACCCAGCCGCCTCACCGTCGAGCCTTGCCCATCATCGACCTTGGATCCATGCTCGCCTTGATGAGACGGATCTGGTGTGTACCCTAGCTCTATGTTGCCTCACCGGAGCACCGTTCCCGAGCTGCCTTGCCAGTCATTGTGCCCGTGCACTGCCGCTCCAGAGCGTCGCTGTTCGCCGTCGTTTTCCCACCGTCTCTGACCACCTCGAAGGGCAAGGACGCAACGACAACCTCTGCCGTGATGAGCTACATCGACTGGACATGAAGATGGAGGCCGTGGACCCTCTCGGAGTGCCATAGCCATGCACCGTGGATGCGTCGAAGCTCCGCCATGGGAGTTGCTGCCTACGCAGACTCCGCCGTGGCTTTTGGTCACCGCCGGCACTTTGGGCAGGTGTTGCGTGACTCCAATCGCGCATCTACACCACCAATTGGAGCTGGAGTGACTCGGTGTGAAGAGTACACCGAGCGCCGCCGCCACCGAGCCGCCATCCGTCGTGGAGTTCATCACCGGAAGCCAAGCCGCCGCCTTGAAGCCCATCATCATGACCGCCGTGAAGTCCCGAAGCCGTTGGGTAGGTTAATGAGGCCAGAAGACCACCGTGGCGTCAGAAATCGAGGTTTCTCCGCCGTCTGCAAGCCGCGCCATCGGGCCGTGGAGGACAGAGGAAGGGGATGAGCTGGTGGACCAGGAGATTGACGTGGTCCACGTGAACCATGTCGCGAACAATGGGACAAGGAGGAGTCGGTGCAGCATGAACCGAGTTGTGGACCGTATGAACCCAGACGTGAACCAGATGCACCCGGCTCATATGGACCTTGTCGCTGACGGTGGACCCCATGGGCGTCGGTTCACCGTGAACTGAATCGAGCCGAGCCGCGAGCCGTGAGCCGAGCCGTGAGCCGTGAGCCGAGCCTGGACCCACTAGTCAGTGATGACATCAGCAGTGATGTCATGTGGGTCCCACCTATCAGTTGACCATTGACCATTGACCGATGATGGCAGCATGACTTCAGCATGACGTCACCCCGGACCCACCTGTCAGACCTCCGTTGACCCGGTCAACGCTGACGTCAGCCGCCACGTCAGCATGACGTCAGCATCTGTGTTGACCCCGTTTGACCCGCACGTGACACATGGCCCAATTCCGTGCTGCCACGTGTTAGCACCAGATAAATCGACCCTTTTTCTTTTTCAAAAAATGGTTAAATCTTTGAAAATTCATAACTAATTCATACGAGCTCCGAAAAATGCGATCCACATATCTAAATTTTCTATAAATCGATCCCTATCTATATAGGCTATGTTTGAGTGCATTTGAATCTTCTATTTTGCATTCATTCTTTGTGCTAATCTATAGGGGTCACTTCCGCGACCATTAATTCTCATTACAGGCTCGAGCGAGGACAAGTACGACTACAGTGACTACCAGGAGAAGTCCGACAGCTACGTCAGTGATGGTGCCATACCTCACCCAACCTCGTAGATCCCATTACGCATGGCAAATGTAGTATGGCTAGTGCTTTAATTCTTGTTGCTATAATAAATTGCCTGTGTTAGGATTGCATGATAGATTATTATTTGATGAGCCCTACCTTGTTGTAAACTTTCACCTGCTTATCCGCTGTTATGTTAGCCACTCGCTTATCTGCTATATTTTATATATATACTTCACTCGCTTACATTTTGATGCGATGTGATGAGCCCCGGGAAGGCCTGGAGGGTGCCAGGCTGGAGATGTGTGAGTTGATGGATCAGATGGGCATGTGAGCTGATGATGCTATATCTGGGTTTGGGGTGGAGCTTACGGCAAGGAGTTCGGTGAGGGTTGAGTCGATCGAGCCAGGATCTACGACGAGTTTTTAGAGCAAGTCTTGCCAGGGAATGGATCTAGACATTCCCATGAGAGGAGCCTATGGCGGGCTAACTAAAATGTGGTGGTGGTATTTGGGTGTGATCCTCTGAGAGGTGGAGCCCGGGACGAAGGTGCTGTGGTAGCACGTTAAAGATAAACCCTGATAAAGATATCCTGGTTTGGTCACACTTAGGAACTGCTGCGCTGGTATCCGGACCTTAGGAATCTCTTGCTTCCCACTCGCTCTCCATGGGGGGGAGACGGCCAAACCGCTGGATAGATCGATGCCACTACTGCTAGGCGAGTAGTGATAGGAAGGTATATGCATGGGATGGAGCTAACACCCTACCGAGACGATCATGGCACCCCCTTCGGGAGTGGGTACATGGCATGGCATCCTCTAGGGGAGCGGATACATGCTCTCTTCACAGTTCCAGCGATTCAGAGCTGGATGGTAGAGTGGCATCGTTCTATGGCAGTAGGTGCCCAGAATCTGCCTAGGTGATTGCAAGCACCAATGATGGTTATCTAGTGGATTAGTGAAACCTCTGCAGAGTGTATGGTTGATCGATCGATACATAAGCCAAATTCTTTGGCTATGGACCTTTCCTGTGTTTCGCATGCACTAGACTAGTAAGTGGAGTGTTCTACCTTCTCTTGAGTATGTTTTTCAACCGTGAGCCAGGTTGAGGGCTGCGGGCCACTGAGGCAAGCCGAGAGGAAGTTGGCTTGTCGACTTGAGTCTGAGACGGTGTAGGAGGAGATGGGATGGTAAGTAAGAGAAGAATGGTGATGGATGTGTGGGATGGGAATGTGTTTAAAACTTATTTACTATATTATTTGCTCATATACCTATTTAATGCATAGGAAACCCCAGCCTTATAGGTTCCTTTTGACATATCCATTTTGCATCCACTTCCACAAAGCAATGCATAGGGTCGAAGTGCGACCAGTACAAATCATACTAAAAATTTGGTTTCAGGTTCAAGAAGTGAGTACTCTTCTGGGGAGTACAACTATTGAGGGTTTTGTGCCTACGCTAAAGTTGGATCGAAGATGATAGCTTCCACACCTCAAGCTTTTATTGTTATGTTGCATGAACTCTGATTCCGCCAAGTGGCGATGTAATAAGTTATTGTAAACCCCTCTATTTGCATTCTTTTGTTCGATGTATGGATTATGGTATTCAACTGTTATCGGGTAATGTGATTTAAATGGTCATATTACACTTCGGCTCTGTGGATTTCCCTTCGTAGAAATCAAGGTCGTTTCAGTTGGTATCAAGAGCCATACTTGACCCTAGGACAAAACCCTAGAAATGGACGTTAGTACAGGACAAACCAGCTTTTCTTTCGGTTATATACCGACCTTGCATTCCTTATTATGCAAGGCTTCTCTATTATTACTGACTTGCTGACCCTTTCCCTTTTTAAATGTGCAGATGACAAGCTTTGGACCCCCGCTTGGACCGTTGAGCAGCGTGCCCAGGGCTGAGTTCACCTACCAGGGACAGGAGTTCCCAGGCTTTTCGTACACCCTACGCCGTATTCTGGGAGTACTTGGAGTACCTATTGAGGAGATCAAGTACACCTGCACTGGAGCACCTGACCTAGAAGGAGGAATCAAGGGTTACGTGGTCACTCACCTAGAGATACCTGCAAGTTAGACCCTATCTTCAGTACCAGCTCTCCTAGAGATGACAGTCAAGGACTCAATCGAGGAAGGAATCCAGTCTGTGTCACTCAAGGCTCTGCGTGAAGTGATGAAGATCGCTTACGAGCACCTTCGCAACACAGAGTTTCATCTTCTTCCTTAGGCCCTGAAAACTCTCCTCACACCAAAGCAACAGGACGGCCTGGTCAGGCTGGTCATCCAAGCTGAGACCAGTCTTTGCAGCCGTGCCTTCGCCGCTCACCTCTTTGAGCAGAACCGCTACATAGAGCACTTGGAGAAGAAGAGACGTCTCGACCGCAACACTCTGATGGAGTACCAGGAGTTCTACAAGAAGAAAGCTGAGGAGAAAGAAGGACTCAAGTCTACCGTCGCCCAGCTGAAGGACAAGCTCGCACGTCAGGCAAGGGCTCACAAAGCCGAGGTCGCTGACCTACGAGACAAGGTTGAGGACATTGGGCTACGGAACTACTACCTCGATGCAAGAGTTCTCCAGTTGGAGGGAGAGAAGATTGACAGGGATAAGGAGATCAGAGAACTACAAAAGAGAAGACGAGAAGATGGTAAGAGCAACTTCACCGTGTAGTGTGAGAAGTCAATGCTCGTTAAAGCCCTGAAGAAAGCAGAAGCAAAAGCGCAGTGCAACCAAGGCCATCTGATTGCCCTGATGATTCAGAACGAGACCTTGGTGGACAGGTATAAGAGGCCCAAGATAGCTTGGAAGAATGCCAACGAGAGATGCTGCCAGGAGTACGTTGAGTTGCGTGACCGACTTCCTTTGTTAGCCAGACGCAAGGACCCCTTCAAGAAAACTTTCTAGATTGGCCAGACTCTCTTGAGGCATGATCACTGTCCAGCTCCCACCAACCTGCCACTTACCAAGGAGTTCGGAGAAGCTTAGGCTCACGTGAAGCGCCTTCATATGTCACAGGAGGAGCTGATGGTTCTTGGCAGCCGCTTTCACCCAGCAGTGTACAACACACCAATGTACGAGTCAGAGTAGTGTGGACCCTGTGTGGCCACGTTATGAGTTAGAGTTAAGCTAGTTGTTATCCATGAGTTATGAAGTACCTACCCTGATGTACCATCCATGAGTTATCATCTCGTAGTACAAGTCTCGCACGTCATCTAGCGTAGCTACTAGAGATGATGCCATGTTATACAAACCATGTAATGAATGTTCGATCTTATCACATTTTATGGCTCTTATTGCTTCTTTGTATGAGTGTTGGATAGATTAAATGTTTTTCCTTAAATCATTTAAATTATTTAATTATATTGAATTAATAAAGTACTAAACCGTTGTCGACCCGTGTCGCAGATGTCTGCACGTCGTTCCGCTCGTGTAGGCAACCGTACGCCTCCACCCAAGCCCGAGCTTGGGCATGGAAGACGCTACGGATGCAGGGGTGGTCGCGTTCCACCCATCGACCTCAACCAGGGTGGGAACGATCGTGAGCAGACCCCACCAGCTGGAGGTGCCGCTGGAGGAGGTGATGCCGATGGCAATGGGCCTTCACCTCAACCGAACCCTCCACCGCAACCGATCCCGCCACCACCACCGCCGTTGAACCTGGCGGAAGTGATGGCGCAACAGACACAGCTGCTTGCCACATTGGTCAATGGGGCCAATCACCGCTTTGGAGGAAACCCGAATGACTTCCAGAGGAAACTTGAAGGTTTTCTGAAGCTCAGGCCACTCACCTTTGATGGCACCTACAAGGAACCACTGGAAGCAGATGATTGGCTTCGTGAGATTGAGAATAAGCTAGAGCTTACCACTTGTACCCTTGAGGAGCGAGTCGAAATCGCTGCTCACCATCTCACTGGAGTTGCACGCTCCTGGTGGGAAAGCTACCGCCAAGCTCATGAGGACCCCGACCACATCACCTGGGATGAGTTTGCTGATGAGTTCATTGAGTACCATGTTCCTGAGGGAGTCATGGAGCAGAAAGAGGAGGAATTCCACAACCTCACCCAGAAGGGATGTGACATCTGCGAGTACACCAATACTTTCACCAGTTTGCTGCGCTATGCACCCCTGCATGTTGCGGCTTCTGAAAAGGAGAAGATTACTTAGTACAGGAAGGGTCTGAACCCCAAGATCAAGGTGGCCCTGGGAGGCACCAAGAGTCACACCCTTCATTACATGATCGATTGCTGCATACAGATCGAGAAAGACCAAAAGGAGGTTGGAGAAATGTCCAGAAGGGAGAAGAAGAAATCTGAGGGCTTCCACTGTGACTATGAGCGCAAGAGGTTCGATCGGGACAGGTCTTCTAGCCATCCTCATTTTAGCAAGGACCCTACCTATGGCTCAGGTAAGAGTGGTGGTGCCTACTCTGCTGACCACTCCCGCTCTTCCCGTGACCATCGCTCCCGCGACCGTCACTCTCGGGACCATCGCTCTCGTGACCGCTCTGGGAAGGATTGCTACCCCCGTGAGCACTCTTCATAGCCATGTCACAGGATCGATAACTCTACACCTGCTCGTGCTGCGCCAAACTCAGGCAACTAGAAGGCTGCTGCACCAACTCCCACAGGCAGTGTGCCGTTCACTTGCTTTGGTTATGGCAAACCTGGACACAAGGTGTATGACTGTCCTGAGAAGACACCCACACCTGCTGCACCCAAGTCTCAGTATCGTGGATCTGCAGGCCGCGGTCGCCTCATGCACATGAACACAAAAGAAACTCAAGCTGCCCCAGATGTTGTGTACGGTATGTTTCTTGTTAATGGCATTAAAGCATCCGTTCTGTTTGATTCTGGAGCTACATGTTCCTACATCTCATCCGAGTTTGCACGAGAGAATAAAATACCTATCACTCCACATTTGGAGCCTATAGTCACCAGTTCTCCCCTAGGTGAGATGAGAAGTACCCATATCTGTAAGGGAGTGAAGATTTCTATCAAGGGTCTAACCTTTCGAGCTAACCTTACCCTTCTACCTTCAAATGGGTTGGATGTCATCCTAGGCATGGATTGGCTTACCAAGCACAAGGGTTTGATCTCTTGTTCACCCAGATATGTTCAGATAACTCACCCTTCTAGCCAAGCAGTTAGATGTGCACCTCTGAAGGATAAATCAGTATCTGTTCTATGTGCCCTGAATGCACTCAAGACTTAGGTAGAATCTCTAAAAGAGGAGAAGACTCTCGCTGATATTCCCGTTGTCAGAGAATATGAGAATGTGTTTCCAGAAGAGTTGCCAGGCATGCTGCCTGATCGTGATGTTGAGTTCATAATTGACCTCGTATCAAGAACCGGTCCCATTTCTAAGCGACTATACCTCATGTCAGTTGATGAACTGGAAGAGCTCAAGAAGCAGTTGAAAGAGCTTTTCGATAAGGGCTTTATTAGGCCTAGTGCTTTGCCCTGGGGATCACTTGTTCTATTTGTGAAAAAGAAGGATGGTACAATGAGAATGTGTGTTGACTACCACAATCTCAACGCCGTTACCATCAAGAACAAGTATCCTCTGCCAAGAATTGATGAATTGCTTGATCAGCTTCATGGTGCTAAGCACCTTTTGAAGATTGATCTCAGATCTGGTTATCATCAAATGAAGATTCATGAGGAAGATATTCCAAAGACAGCCTTTGTCACTCGCTATGGGCAGTATGAGTTTACTGTTGTATCCTTCGATCTCACGAATGCCCCTGCCTACTTCATGAACATGATGAACAAGGTGTTTATGGATGATCTTAACCGGTTTGTGGTAGTCTTCATTGACGACATTCTGGTTTATTCATCCACTGCTGAAGAACATGAAGCACACCTGAGAGTAGTGCTCGAGAAGTTATCCCAACACCAGCTCTATGCCAAGTTCAGCAAATGTGAGTTCTGGCTTGAAGAAGTTGCTTTCCTTGGTCATGTACTCTCAGTAGATGGAGTTGCTGTAGATCCTACAAAGATAGAGGCCGTGAAAGAATAGGAGCAACCTCACAATGTGTCCGAGATCAAGAGTTTCTTAGGATTGGCGGGTTACTATTACCGATTCATTGAGAATTTCTCGAAGATTGCTCGTCCTATGACGAATCTCTTAAAGAAGACCAACAAGTTCAAATGGACACCCGAATGTGAGCACAGTTTCCAAACTCTGAAGGAGAAGCTCACTACCACGCCTGTCCTAGCCTTACCTGATATCACTAATGACTTTGTCATCTACTGTGATGACTCTCGCCAAGGACTAGGTTGTATGTTGATATAGAATGGGAAAGTTATTGCTTATGCTTCCCAACAGCTGAAGGAGCACGAGCAAAGATACCCCACTCATGATCTCGAGTTAGCCGCCGTTGTGCACACTCTGAAGATCTGGAGACATTATCTCATTGGCAACAAGTGTGAAATATACACTGATCACAAGAGCTTGAAGTACTTCTTCACTCAAGAAGATCTGAATATGAGACAGCACAGATGGCTAGAGCTAATCAAGGACTATGACATAGAGATTCACTATCATCCAGGAAAAGCGAATGTAGTCGCAGATGCCCTTAGTCGCAAGACTTACTGTCATGCTCTGTTCACCTCAACCCTGCCACCTGAATTGTAGAAAGAGATTGAAGATCTCCAACTCGAGATAGTACCCCATGGTCTATTGCACGAACTTCGCATCGAGTATAACCTCACTGAGCGAATTCGTGAAGCTCAGAAAAGTTGCGAGGAAATGGAATACATTCAAGGGTTGATGAAGCTAGGCTACAGCCCAGAATTTAGAGAAGATGAGCATAGAACCATCTAGTTCAAGGACAGAATCTGTGTGCCTAGCAATCCTACTTTGCGTAAGGAAACTCTATCAGAAGCGCATGATTCTAAGTATTGCATCCACCCTGGTGGTGCGAAGATGTATCAAGATGTGAAGAAGCACTTTTGGTGGAAGGGCATGAAGTCGGACATTGCTAGGCATGTGGCCGAATGTGACATCTGCAATAGAGTCAAGGCCAAACACTGAAGACCCGCTGGATTACTCAAACCACTCGATGTTCCTGAATGGAAGTGGGAGAGCATATCCATGGACTTTATCGTGGGATTGCCTCGAACACCGCAAGGTCATGACTCTATCTGGGTAATAGTTGATCATCTGACAAAGGTAGCACACTTTATACCAGTCAAGACTTCGATATGTGCCGAGCAGTTGGCAGATTTGTACATCAAGGAGATTTTGAAGCTTCATGGGGCTCCTAAGAGTATTGTGTCTGATCGTGGACCTCAATTCATGTCTCGATTCTGGCAAGCTCTTCACGAGTCCATTGGGACTGACCTTGATTACAGCACTACTTATCACCCTCAAACAGATGGTCAGACAGAGAGGTTGAATCAGATTCTTAAGGATATGCTTCATACCAGTGTTCTCAAATATGGAACAGATTGGGAGAAATGTTTGTCTTTTGCTGAGTTCTCTTACAACAACAGCTACCAGGCAAGTATCAAGATGTCACCCTTCTAGGCTCTTTATGGCAAACCATGCAGAACCCCGTTGATGTGGGACCACCAAGGTGAGAGGGCAGTCTTTGGCCCCGCCAAGATCAAGGAAGCCGAAGAAGGAGTTGCTCAAGTTAGAGAGAACTTGAGGATCGCTCAAAGCAGACAGAAGAGCTATGCTGATAAAAGGCGTAGAGACCTTGAACTCAAAGTTGGGGACTTTGTCTATCTCAAAGTGTCTCCACTTTGTGGTACTGTCAGATTCCACGTGAAAGGGAAGCTAGCTCCAAGATATGTTGGACCTTACCGCATCTGTCAAAGAGTTGGAAAGCTTGCATACAAGCTTGAACTACCCTCACGGTTGGCAGGAGTACATCCCGTATTCCATGTTTCACAGTTATGAAAATGCTTAAGGGTACCAGAAGAAGAAGCAGTTACCATGGATGTGCTTGATATCCAAGATACTCTGGAGTACAAAGAGCACCCCATCAAGATCTTGGGATATGACACCAAAGAAACCCGTAGCAAATCTATCCCCATGTGCAAGGTTCAATGGAGTAATCACACCAAACGTGAGGCAACGTGGGAAGATGAGAATCAACTGCTGCTATAGTATCCTTACCTCTTTGAAGGGTATGTCACCTCTTAAATCTCGAGGTCGAGATTCCAATGACGGGGGAGGACTGTAACAACCCAAAAATTCGACCTATAAATTTTTTTCGACAAAACCCTAAGTGATGTGGTGCAACATGACATTATCTACCCCCTTAACCTTGCTTTAACCCTATCATGTCATGCATAACATTCATGTGTTTATACTCATGTCAATACTCTATGTTTCATATGTTATAACATGATGTTGCAATAGCTTTGTTTCAATGTTTCAATAGTTCATACATCATGTTGCATTAAAGAGTGATTTGGATTTTATTTGGTTTATGTGTTGAATCATGAAAATGATAAATGTAATATTTATTTTGATAAATAAATATTAAGGGAATAATACCCTAGCATTATTTGGGCCATGTATGCTCACTATTTTGTTGCTCATAGTTAGCACATCACATATATATATATGTATATATAAATGCAAATGGAAAAAATAAAAGAAAAAGAAAAGAAAAAGAAAAGGAAAAAGGAAAAGTCTTCGGGCCGCCAACCAGCCCAGCCCAGCTAGCCCAGTCGCTCGCCCGCGCGTCGCTCGCCCGCTCGCATGCCCGCGCGCCGCACCGGCCCAGCAAGGTGGCCCAGCAAGGACCCCCCGCGCCCGCGCCCGCGCCACGCCTTCGCCGCCACTGCCGCTGACGGGCGGGACCCGCTGTGGACCTCGCCTGTCATAAGCGCCGCTGAGGTCACCCGACCGGTCGCACGCGCTGACGTCGTCGTTGCCAGGGGCTGTTCCCCGCGTCCCCTCGAAGCAACCTGCTTCGGCCACCCGATTCGCATCGCCCGCTCGCCCGCTCGCCACCTGGCCCGACCATCTCTGCCACCTGAAGCCCACGACCGCGAGCGAGAAGCTCCGCGCACGCGTACATGCGCTGCCGCCGCGGTGAGCTATGCCGCTGTAATAGGTTTTGCCACACAGCCTCTGCTAGCCACCCCTCGCTGCTCCGTGGACCCAGACCGAGCCCCAGCCGCTTACCTGGACCGCTCCGTGGCCGCATGATCAAGCCTCCCCGCTGATCGCCATCCGCCGGCCACCTACTTCTGCCCTCTCCCTATAAGAGCCAGACCCCGATGCCCCAGGGCTTCCTAGCCGCCGCCACCGATCCTAGTGGTGCCCAATTGCAACCCTAGCCGCTCAATTTGAAGAAGAAGGGGAGGTAGGAGAAGAAGGAGTCAGGAAAGAAGAAGAAGCCGCCGCTGGAGTTGGAGAAGATGAGGAGCTCCATCGTGCTGCTGCGCCAGGAGCAAGAAGGAAAGGCCGTACCGCAAGCCGGAGCCACAAGAACGCCGGAGCCACACCTCCATCCCTGTCCGAGTCGGTGAGCACCTCCGCCATGCCCTTCTTCCCAACCTCCGCCCGTGCTGCTTGCCATGGTGCTCCGCCTTGGGAGCGCGTAGGCCGAGACCTCCACCGGTCTCCCTGGACACACCCGCACACATGCACCCTTGGACCACGGCATCAGGTGGATGCCGGATTGAAGTGCCACTTTGCCAACCGCAGCACGCAGAGCGCCACCGCGATGAAGCCACCCAGCCGCCTCACCGTCGAGCCTTGCCAGCCATCAACCTCGGATCCATGCTTGCCTTGATGAGACAGATCCCGTGTGTACCCTAGCTCCGCGTTGCCTCGCCAGAGCACCATTCCTGAGCCGCCTTGCCAGTCATCGTGCCCGTGCACTGCCGCTCCAGAGCGCCACCGTTCGTCGTCATTTTCCCGCCATCTCCGACCGCCTCGAAGGGTAAGGACGCGACGACAACCTCTGTCGTGATGAGCTGCATCGACTGGACATGAAGATGGAGGCCGTGGACCCTCTCGGAGTGCCGTAGTCGTGCACCGTGGATGCGCCAGAGCTCCACCGTGGGAGTTGCTGCCCACGCGGACTCCGCCGTGTCTTTTGGTCACCGCTGGCACTTCGGACAGGTGCTGCGTGACTCCAATCGTGCATCTACGCCACCAATTGGAGCTGGAGTGACTCGATGTGAAGAGTACACCGAGCGCCGCCACCACCAATTGGTTCATCATCAGAAGCCAAGCCACTACCTTGAAGCCCATCATCGTGACCGCCATGAAGTCCCGAAGCCGTTGGAGAGGTTAATGAGGCCAGAAGACCACCGTGGCGCTGGAAATAGAGGTTTCTCCACCGTGGCAAGCCGCGCCATCGGGCCATGGAGGATAGAGGAAGGGGATGAGCTGGTGGACCAGGAGATGGACGTGGTCCACGTGAACCGTGTCGCTGACAATGGGACCAGGGGGAGCCGGTGCACCATGAACCGAGCTATGGACCGTATGAACCCAGATGTGAACCAGATGCACCCGGCTCATATGGACCGTGTCACTGACGGTGGACCCCATGGGCGTCGGTTCACCGTGAACTTAATCGAGCCGAGCCGCGAGCCGTGAGCCGAGCCGTGAGCCGAGCCTGGACCCAATAGTCAGTGATGACGTCAGCAGTGACGTCATGTGGGTTACACCTGTCAATTGACCATTGACTGTTGACCGGTGATGTCAGCATGATGTCACCCCGGACCCACCTGTCAGACCTCTGTTGACCCGGTCAACGCTGACGTCAGCCGCCACGTCAGCATGATGTCAGCATCTGTGTTGACCCCGTTTGACCCGCACGTGACACATGGCCCAATTCCGTGCTGCCACGTGTCAGCACCAGATAAATCGACCCTATTCTTTTTTAAAAAATGGTTAAATCTTTGAAAATTCATAACTAATTCATACGAGCTTCGAAAAATGCAATCCACATATCAAAATTTTCTATAAATCGAGCCCTATCTATCTAGGCTATGTTTGAGTGCATTTGGATCTTCTATTTTGCATTCGTTCTTTGTGCTAATCTATAGGGGTCGCTTCTGTGACCATTAATTCTCGTTACAGGCTCGAGCGATGACAAGTCTAACGACAGTGACTACCAGGAGAAGTCGAACAGCTATGTCAGTGAAGGTGCCATACCTCACCCAACCTCGTAGATCCCATTACTCATGGCAAATGTAGTATGGCTAGTGCTTTAATTTCTATTGCTATAATGAATTGCCTGTGTTAGGATTGCATGATAGATTATTATTTGATGAGCCCTACCTTGTTGTAAACTTTCACCTGCTTATCCGCTATTATGTTAGCCACTCGCTTATCTGCTATATTATATATATACTTCACTCGCTTACATTTTCATGCGACGTGATGAGTCCCGGGAAGGCTTGGAGGGTGCCAGGCTGGAGATGTGTGAGTTGATGGATCAGATGGGCATGTGAGCTGATGATGGTATATCTGGGTCTGCGGTGGAGCTTACGGCAAGGAGTACGGTGAGGGTTGAGTCGATCGAGCCGGGATCTACGATGAGGTTTTGGAGCAAGTCTTGGCAGGGAATGGATCTGGACATTCCCATGAGAGGAGCCTATGGCGGGCTAACTAAGATGTGGTGGTGGTCTTTGGGTGTGATCCTCTGAGAGGTGGAGCCCGGGACGAAGGTGCCGTGGTAGCACGTTAAAGGTAAACCCTGATGAAGATATCTCGGTTTGGTCACACTTAAGAACTGCTGCGCTGGTATCCAGACCTTAGGAATCTCTTGCTTTCCACTAGCTCTCCATGGGGGAGAGACAGCCGAACCGCTGGATAGATCGATGCCACTACTGCTAGGCATGTAGTGATAGGAAGGTATATGCATGAGATGGAGCTAACACCCTACCGAGACGATCATGGCACCCCTTTCAGAAGTGGGTACATGGCATGGCATCCTCTACGGGAGCGGATACATGCTCTCTTCACAGTTCCAGCAATTCAGAGCTAGATGGTAGAGTGGCATCGTTCTATGGCAGTAGGCGCCCGTAATCTGCCTAGGTGATTGCAAGCACCAATGATGGTTATCTAGTGGATTAGTGAAACCTCTATAGAGTGTATGGTTGATCAATCCATACATAAGCCAAATTCTTTGGCTATGGACCTTTCCTGTGTTTCGCATGCATCGGACTAGTGAGTGGAGTGTTCTACCTTCCCCTGAGTATGTTTTTCGACCGTGAGCCAGGTTGAGGATTGCGGGCCACTGAGGCAAGCCGAGAGGGAGTTGGCTTGTCAACTTGAGTCTGAGACGGTGTAGGAGGAGATGGGATGGTAAGTAAGAGAAGAATAGTGATGGATGTGTGGGATGGGAATGTGTTTAAAACTTATTTACCTGTTTAATGCATAGGAAACCCTAGCCTTATAGGTTCCTTTTGACATATCCATTTTGCATCCACTTTCACAAAGCAATGCATAGGGTGGGAGTGCGGCCACTACAAATCGTACTGAAAATTTGGTTTCAGGTTCAAGGAGTGAGTACTCTTCTGGGGAGTACAACAATTGAGGGTTTTGTGCCTACGTTCAAGTTGGATCGAAGATGATAGCTTCCACACCTCAAGCTTTTATTGTTATGTTGCATGAACTCTGATTCCGCCAAGTGGCGATGTAATAAGTTATTGTAAACCCCTCTATTTGCATTCTTTTGTTCGATGTATGGATTATGGTATTCAACTGTTATCGGGTAATGTGATTTGAATGGTCATATTACACTTCGGCTTTGTGGATTTCCCTTCGTGAAAATCGAGGTCATTTCAGTTTTGTTAGAATGCCAGAGGGTCTAAAAAACGCAGGATCAACGTTCTCAAGAATGATTCAGACTGCATTGCAAGCTCAACTCCGAAGAAACATTATAGCCTATGTTGATGATTTAGCAGTAGTCAGCAAGCAGACCAGAGATCATTTGGATGACCTCCGGGAAACTTTTGCTAGTCTCAGAGCAGCAGGATTAAAACTGAACCCAGAAAAGTGCATCTTCGGAGTAAGCAGGGGAATGATGCTCGGGTACATTGTTGGTCCAGAAGGGCTAAGAGCAAACCCAGACAAAACAAAAGCAGTATTAACAATGAGAGAACCAGAAAACAAGAAATAAGTACAGTGACTAACAGGCAGAATAGCAGTGCTTAGCAGATTCATCTCAAAATCAATAGAATGAAGTCCATCATTCTTCAAAGCACTCAAGGCCTCGGACAAATTTGAATGGGGCACAGAGCAGTCGGAGGCATTCCGGCACCTCAAAAACTACATCATAAAAGACCTCATGGTTATAGCCCTAGACGCGCAGGCAACCTTGCTACTATATGTTGTGGCCTCCGCAGGAGCGATTGGCGCAGTGCTAGTTCAAGAAAAGGAAGTTGACAACAAAACCGTACAACACCCAGTGTACTATGTATCAGAAGTGCTGCAAGGAGCAAAACTGAATTATTCAGAGGTCGAAAAAATAGCATATGTAGTAGTAACAGCATCATGGAAGCTCAAACACTATTTTCAAGAGCATGAAATCCTGATGCCAATAGCACAACCGCTAGCCGATATCCTAGGCAACAAGGAAGCATCAGGCAAAATCGGTAAATGGGCAACAGAAATATCCCAGTTTAGTATCAAGTTCATCTCCAGAACAGTAGTCAAGTCGCAAGTGCTAGCAGATTTTTTGGCAGAATGGACATCTCCGCAACACGTAGAAGACAAAGCGGAGGCTTCAATATGGACACTGTACACAGATGGCATGTGGGGCATCCAAGGTGCAGGAGCCTCCGCGGTATTAATATCACCAGCGGGCATCAAAACAAAATACGCAGCAAGACTCTGCTCCAAAGCAACCAACAACGTAGCCGAGTACGAAGCAGTGATATTGGGGCTCAGCAAGGCCAAGGCACTTGGTGCCAAATACATCATGGTCAGAACAGATTCGAAGATAGTAACAGGACAAGTTGAGAAAGACTATGTTGCAAGGAACCCAGAATTGGCTGCATACCTAGAAGTAGTCAGAGGTCTAAAAAAAGATTCCAAGGCTTTACCCTAAAGCACATCCCAAGGGGGGACAACTCAGAAGCAGATGAGTTAGCCAAAGCAGCAGCAAATCAAACGGAGGTACCCGAAGGAACCTTCTACCAAGAATTGACACTAACAGCCACCGCAAAAACAACAAAGGCATTTGCGGAGGTTCTCCTAGTAAACACAGAGGATTGGAGGAAACCTATAATGGATTATATCAATGGAGTCCATGTAACATCAGATGAATCAGTTGCATCAAGGCAAGCCGTACGGGCAATGAATTACACGATAATAGACGGAGTTCTATACAAGAAAGGAATAGTCCAACCGTTGCTCAAATGCATCACATAATCAGAAGGCAGAGACCTCTTACAAGATATCCACTCAGGAACATGTGGATCACACATTGGCCCCAGAGCACTTTTAGCGAAGGCAATCAGGCAAGGGTTCTACTGGCCAACACATATCAACGACGCATTGCACATAGTAAGAACTTGCAAAGCATGCCAGAGTTTTGCACCACATCAAGCATCTCTGGGAGCATAAACACAGCTAATACCTCTGGTCTGGCTACTTCAGCGATGGGGGATGATCTTGTAGGCCCATTGCCTCCGGCTCAGGGTGGAAGCAAATATGCAATGGTAGCAGTAGAATACTTCACAAGATGGATAGCAGCCAAACCACTTGCAACAATAACCTCTGAAACAGTCAAGAAATTCTTCTGGCAAAACATAATTTGCAGATTCGGGGTTCCAAGGACACTCACAATCAACAATGGAAAATAGTTTGATTCAAATAAGTTCAAAGAATTCTGCAAGAGCATCGGCACACAGATAGCCTTCGCATCAGTCTATCACCCAAAAAGCAATGGAGCAGTAGAAAGATCAAATAGAATCATATTCTCAGCGATCTCCAAGACATTGTTGGATCGCAAAAAGGACAAATGGGTACAAGAGCTGCCAAAGATAGTATGGTCTCACAACACTAACGTATCAAGAGCCACCGGGTTCACTCCATTTAAGCTACTGTATGGAGAAGAAGCAATGATGCCAGAGGAGATCAAACACCAGAGCCTCCGCGTGATAAAACAAAACCTCACAAAAGACGAAGAATACACCAAAGAGATGACCGAAGCATACAGGCTAGAGGCAATCGACAACATCGAGAAATACCAAGACCATACCAGAAAATGGAGGGATGGAAAACTGGTCTCTAAGGACATCGAGAACAGCAACTGGGTAATGAGGCGGAGGCCAAACGCTCAAAATGTAGGAAAGCTACAGCCAAAATGGGAAGGACCATTCATAGCCAAGCAAGCAGGAAGGAGAGGATCATTCTATCTACAAGACACAGAAGGAAGAATGTCAACCTACTCCTAGAACATTGATAGCCTCCGGAAATACTACACATAGAATGTAAGGACTCCGTAGAAATATAAGCGGAGGTCCCTAGATTTAAATTCCTGTAATTTACTTTTCCTGCAAAAATGGCTTGCACTCTTTTCCTCACAAAAGGGGCTCCAAATCAGAGGTGAGGTTTTTAATGAGGCAAGACCGTATGTAATTAACCTCTGAACGTATAAAGAGGACCCCGAAAAGCAATACCTAGGACAGTCGAAAGCAGCCAGCACCGTGGTTGCAATATTTGACAACTATTCATGATTACACAAGATTACTTCATGCCACCGTTTAGAAAAATGAGAAGGCATGAAGCAACCTCCAAAATAGCCTCCGCTAAAATGCCAAAAGCCCTCAAAAAAGTCCTGTCCTATCAGGCATCGAGGCAGGCAATAGCAACCATGGGTTGCTAAAAAAGGAGAAGGCATGAAGCAACCTCCGAAATAACCTCTACTAAAATGCCAAAAGCCCTCGAAAAAGCCCTGTCCTATCAGGCATCGAGGCAGGCAATAGCAACCATGGGTTGCTAAAGAATGAGAAGGCATGAAACAGCCTCTGCAAAATGCCAAAAGACCTCAAAAAAGCCTTGTCCTATTAGGCATCGAGGCAGGCAACAGCGACCACAGGTCACAAAAGAATAAAAAAGCATGAACCAACCTTCGCTAAATGCAAAAGACCTCAAAAAAGCCGTCTTATCAGGCATCGAGGCAGGCAGTTGCAATGGCAAGTTGTGAGATGAACTGGGGGAAGACCTGCACACCAATTCAGGCACCAGTGTTGCAAAAAAGAAAGAAACATCACCCTAACCAATGGTGACCTCCGAAACAACGTGCGAAAGTAAGCGGAGGTACCATTTATGAACTCATAGGTCATATAACCTCCGCACTACACACCTTCCAAAACGGAGGTAATATAATTGCAAAAAAAATTAAGGAGCAGATAAAATCATTCCAGAGCGGAGACAAGGCCTAAAGGACAGTCATTTATTATTCAACTTTATATTTACAACAGACAAGGTTATTTGCACCTTGCTCATAACAGGAACAATATGCAGAGCGCACAAATTTAACTGCTAGACCAAAACGCACAACCTCCGGATGAAAATATCCAGCCACTCCACCCAGCTAACCTGCTACCACAAGACATGGAAGTGGAACGGAGGTTTCTGGTACTTAAACCTCCGGCACTAGCAATAACAGAGGCAAACCCTGAGAAACTACAGAATATCTCCTATCACCTCCCGGCTACATACCACCCTGTGCCTCCAGAAACTAGGCCACTTCAATCAACTCCAACAGACACTCGGTACGAAGAGAAGGAGGTGAACCTACAACGCCATCTTGTACTTGGCAAATTCCAAAATCAGCTGTCAGCACACCACTTTGCACCTTCCATTCGCAAGCAACCGTCGCATCCAAAATCCTTACATCAGCAATGCTAAATAAGAACACAGCCAGCCGCCATCTCCGAGGCTATTTCATTACGAGTCCTTACACAGTACCAACACAAAAAAGCTACTTATAAGCACCATCAGTATAATGTGCACAAGAAAGCAGCCCAAATGAGCAAGGGGGAATAGATCCTTTTATAAGGACCTCCAAAACATCATTAAACCATCTACAGCTACCAATCATTAAATAAAACAAGTACCAAACTAGTACCTGTGTTAACTAGCCTCTGCAAGCGATGATGCTAAACACATAAATACTAAGGATACGCAAAGTACACAAGGGGTACTATAAAAGAAGTAGAGCTCGACCTCTGCACACATGAGCATTAGGAAAGCGCCGTCCACAACCAACTCCACATAACCAAAACCCATTTAAGGGAGATGGAGGCAGATGTCCGCATACGGATGACCAAAAATAATGAGATACCACGCAAGAATTTGTAATGAGGTTGGCAAAAGAAATGTTCCAGAGACAACTGTGGTCTCCGGGACAATGCCAAAGAGGGAAGCCAGCAGAGCAAGCTAGTCAGGATCATCATCTGAACGGAGACAAGGGGGGATACCGCGTAAGAACTCGTAACGTCCTCTCGTCTCCGCTGAAATCAACCATAGCTTACCTCCGCAGAATAAGCATCGGGACGCGCGAAGAAATTGCTGAAGACTGTGAAGTCAAACACAGGAAGACCGACACCAGCACTAGTCGAAGAGAAACAATGATTGTAATATCCGCCATATGCTAGCAATAAAGTTATTAATACGCAAATGTGCCTCAAAGTGGTTACAACCTCCGGAGAGGAAAACAGAAATCACCTCCAGAGGTAACACTTACAATAGGGCACAAAGGCCTCCGACTAATTAAGGCAGCCTCCCAATATAGCAGAGGTCGAAATAAGCAACCTCGCAAATGACATGTCGATCACAACACTAAACCTCCATGCAAACAAGGATAATTACAAAGGTCTAGATGGACCACACCACGCAAGAGAGCGAATAAAACTAGGATGTGCGCCATCTAAGTCGCTAAGAACAAAATCAAACATGTCGTCCACTGAGAGCCTAGGAAACACTGACTTCCAATAAGTCCATAGCTCGCCGCTAAAGTAAACATCGTTGCGCATAAAGGTGATAGGCTCGACCTCCTGCACAGGCCCCAAATTGCAGACCTGCGCAGGATGATCTAGCCATTAATATTTTACAAATAGTAATGTAAATTGTTCTTTACATGTGCACAACGGCACCAGGTCAGCAAAATATAAAACATGTACAATCACAAATGAAGGCAAATTTCTACACCTCCTCGGCAGCGATCAAGTCGTGAGGCTCCATGCGAGCTCCCGGAGACGCTGCCACTTCCTCCGCCAGGGAATCAGTCCTAGCGCTGGCAGGAAGAACTTGGGGGGCAGAGGCGCCGACGTCGACAAATCCCCGGGTTCGTGCAGAAGTGCCGCCAGAAGAAGTCAGCCCGTGACCGCTGCGTTTGCCATACTTCAGTTGCTGAAAAAGATAGAAAATAAGACAAGGGAATCGCAAATACAGCTATCATAGCAAAAGACATGAAAAGCTAACCATACATACCATTTCACGGGTAACATTAGCCCTGGCAACGGTCTCCGACCGACCGAACTTGGACCAGAACCTCTCCATAAAGCTGCGCACGGTGGTCTTAACAAAACGATCCGTTCTGCCAAGTTCAGCGGGATCTCCTAGCTCAGGGCAATCAAAATTCCAATTTGGGCAATGCCCTTGGACACAAAGAGCTTGCACAGATAGGTGGCGGAGGTCTTCACGCTGAAATCTGAAACTCTGGTCATAAACTCAATAAGATTGGCGAGGTTTCCCTTGATCCAGGAAAAGACACCAGAGGTAGAAGCCTCATGATCGACCGGAGTCACTGCACCACCAAACGCCCGGACGGTGGACACATAAGATTTAGCCACTTCTAGCCCAATCAATCTAGTGGCAGTCAGCTCCTTCTCAAGCTCTTCAACCTTAGACTTAAGAGCCACCGCCAATCACCGTTTAGCATCCACTTCTTGCCGTAGGAGATTGGAAATCTTAGCGGCTTTGTCTACCCGCTGGATGGCGGTAGCCTCTGCTTCTTTGGCAGCAACCTCCGCTTCTCTAGTGATAGCAAGAGACCTCTTTAACTCATCGGATTCAGCCCCAAAAGCTGATAGCTGTTTCTCTAGAGCAGAGGCCTTCTGAGCCATTCGTCCCTTCTCTTGGGTCTGAGAATCGACCTCCGCCTTCAAGACCTTGATAGCTTCATCCTTCTTGACCAGTTTAGCGTAGCTACTAGTCTCAACAGCCATGGATAAGGCGGCACTCTGGAGATAGCAATGCCCAAATTAGATACTTCACAAAGAGTATATAGCTACAAATGGAGAATAAAATCAAACTTACAATAACATGATGGTTAATATTGGCCTCCATCAAAGTCCGAAACAGCAGCCCAGTAAGACGTCGATACAAGTCCCCGCCCATGGAATCAGTCAGCTGGCCAATACCTTGAGCCCAGCCAAGGAGAGCACTTATACCCTCATCAGGGCAGCCGCTGGATGGGAGAGGCCCAGCACCAACTATACCCACCGAAGGTCGTGAAGCCATAGGCACTGCCTCAGCAATGGCTCCTCCGAAAAAAGGAACACCTGATGCCAGAGGCGGCGGAGGTGCAGGCTGAGCTGCCTCAGTGGTAAGGATATCTGAAAGCAGACAAAAAACACAAGTCAAACAACGAAACAAGAAAACACCAAATCTTAGGAAAAATATATATATCATACACATACTCACCGAGCAAGGAAACTTCCCCGTCAGAGGCATAACCACAAGAAACCTTCAAAGTCAGGAAATCCACATAGGTCATACTACGAGTAAGAATGTTACCTTGACTCCAAGTGTACGCATCTTCGGGGACCTTAGTATCCTCTGTTTGGAGTGGGGCAGTCTCCGTAGGCTTCTCAGCACAACAAGCCACACCACCGGCCTCCAACTCATCCTCATCAGAGCTGGCGTCCAGATATGCACTAGCAAAAGGCTTTACAGAAAGCTCAGCGGGCACAGTCTCAACATGCGCAGACATAGGTTCGGCGGCTGGTGACGCAGGCATAACCTACGGAGAACTGGAGCCCGTAACTACTAAGGCATGAGATGCCTCCGAGGAGGCAGCAGGCAATGGAGACCGCCGAGACGGGCCCTCAGAACTGAGCAGCGCCAAAGCATCAATTTCCATCAAAAACTCAGTCCCCACCTTCGGATTGACAGTAATGTCCTTATCTTCTTCATAGAGGTCTTAAAAAACGTCCTCTATATTCACAGGTTCGGCGGAGGCTCCTCTCTGTGTCTTTAGGCCTCCACGTGCCAAAGCACCAGCCTTCCTCTTCTTTCCCTTGGCGGCCTTCGTAGCAACGCCGGCAGCAGCGAACTCTTTCTTCTCATATTTCTTCTTCAGTTTCTCAAGGAGCTCACGCTCAGTGTAGTGGATGCCGAGTTCCTCGAACACCCTGTTGAGGCGAGGCATGGTACCAGCCTCAGACCTCCGGGCAAGATACTCCTTCTCAGAAACTTCCCCAAGTATCTCGACGGCCTTCTGCTCAGTGGCGTGGACAAAGTCCTCCTTGCTCTGACCCTCACAGAGCTGTAGCCCAAAATGTGGACATAGGATTCCACCAGCGACACCAAAAACAGGAAGGTCCAGTTTCTGCAGGACAAACTTCTTCCTATCCTTTCCACCAAGCAAAGGCTAGAAATCGGAGGCAATCATCTCCTCCACACGGTCCCTCTCTCCGGAATAATGGCAAGCATCAGCAAATGCTCTGGAACAGAACTTCCTTTTCTCAGAGACGGTTGCCTCTGGCTTGATGCTGGTGTGCGGGTCCATCCGGGTCATAACGGAGGCGAAGGGAAAGGTAATGATCCTTCGACCATCCTCTCCGACCTCAGAAGCACCAGAAGTCTTCACGTAAAACCAGAAGTCCATCCAGTCAGCAGGCTCCTACTTCCCCCGCTGACACCAAGAAATAGCAATCTTTTCCTTGCCCTTGCCAGGGTTTCTCTTGGCCATGAAGCTACACGATGCAAACTGTGCAAGTCTTGTTCCAACATACTTTGGCTGTTTTTGCAACTCGTAAAATTCTGCGAAGGTGTTTATGCTGATTCCCCCACCATACGATTCCACGGCCCAAAGAAACTTACTCATATTCAGAAACACATGAGGGACCATGTGATGAAGTTGCACGTCAAACCACTCAAGCATGTACCAAACGAAATTACAGCAGGGGAAGCGAAGGCCGCAGGTAAAGAAATCCCTGAATACAACGGCCTCATCTCGCTCAGGCAGCGGAACAATCTCTTCACCTGGAGCTCGCCCGCGGCCAACAGGGATGTAGTCCTTCTCCTCAAGGCCATCCACCATCGCCTGGGTCATCTGGCTACGACCAAACTCGTAGTTGACCTCCGAGTTAGAAAAAGTAAACTTCAAAGGCATTAGATCCCTAGGGGAGGCCTCGATGTCAGAAAGTGACTCCTCGAGATCCCTGGCCTCCGCAGCCGCCAGCATGCACTGCTCAAAAAGGCCAAGGAAGCCTCTGACTCCGACGCCCTGGAGCTGGGAATAGGGGCCGGAGAACGGGCGATGACGCGTGCAGCAGGGGCGTTTAGGTGCCACGGCGATAGGATGCCGGGGCAAAGGCAAGCGCGAAGGCAACAAGCAAAAAGGAGACCTAAGTGAATCAAGGCGAAGGTAGTAACAAGCAGAGCAAGCTACACGGAGGCAAGCAAAGGAGGGCACGGGTCATTTTCACAGCCCACTCCCTTTATATAGGCAGTGATGCGGCGCCTCAAATTCTCAGCCCAACGGTCATGATGACTCACGAATCGAACGATAGCAGTTGAACAGACTCAAATCAACGCACAAGATTAAAAAACAGACAACGGTAAGAATCAAAGCCTCCGATCCAACGTTCAACGGGCTAGGGGGAGCCGGAGGTAATCATAGCCTCCACGGCTAGGGGCGTACTGATGGCTAGACCCGCCTCCGCTGGACCTAACCCTCAAGGAGGGAATGTTGGGGATGCGCCCCAAGATCGGAGGAGCTTATTACCTCCAGCTCTTGTCTGACTGACGGTTCCAACTGTATCAACCTGAATCATACTTGCAGGTCCTAGAAGGGAACTGCCGGAGGCCGGATCTCCGGGCGAAGGCCTCCGAGGAAGATGGATCTGGTTGATGGCGGAGATTCGGTGGTGACAACTGTTGTTCAGGCGGAGGCTCATTCCCTACTCCCGGAGGTTAGGTGCCCGAGAGAAAGCATCCGCGGAGGCCCCGAGGCCAATGGACGGTGGAGGATGGGCGATGTCGACCGTCGCCTGGCGGAGGCTACACGACGGAGCCTCACGGCTCCCGGAGGCCCTGCGCAGAAGAGACGACGACCAAGACTGCCCTCACCCGATGCTGCACCGAGCCAAGCTGGGGGACATGAGAACAATTAGTGGGCTTAGCGGGCCCCTCACAGGCGGTGATGGGCCACGACCTGGGGGCATGGTCAGAGAATGGTGGACCAGCCTACCCCTAAGGGGCCCTCGTGTAACAGGGTCAGGATCTAGAGTTTCAAAACTCCCGTTAGGAGCGCGCATGTACTTTCAGCCTTGGGCTAGGGAGCCATTATAAAAGGCCCTACCTCCTGTGTAATAGAGGGAGGATGATTCGTTGATAGCTACAGGATCCCCTGCTATCGGCCCACATTGTAATTTCCATATTTAATATAGAGAGAGGGACTGTTTGGGCCTCTCGTTCCATCTTCACTCTGACCTGCTAGGACTCGGTCCCAACATGGTCTTTGTCGAGTGCCAAAAGCACTCAGCAAAGACCTGCCGGCAAAGAATTTGACGACAAAGAGTTCTTTGCCGAGTGCCACATGGTGGGCACTCGGCAAAGATTTTCAAAAAAATAAAAAAAGAAAGGGCAGCCAAGCCCATATGTAGGGCTCGCTGAGCCCATCCGCCAGTGAGCCTCGTCGCGCAGCCGCCGTGCCGGGGCCATCCCCGCTGTGCCTTATCACGCCCCTGTCCACCGTCGACGCGGGAAAGGCCGAGCCGGGGCTGGGAGGCCGCCGCACCTCGTCGTGCCGCCGTCCCCCGCCACCGCTAGGGAAGCCAAGCCGGGGCCGGGAGCCCGCCGACGCTGGGTAAGGCCGAGGCTGCTCATGCGCGGGCCGCCGCCTCCGCCACACCTCGTCACCACGCCGACCGCCGCCGACGTGGGGGAGGCCGAGGCCATGCTCAAGCCACCTTGCCATGGCCGCCGAGGCCCACTGCGCGCCGGGGCGCGCGCCCGCACCCGCCGCCCACGCACGCTTCGCCAGCCTCCATTCCCGCCCCGACGGCACAGGTGCCCGACATCGGCCGCGAGTACTGCCCAACCCGGAGAGGCCGAGGCTGACCGGAGAGGGAGAAGGGGCCGCCAAATTGGCGAGGTCGCGCGCTGTCCGCCACCGCTTGTGAGGCCGCCGCGCGCCGTTCGCCCGCCGTAGGCGCCGGAGCCGCACGAGATCGTCCGTCGTGGACTTGCCCGGCTACCTTGCGTCGCCTGCGCGCTTGCCGGCTGCCTCCATCGGCCACGGAGGGAGCAGGAAGAAGGACCGTGGCCTCCGCGAGCTCCCTCGTCTCCTCGCCCCCGGGCTCCCATCCATGGAGGCGGCGGCTTGTGGCGAGAGAGAGAGGGAGAGAGAAGGGGAGGCTGGTGGCGGGGTTAGGGTTAGGCTTAGTTATATATGGGATGTGGGGAGTGGGCTACTGGGCCTTATTGGGCTGGCTACTTTGCCGAGT
>CM041635.1:9482379-9582013 GCA_023333625.1 Bothriochloa decipiens | reverse complement strand
TTTTTTATTTTTTAAATCTTTCAAATTCAAAAGCATGAGAAGGTGAACTCTTTTGAATTCAAACTTTTTCTGTTGTCCTACTATATTATTTACAAGCACATGTTCAAATTTAAGACCTTTTTATAATATTTTGCTATATCTCGCTTATTTATTTTATTTACTTAAATTTTTTTGGATAATCCAAAATTAAAGTGCAGGTCTATAAAATAATAAAATATAGCCACTCAAAAAATTATATTCATGTTGGAGAGTGTATATTAAGGCCGTATTCATGAACTCACCCAAAATTTTGAACGACTTGTTCACGAAATATGACCATTTAGTTGTGGGAGAAGTGTTTTTTAATTATATAAAATGCAAAACGAAGTCCAAAAATCACCAAATTTTTTGAGGTGTCATGATATCGCATTAAGAGCCTCAGATAAAAAATTTAGAATATTATGAGTAAGTTGTGATGTCGGATGTCTAAAACCCAGACATCTCCACATTGTGACCACAAGTGATCACACGTGGAGATGTCTGGGTTTTAGCCATTCGACATCATAACTTACTCGAAACATTCTTAATTTTTTACCACCGCCTCCACATATGATGAGATGACACCTCGCTAAGTTTCGTGATTTTCGGACTTCGTTTGCATTTTATATAACTAAAAAACACTTCTTCTGCAACTCGATGATCATGTTTCATGAAAGTCGTTCAAAATTTTGGGTAAGTTCCTAAATACGGTCTTAATATACACTCTCCAACATGAATACCATTTTTTAAATGGCTAGATTCCATTATTTCATACACCTGCAGTTCAAATTTACTTTTTTGAGAAAAATACAAGTAAACAAAATAAATTTAAAAAATATAGCTAAAAGTTATGAAAATATCCTAAATTCGAACATGAGCTTATATACAGTATAGAAGGACTACAGAAAAAATTTGAAGTTAAAATTTAAAAACAAAAACAAAAAATCTTTGCCGAGTGTCCGAGTGCCAGGCAGTGGCACTCGGCAAAGGCCCACTTTGCCGAGTGCCTCAGCCTGGCACTTGGCACTCGGTAAAATTTTTGGCACTCGACAAAAAAATGAGTTTTCGGTAGTGTATGACAGCAATAAGTACGTAAATCGATCTACCCCTAACCCAAGGTGGTGATGTAGCTAGGGTAACAAGCAATGCAATGCAAAAGGTGAAAATGTGAGACGACACTACGTATGTACGGGCATGCTCGCGTCATCAGTATAAACTGCCTGCACCCTGAAACTTAGATCTCCGTCTTTACGGGGAAGATCAAAGATCTCCCTAGGACAGAGCGAGTATCTCATGGGAATAAGGCAAGTACGTCCATGAAACGTAGCGAGCACGTCCACACACTGTACATTACTGTGCCACCTTCTAAAGGCAATCAAAGAGGGCCGGACGGAGAGGAGGTATCGAATGATACGGACTCGTGGTCACTTGGGGTTAGCATGCATGCTGATGCAGATGCAGAGCTGGTCCTGCGACGAGAACGAGACCACCCCTAGGTATGCCCGGCTGCAAAAGATGGCTCCGTTTGCCCGATATACTTTCCAGCTCAAGGCTCAGGCTAGCTCAGCCCCAGCCCCAGCCCCAGCCCCAGCCCCAGCCCCAGGCCTATCTATCACTCGTCAACAAACTGAAAAACTACTGCAGCTAATAAGCTAGGAAATCCAGTGATAACGCCACGTCGTGTACGATAGAGTCTGATCAGGAGAATTCAGGAATCAGGGGTCTCCATCTCTCTCTGGCGTGTGGTTAATTAGGTAACTGAATTTTCTGCAGATAACCGGCCTGATCAGTTTCGGTTTTCCCTGCTGGCCTGGACGCGTCCGTCCGTCAATGCGATGCGCGCGCGTCGTCATGCCTCGAGTCTCCATGGAGCTGACGATCGAAATGAAGATCTATCGAGGGCCTTGCGCGCAACAAAAGCCAGAAAGCCTCGATCTTTATGGGGAGGCACGCCGCGGATCCGCCATGGCTAAAGCCAGAATCTCATGGGAGTTAGTAGCTAGCGCGCACACACACTTCTGAATTCCGAGGCCCGAATGATGAGTAGTAAGATTCTTCTGAATTTCGAGTGCGTGGAGAGCCTGAAGCTAGCAGCTTCCTGCTGCATCAGCAGCTGGCCGGCGACGATATGGATATGCCAATGATGCTGGTTGCCTGCCAGGTGCCGGCGCCATTGCACATTGACCTTTTTTCCAGGAAGAGGCTTGCATGTGTTCCAGATCCCCTTCCTCTCCCCGGCCATCATTATCCCCAACCCCGGCCCATCACCACCCCACTAATTAAACAATTAAAAGAGATTATTCGCAACGAACAGAACATGCATGATGCAGATCAAGACGTTACTTATATATGAGTACACACACTCCTCTAGCTATGGCCTGGGTACATGAAACAAAACAAATCAGACGTTGTTTGTGAGACGAGTAAGCTACCGGCTACTTGCCATGGCTTTTTGTGCGTGTTCCTCCCCTTTTAGGTGAGGTACGGGACCGGGCCCGTGGTCGTCGATCTCAATCAGGCCCCGGCCATGGATGCAGTTAGCTAGCAAGAGCAGTAGGAGCAGCCTGGCCTGCCACTGCGCGCATGTGTGTAGTCAGTAACTAACAAGTAGCAAAAGCCAAGCATTCCATTTCCTCGTAGGTTCTTCCACCGATTACAAATTCAGTTGCCCATCATGTGCTCATATGGTAGGGCCTGCAAAGCTCATTCCTGACTAACAAAAAGTATTAGCACTAATGATGAATTGCAATGTTGTATTGTATATATGTACTTGGTGATGTACTTGCATTGTTTCCTTTTTTTCCGAATGGAATTATTATGGTGATGTACTCTCTGAATATGTGGGCGTATGCGACTGGCATGTCAATAATATATGAAATTATTAAGAAAAAATTGCTCTGGATGCAAGATCTAGCTAGTTAGTGTTCACTACAAAATCGTGCAAGAATTCAGCGTCCATTCTGTGATGGGTCGCTGGCACCACTGTAATCTCTGGTTGGTGACTGGTGAGGAGAGCGCAAGGACGCCGGCCGGCCGGCTGCTGATGCACCTGCATGTGAGGCTGGGCCTACCAGAGCTCTCTCTATCATCACCAAACCAAACGCTGAGGAACAGAGGTGAGGAAGAGAGTAGACCGCTGCACACGTTTTGCCCCACACCCCCCCCCCCCCGGGGTGGGTCGATTTTTTATTATATTTCCATCCATGTCATTGTCATCGATCGATCTGCGTATACGTACGACGTGCGTATCTATGTACTCGTACGCAGGGGGAGACAAGGAGCACGGATGACGTACTACGTACGACGGTCATCAGGTGCAGGCTACCATGCTGATGCAAGCATGCAGCATGTCTTCTTCATGCGTCCATGCACCATGCTGATAACCTGATACAGACAGCTCCTGCTCCAGACCTCGCGGCATGGCATGGTTGCCGATTTTTTACATGTCCGTTGCCCGGCGGGCCGGCAAGATCAGTCGCGCACGGAACAGGGACCTGTAACTGAGCGAATCCCTGAACCAGATTCCTGATCAATCTCACTGTTGAGCTAGCACGCACAACTTCTCATGGACGAATAGACTGACGTGTGAGAGCACATAGCTTGACTGCGATCGAAAGCAGCGCACTGTGCCATCAGTGCAGTTTCCAAAGTGGCCATGAATGTAATCAGCAAAATGTAAGTAAACGGCGATCGATCCATGATTAACAATTGCATGCAAAGCACAGAGAACGGTCGAATGAAATCATGCATCCATGGCGCCTAATGGAGATAGGCGCTGATCCGACCGAAGATTCAGGTTTCACAGCAGGAAAGCATCACAGCATGCCGCAGCTAGCTTAGCCCCAGTGAGTGTATGCCGTTCGATGCGGTCACTTCGTGGATGATTCGTAAGGAGCGCAACCGACGCACAGTTCGATGCGGTCACCTCGACGACAACAGTGGTGCTTGGACGGATTAAGGACGAGGCTGAAGAGTGGATCGGAGCGGGCTTCCGCGTTTTAGCTTCTTTGGCCGTCTAGGAGAGGTTATCTGTTATCGGAGCATAAGAGTTTTCTAGTCAGTACAACACTTGAAACTCCACCGTTTTAGTCGGCGTCTTTGTTTCTGTGCTGTCGTCTCATGCCAACTCGCCGTACGAATGACCGGAATGTAAAACACTCTATCTCTTAATAAGGTACGTGCATCGCACGTTTAAAAAAAAAAACAGTAAGTGCATGCCGTTGGTTCGATGGATCGAAACGGATTCCTTTGGTCTGAAGCGAGATCGAAGAGCTTTATGCGTGCGTCGAACAGCAGGGACGGCGACGAAGATCAGAAGAAGCTGGGGAGAATAATTGTGCTAGCTCTTCTTCTCTACCCCTCCCCGTGGGCCGGGGGCGGTGGGTCCTCACATTCCTTTTGGCATTACCAAACAATCATGCACAGTGCCTCCCCGGCCGGCCCTTGTGTTGTGTCGTCTGCTGGATCCATCAGGTTCCGGCCGGGGCCCCCGGCCTCCATTATTTTTTGTTCTTTCTTGCTTGCCCACACACACAACCAGATCACTCCGTTGCGTGCACCTAGTCAAATTGGCTTTAATTAGATGGACCAGTTTAGTTGAGCTGTAGATTTAGATATGCATGCCTCACGTACAGCGGCGCGGCCTCAGGGTAGGGATGAAAACGATGGGGTCGTCAATGGGCAATTCTGGATCACTTTGTTAGTTTCATTTTTGCTCTTAATTTTTGACAATTGCTCTCATGAAAAAGGCATTTTTTTGAAGCAAAAAAGGGCATTCTTTGTTAGTTCATTCCGACCTACTAGCTCGATCCATGTTAGTTAAGGAGTTCTGTTTTTCTTTTGAAAATAAGGTTAAGTCGTATGGAAATTCAATATATAGACGACGGCTGCTTTTAAATTGTTTCTAGTTAACTTTTATAAACTATCTCATCTCATTATTATTAATTTGGGGCTCCAATAGAGACTTCATGTTAATTCTCATCAGACATGTTAGGGTAAACATGATAAATCGTAAAAAATTCCATAGTAATCAAACACTATAGTCTCAATCAAACTCGCTACCATAGCAATCAGCCATCCAGCCATATCTACCTCCACCAATGGCCATTGGTGACTCTAGTTTCCGACCCATGGCCTCCTCCTCTGTTCTAGCCGCTTATGTTAAACCCCTTTCTAAGGCTATTGAGCACAATCCAACAAACCCTTCCCCTAGAACCCAAAGCTTCACGTCATTGGCATGGTGAACTCACTAAAACACTAACCAAGTCATGTTCACACAAGATCAATTGAAATTCGCGTTGATTTTAGGCATCAGAAGTACAGGAGTTTTTCTTTAAAAAAAATATTGCAACCATGAGATGTGCTAGGTATACATGCGCGCGCGCGCCCACATACAAACCCTTAATCATTAGCTAGTACAACCTCTATCCCAAAAAGAATACAACTCTAGATGTACTCTGTTGGTAAAAATGTCTCAAGTGTGACATGTATAGAGAGAAAATATGTTCCAAAACGAATTTAATGGTATCTATTTAGTATGATAAATACGACAGCATTCTTTTCAAAATTATATATTTTTTGGGGGGACAGAGGAGTATTATATGCATATATACAGTGAAATGTAAGCATTAATATGTAGAGTAGTTGATAGGAAATCTAACAACTAATAGTGTGAAGCGGTGAGCCAGCACTGTACTGTACTCCCTCGGTCCCGTAATACAATACATTCTGGGTTTTGAATTTTTTCTAAAATATAGTGCATCCAACGAACAAGGAGATATCTTTATTTAAATAAAGTATATGATTATTTTCTATATAGAAAGTAATTCATTTACTTATCTATTTAGTATAAAAAGACTGAGAGTTTATCCTTTAATTATGAAAATCGAATTAGATTTTAGTATATTAGGAAGGTAAATGAGGGTTATATGTGTCTATTATGTTTTCTCTTATTTTATTTTAAAATAACAAAAATACACTGTGTTTTAGGACTGAGGGAGCATGTGGTAATAAACTTCTCGAAAACGGAGTTAAAATTGTACACCGGCGACCGGGCACCGTACATCAGTAACCAGCAGAGATCCGTCGTTCAGCTACTGCAACCACAATTTTTTAGCATATCCCTGAGGGCAAGAGGCCCAAGCAGGGGCATTGATTTGATCGTCTTCAAAGTGGATGTTTTGCATCTGGACGGAGGATCATGTGCTTATCCCCTCCTTGTTTCTTCTCCCTTGTATTGATCTCTCCCAAAGCTTGTGCGGTCCTGTCTTGGAACAGTTGCAAAGCATGGTGGGAAGCCCCACATAATTCCATAGCTTAAGAATGCAACATTTGTCACCATGTGCGAACCTCTGGACAGCAATCTAACCTGTTCTGTATCCCATTATGTCCTAGACAGTGGTTACCATTGTGTTGGCTTTAAGTCGCCTGTACTTTCTACCACAGGCAAACACTGATAGATGTATCAGGTCGAGTGAAGGGTAGGATCTGGAAAAGGCTGTCAAAACTCAGCTCTTCTGTTTTTGGGCAAGACTAGATACAATTAGGATTTAGAAGCGTATGTTCTTGTTTTGTTGGATAAAACTTGTAAAGCCGTCTGCATACATATTAATTCAGGGTTCAGGGATATATATTCAGGATTTCAGGTAGTGAATTTGTAGCTTTTCTCCAGCTGCCTGCTGGTTCTGTAGTTCTGTAATACATAGTAATAGTGTATCTGTATTATCTGATTTGATAATGCACAGTAGCTGATCAATTGTCGCTTCAGTATTCATGCCATATGACGAGACATATCACAGGATCATATACGCCCTCATTGTTCACATGAGGCCGGGGTCCGGGTGACACTGTATCTGTTCTTTATATGTAGCCCTCTCATATAATTGTCTGCTGGTGGCCCTCTCAAATAACTGATGACACTGATGAGTAGCTCTGTTACTGGTAACTGGTTGCTTATTATGGTGACCAGACATGCATGCTAGTGATCTACTTGATGAATTCTAGTCCTTAAGATAATAATATTACTAACTAGAGCCTCAATCCTGGATCACCGGATACACTAGAAAGACAATATTAGAAATTATCACAAAATCAGAAAGATATGGCCATCGATCACTGCTATAGCAGACGTAGCACCATTACAGCCATATTTCCAATTTGACAGTAAACACTCCATGGTGATAGTTGAAGTCATCACAGTCGTCTAACAACTGACTGTGAAGCGCCTCACCACCGCCGCATTGGTTAATAATCCACCTGTGTCGAGGCTAATGTTACAGTCACTTGGGCACATGAACCGCTGTGTAGTGGTCAACAGCAATGTCGCCTTGCACTACAACTCGACTATCTGCAGTGCAGGTTGACCGTCACTTCGACAGCTGAAATGTCTGTCTAGGTAATAAATGTCAACGTCGCTTGAGCATATGAACCGACAGTCCAAAGGTCATGGTCATCGTCGTCTTGCAGCACAATCCACCTTTGATGATCATTTAATCAGTGTCGGGTCATTACTAAACGACTTTTTACACATACCTCTAAGAATATAAGGGAAGGCATGGCTCCCTAAAGAAGGGATCACTCAACTCGATTAGGAGGAACAGACTTGATCGGGCCAACTCAGAGGGTCCAAAGAACTCTAGGATAGCACCTAGCGATCTCCTATCAATCTCTCTTGATTTCCACCATTATTGTATACCCACGCCTGATTGGGCATTCCTAACACGAATATAACTATATTGTTGGACATAGGACTTATAACCTGAAACAGGATAAACCGAGTTGTGTCCCTTGCCTGTTTTGAGTGTTCAAGCCACTAGAGACCCACACATTGACCTCCGACGAATAATTCCGATGCTTGTTGCAGTTACAAACCCGTGATAGCTGGTGACATGAGTCACTTCTATACAACAAATTGCAGAGGCGTCGACTGACTTAGATCCACCTCTGAAGATGAATATATAGAGGTACGGCAGTATAGAGGTGGTTGGATCCGGAGCCGCCGCCGTTACTACAAATCATTTTTGTCGTAGTTTAGCTTCCAATCACTACATTAAGCAATAGAGAAACTTGGGTGCCACTGGTACTATGTAGGTGCAACGTTCACTACAATCGAATTCATAGATCACTACCGGGTTTAAACTCAACATCACTATCAGAGTCATTTGTATATTGCATCACTACAAGGTCAAGCTCAGGATCACTTTCAGATTCATTTGTATATTGCTTCGAAACCGGACCCACTATCATATATTAGCCCAAATGATAATTGGTAGCAGGACACAAGTACCGTACCAATTAAGTTAGCATAACTCAAAATGCAGCTGGTATATATATATTAAGAGAAAGAACCAATGATTCAAAACGCACACACGCTTGGCCCGAGAGAGAGAGGAGCTTGTGCATCCAAATAAAACCTTTCCATTTGGAGCCAAACCAGCAACACGAAGTACTACTCCAGCACTCCTTACCTGGCATATATTGCTTCGTACTACTACATCATCGTCAGTACGTACTGCAAGCCCATCTATCCATATTCTAATGGTGGCTCCCCTTCAAACATAAATTATATATGGCACCCTAATTTATATAATCAACTCCAACTAGTCACATAAGCGTCCAAACCAATCATTCCCTTGGACTAGGCAAGGCGACTCCCAGGAATCCTTTCAGGAAACATAACAACGGCATTATATGTTTAATACGGTTGGCGGAATTCCATCACAGACCAATCACGAGGCAGAAAAAAATCTAAGAAAATACTACTATATCAGAGCGAGGCCAGCAGCAGTTTATTCAGTCAAGAACAAGAATGGACAGGTGTTTGTTTATTTATTTGTAGCCGCTTCTGCTGTGTCCTGCAGCTAGGTTCACCGCCATGGCCGTGGCCTATAAAATATTCAGAGATCAGCAGCGCGCTGTGTATGTATGTACCGGCCGGGCTGCGTTACGCACGAGGCGTGCATGGCGCACAGTGAACCGGGCGAGGACGGCGACCCCCACGCACCTGAGGGAGCAGTGCTATCGAGGACGACGACGAAGACGACGACGATGACGGCATGTAGGAGAGCACAGCTACGCGCAGGCACAGCAGCGGCGCACACTACCGAACGAAGAGACAGCGGCTGAAGAAAGGGTCAATGGTACCAAACAGCCAGCCAGCTACATACCGAGGAGTTATGGAGCATGAAACAAATGTCTTTATTATGAATTGAAGCCTCAAAATTAAGTGTGGTTCAATTTCGACAGTTTTTTTCCATAAAAAAATCGACAGTTTTATTTGATATATATGCTGGCACACACTTGTGGTCAAACTTGTGCATGCCATGCATTGCAGTTGTCTTTGTTCATATCTCGTCCCTTTTTCTAAAATTATAGCTTGCTTGGTTCTTTTGACCATGTCAAGAGCTATGTGCTTTTAATTTTCTTCTCATGCATGAGAATATGAGATGAATTTTCTTCACGTTGGGTTGGCTTCGGGATGTTAATTTTGTGTGTGCACAATAACCATGATTTTTCAATCCAATGTCTGTGTCACAATATGACATAACTAATAATCAATGGATAACCTTGGTTTCAAAATGTAGCTCTATTATTTTTATTCTAAGATAAATTTCTTTAGTTTTGGTGGCTTCTTTAACTCTTCATGGTACTAGAAAAAAACGTGAATATCTACCATACCAAATAAGTTTGAATTTCATGATATATTTACAGTGCTTTAAAGAAATTAATATGATTTCACCAATTTTGGTGTGTGTTTTTATAGAATATCAAATTCAGATAAGTCTAACTTGAAGCAAAACTAAAATAATATGTACGTTGAAAAGGAATGAGTAGTATGTATCAGCTCATTATTTTCGACGTAACACTACGCATAAAATTTTTTTGACGCAAAACACTACACATAAAATTACTAGCTTGATGCAGATTTCAGAAAAAAAATTCATTTGGGTAGTTAGCTCGAATTCAACGTTCACTATGCACTGTCATTATACGACAAATAAAACAGATGATTCCTTCTCTACACTTTTTCTTTAAAAAAAAGAAACTGAAATTTACTGGTATGTGTAGCCCTGCCAAGGTTCTTTTATAGGCTGTAGAGCTGTTATTTTTGTGCAGCCATCCATTCAACACCATCTTCTGAATAGAATCTAGAATCTACCCACTCTCTCCCTCCTACAAAAATATTTTGTTTTATATTACGGGAAAATAGATTATTTGGAACCAAGCCATCACATCAAGGCCGAGAAGAACTTGCAACCAGCTGTAGTTTTGGCTTCTAGATCCAAAAGAAAAAGGGCAAAAACTTATTAACCCCAGGAACCCAATACAACATACAACACCAACCAACTCATCATCTCCTTCCTGGAGCTCCCCTCACCACCCTCCCTGCATGATGCAATCCTAAAGAAAGCTGCTGAAACCTAAAGCTGGTAGAAAGCTGCCTCCCCTCTTCCCTTTGGTGTTGTCTGTGTAGCAGCAAAGCCAAAAAACAACACTGCTCCTCCAAAGACCTTTTCCATCTCTCCTCTCACTCACTCTCTCTCCTCCCTCTCTCTCTCTCAAATTCATTCCAAGCTGTACCCACATCTCTCTCCCCGGCCCTTTTGTTTTGTTTATTCGCAACTCTCCTCCGTCCACGGTCTCATCTGGTCCGGTGGTCCGGAGGAGCTCTCTCTCTCTCTCTCTCTGCGCTGTGATGCATACATATCCCAGTGATCCACCTCCCTCCAGCCTCCGCAAGCTTATATAGGGATGCCACACAATTCCATTGGCCCATTCCAATCGCCCGACCCCGACCTCCAGCTCCAAGCTTTTGAATTGTGATCGCGGGCTAGCAAAAGAACACGGCCGGAGAGATTTGTTTGCAGGAGGGGATAGGAGAGGGAGCCGATTCTCTGGTTTACTGAGTTGGTTGGGGTGGCATTCTGTTGCCCAACAACGATTGATCTAGCAAGGAGGAGAGGACGGCGCCACCCCCACCATGCTGAGTTCTTGCGCGCCGATGACGGCCTTTCCGCCTCCGGAGGCGGGGGGCGCGCCACCGGAGACGTTCCGGTCCCTGCAGATCGCCACGACGAGCTCCGCCGCCGGCGCCAAGAAGAAGCGGCGTCCCGCCGGCACTCCTGGTAAGCACCTGCCCGACTATGTGACGGAACATGCATCCAATTACGCACGACGTAAGTGGAGGCCGGTGAATGAAGATATATAAAGAAACAAAGAAACTTTATTTTTTTTAAAAAAATGATTACTCTACTCACTCAATCTTGGGTGGCATGGCAATGGCGCGCGACGTCGCCAGCAGACCCCGACGCGGAGGTGGTGTCGCTGTCGCCGCAGACGCTGCTGGAGTCGGACCGCTACGTGTGCGAGATCTGCGGGCAGGGGTTCCAGCGCGACCAGAACCTGCAGATGCACCGGCGGCGGCACAAGGTGCCGTGGAAGCTGCTGAAGCGGGAGGCCGGTGAGGCGGCGCGGAAGCGCGTGTTCGTGTGCCCGGAGCCGAGCTGCCTGCACCACGACCCGTCGCACGCGCTGGGGGACCTCGTCGGCATCAAGAAGCACTTCCGCCGGAAGCACAGCAGCCACCGGCAGTGGGCCTGCGCCCGGTGCTCCAAGGCCTACGCCGTGCACTCCGACTACAAGGCTCACCTCAAGACCTGCGGCACCCGCGGCCATACCTGCGACTGCGGCCGCGTCTTCTCCCGGTACGCATGATCCATGGACGACTCATCCACCTCGCTGCTTCTAGGCTCTAGCTCCCCTTAATTTTGTTTATTAGTCTAACTCTAGCACTAATCAGCCGACGCCAGAAGATAATCCAGCAATTAGTCGACCCATGCCTTTTGCGTATCTTGTCCCCCCGGCCCCTAGCTTGCAAAGATTTGGCAGATGAATGCTTCGGCCGGCCGGGCTCCAGAAAGGCGTGATGATTTTTGGGAGAAATTTTGCGGGTCACACTCTGTCTTTCCAGGCATCGATCTCTCTACAACACTTTTAATTTATCGTTCGTCTCCTTGCTGTTGCCGTTGGAGGTAGCGGCTCCGTCTCTCTCCTTTTGGTGCCCGTCAACACTGAAGAAGAGGGAGAGGAGAGAGAGAACGGGGAAGGGCGAGAGAGAGAGGGAGAGATACTGTAGCCAGGGAAGGGACAGGCACAATTCCCGAGGGCAGCAGATGGCAGCGCTTGCCTGTATCAGTGTACGTGTAGTCGCGTACAGTACACGTACAACGCCTGTTGCTTTTCGCATTTGCTGCGGCTGCTGCCGTGCCATTGCCATTGCCATCGCCATGGCTAGCTACCCCGCTTGGCTCTTGCAGGGGGGCCATTGAATGCCTGCCCATCCATGAACCAACCAAACGGCTCGCGCCTGACAGAGAGATCGCACTCGCACGGGCACAGCCCCCTGATCGCCCCCTTGGCTTCTCTCGGCCACCCGGTCACGCATCCTTGTCCTTGGCCCCCAGCCCTTGCAAGTCGGATCCCATCAAACTCTTGCTTGGCCGGCCTTGGATGATGGAACACCCCACTCCACTCCTCAGCAGCTAGCAGATGCACATTGCACAGCCTCTCCTAATAAGCTGAGAGCATCGCCGTAAACTTCAGCCGCGCGCTCATCACCTCAGCTCCCACATACAATACATCCATTGCTTATACTTTTGGGTCCTGTAAGTGTAACTAAAGCAGCAACGTGGTGTCATATGATGCGTCGCTTTTACAGGGTGGAGAGCTTTATCGAGCACCAGGACACGTGCAACGCCAGCCGGCCGCGGGCCGAGACGTCTTCGTCGCCGGCTAGCGGTGGTGGAGGAGGCGGCGGCGGTGCCGGGTTCGGCGTGGCGGCAGCGGCTGCCTCCATGTCCCAGCAGCAGCGCCAGCTGCATGCCGCAGCCGCCGCGGCGTTGTCTCGGACGGCGTCCAGCGCGAGCCCATCAAGCGGTGGGGAGTTCGGGGTGAGCCAGCAGCAGGTCGCCTGCTGGCAAGCTGGCCCGGCAATGGCGAGCCCCACGGCCGCCGCGACTTTCCACAGGTTCGACCTGGTGCTGTCGCCTCCGACGCCGCAGTACGAGCTCCCTGGTGCTGCTGCTGGTGGCGTCCACAACCTGGAGCTGCAGCTCATGCCGCCGCGCGGCAGCGGCAGCTACTACGAACACGGAGGCACAGCATTCGCTTCGCCGCATTCGCTTGCTGTACACGTTCCCCAGCTGGGCGCCGACCCGATGCGGCTGCAGCTGTCGATCGGGTTCGGCGTAGGCGGCGGCGCGCGCGACAACGACGGCGACGACGACAGCGACACGTCGGCGCCGGCAGCGGCGGCGGCGGCGAGGCTCAAGGAGGAGGCCAGGGAGCAGATGCGGCTGGCGATGGCGGAGAAGGTGGCGGCCGACGACGCCCGGGCGCAGGCGCGGCGGCAGGCGGAGCTGGCTGAGCAGGAGCTGGCGGCCGCCCGGCGCATGCGGCAGCAGGCGCAGGCGGAGCTGGGCCGCGCGCACGCGCTCCGGGACCACGCCGTGCGCCTGGTGGACGCCACACTGCTGCAGGTCACCTGCTACAGCTGCCGCTGTAAGTTCCGGGCGCGGGCGGCGACCGGCGCCGGCGGCGCCATGAGCTCCGAGGTGGCCAGCTACGTCTCCTCCGTCGTCACCGAGGGCGGTGACGCCGAGGTGGACGACGACGACCCGTACCGCCACCACCAGTACCGGCAACTCAACGCCGACGACGCGCCGAGCCACGCTAGGATGATGGACATCAACTAGCGGCCGGCCGGCCGGACATCTCGTACGTCATGCATGCAACATTCTTTCGTTCCCTCCATCTTCTCCCCAGCTCGCGCGCTCCTTCCAGGCTAGCTGCCATGGACGACGAGCTAGGCCGTGATGGATGGATGTGCAATAGTAGTGGTAGCATCTGCTTTTGGTGGTGTGATTAGATGTGATGACGGGATCAGTGCTACTCTAGGCCTTGTTAATTGTGGAAAAAAATAAATCTGATGAATAGTACTATTTTTGTTTTATTTGATAAATATTATCCGATCGTGGACCAACTAGGCTTAAAAGATTCATCTCGTAATTTTGAACTAAACTGTGTAATTAGTTATTTTTTTACCTATATTTAATGTTCCATGCAAGCAGCTAAATATTAATATGATGGAGAGAGAGTGAAAAATTGTAATTTTTGATGAATCTAAACATGGCCCTAGACTCTCACGGCGGGGAGTCGTGCTGGGGCGCAAGTAAAGCTAATTTCGACGTGCATGGAATCTTTCGCTTGTTTGCTTGCTGTTGGAGTTTCTTACAATAACATTTGTTCGATCGATCTTGGATTCAGGAGCATTTCGGCAGCTCCTGCTGTCGGAAAGGATGCATGGCAGCTCTTGTCAGCTAAGCTAACATCTTGATGGATGCAGTTACGCTAGAGCAGTTTTTGCTACTTTGTGTTACCGGTTTTACAATTTGCTTCTGGTTACACTCTGACAGTAGGGAAGAGGCAAGGGGAAAAGGCATAGTTTAAGTGTTTATTATGGATCATGTCCAGGGTATTCACCATTGCAATTTTTTGGGTGAGATTGAGGCTGTTGAGGGTTCTTTACCGTTGTAGAATATGGCATTGAGCGAGAAGGTGATTTCTCAGTTATTTTGCAAAAAAAAAAAAAAAAAAAAAGGTGCCAACTGTACTTAGTCTACCTCTTCCCTCATGTTTAATCCACTTAGCAGTATTTTGAATGCATTCGTATTCATCTCAATCCACATGTGTTGAAGTGGATTAAAATAAAAAATAACTAATTTCTATCTTAATCCATTTAAACACTAATGAATTGAGATGGATATGAGCGTATTCAAGTAAGCTTTTATTTGTTTTTTTTCCTAGAAGGCACCACACCTATTAGTTCGTAGAAAGATTTCTTAGTTTGGAAAGTGTTTCTGGAGATTCTTTTTAAAAAAGAGACAAAAGATTATTGGGGGCTAAGCGAATGGGTGTGTTGCCGGCACGCATTCTCGCATGTAGATATGCATGGTTGGAGGAGTGCGAGGTGCCAATGGTGTGTACACCATTGGATATATGTATGGGGGTGAGTGCAATATCATAATGTACACTCATTTCCATACAAAACCAACGGTGTTTGGATGAGAGTACATGTTCTTAGCGGAAAATTAAACTTTTCTAGGAGCTAGGGATCTCCAAAACGAAACGATGCCTCACTCTGATCCAATGACTAAGTACTATGGGGTTGTTTTGATTTGCTCTAAGGAAAGCTTGACTCGCATAGGTGTCACCCAAACCAAAGGTGCTTGATTCTAGACGGAGCTTGACTCGCATAGGTGTCACCCTAGGTGTTTGATTCTAGACGTCTGGGGCGAGAATATATACCTAGTGGAGAGGTTGTCTAGAGTCCATGTATGGCAAAGGTACATAGCTAGATATATAGTAATAGGACATCATCAATTCATTGACTGAAAGGTGAGAACATAAATGGAGGTTTACAATGCTTGGAAGGTAGTTTGTCATGTAACCTGCGAGGCTTGAAACAAGGGGGGGCATATTGTGTGATGGATTGTTTGCTTGAATTATACCTTATACAATACTACTCAAACCAGCGCAAACGTACTCAATGCCTTATTAGTGCTTAGTTGTCTTATATAAGTAAGATGTGTTTGGTAAAAAATATGTTCTGGTGCTTTGCATTGTGTCTCATGTACTCATCTCCAGGGTTTTCAATTCCCATATTGAAAATATTTTGATCGCTCCAATTATTGAAATTTGTCGGAGTTTTTTAGACACTCGAACAAGAAGTGTGTTTTTTTTCTAAAAAAATTGATCTAAACAAAATATAATATGATCTATGATGCCACATCCATTTAGTCGAAAATATGCAACATAACAACAAAAAATGAATCTAGAGTTATATATTTACAAATCAAGCACATGCATTAATTTGGCAGGGGAAGTGTATAGAAGAACCCTCACATCACCGGGAGAAATTAAGAGGCTTAGGACTTATTTAGATGCCTTTAAAGTTCTAAGTTTTTACACACTCTCTCTCCACCATATTAATTTCTAGACATATGTATGGAGTAATAAATATAGATAAAAAACTAATTAATTATATAGTTTGATTATAAATCATGAGACGAATTTGCTTAGCCTAGTTAGTCTATAATTCGATAATATTTATTAAATACAAACGAAAGCGCTACGAGTAATATTTTTTTAAAGATGCATCTAAACAAGGCCGTGGTTGTGAATGCATGAGCCCTGCTTTGAGTTTCGTATAAAGTTATAAACCCATATAAAAACTCGATAACCAAAACAACGACAAACTGCGCTAGGGGCAGCGAGTGAAGTTGCCGGGCACCGAGGTGCAAAATGCTCACGACGAGAGCCCGGCCCGGCCGATGAGGTGAGGTCGTCGTCTGCGACTCTGCAAGCACGAAGCAACGCACTGTTGCCGCTCAGGGTCAGCATTCAGCTGCAATGGGACGTGTAGTCCAAAACAACACGCACACACACGCTCAGACGTTGCTGTAGACCACGGTAGCAATAAATGGGCAAGGAAGGAAGCAGATGTGGACGCCATGGTTTTCAGTGCGCTGCCAAGCTCGATCCCCACTGGCCCACCTCCGACCTCTCCCTCGTCCACAGACGACGACTGTCTGCGTTTGTCTGTCTCGCTCCGTACCGTCTAATAGCACTGAAAGATAGGCAGAAAGTATTACTGCGCTTGTCTGTGCCTGCAGCGTTGTGGGGCCGGCGGTACTGCTGGCACTGTAGCGCACACTGCTGCCACTAGTCTAGCTCTACGACGACGGGGGGCCGGCCGCCGGCACTCGCCAGGCATTGACGACGACGACGAACGGCACGGCGCACGGCGGCCCCCTGACTGCTGAGATATCTGTATCAGCGATCTGAAACGAATCGCCCATGATTTGTGACGCAGGCATGCAAAATGTTCTGCAGAAAGCTAGCTAGCTGCTCTGCTAGTAGTAGCTTAGCTGCAGCGACTACCGAGAGCTCTGAAACCGGTTGAACGAAGAAGAAATTGCATGCAAGCTGGTAACCGCAAATTAGAGCTGTTATTCATTTCGCGGATAGATGGAATGGAATAGTATTTGCTTTTGCTTGTGCACGTGATGGGCACTGAAGAATATATGCGTTGTGCTTGTGCAGGTGACGTCCAGCGACGACTATGCATTACTATGTTGGTGCTACGATGTAAAGGAGGATTGTTGTTCGTGTCTTCCTGTCGATCTCAGATGCTCGCCACTTAGTAGGTTGTCTTTATATAATATAATGATAAGGATCTGATCTGCCAAACTAGCTAATTTCTGGTGTTTAGCGCTTCGTCAGCCCAGCTTCGTCACTCCGCTTGCTGACTGAAACCCTGCCTATGGCAGGCAGTACGTATGGGGAAGAGAGAGGAACCATAGCTTATTTAACTGCTCTGCCACTGGTAGGCTCTTATTAAACAGACCAGTGGTCCTCCTTTAAGCTCCATATATGATCCTGGATGATGTACACCATGCATGTGTGTAGTTTTATTTGTACACGGGAAAGATCGAAGTAGTTCATGCTGGAGTGGCGATGTCCCAATACCATTCGCGAATAATACAGTGGGAGCAGCACATGAGGTGAGTTCAGAGAACCAAATCATCTATAGGGAGAACCTAGTAGCACAGATATGTGCACGCACACTTATTCCTGTGAACCACATGCGTATACATCTTTTTTTTTAGACGAAGGGGTTGCTGCCCCCAGCCTTAACGAAGGCCTAAGCACGTGGCGCGCCGGGTTCGAATGAAGCTCACCAACTGAGCCACTGCCCGTTCCGCACATGCGTATACATCTTACCCTTATAAGCATGTCTAAAGATTAGACTGACAATTCTCTTGAGATTGATGGAATGACCATATGTCATCTGCGTTTACACTAAAGAAATATATAGTAAACAAGAATAAATATATCAAAAATATGAACCTTCATGTTAAGTCGAGAACTTGAACCCAAATGGATCGGTACCACCACAAGAAACCTAATTAGGTGAGTTACGCTCAGCTTGCACCAAGATTTCATTCTCCACCGTTTGTATACGCATTAGTCTTCTATGATGTTGACACTTGTAGATTGTTTAAATAATATACTCCCTCCGTCTTGAAATACGTACAAGGCATCAAATAAACTTTATGACATATCATGTTGTAAATAAAGCAAGTTAAAATTACATGTAACCCTAATTTAATAGTGGGAAGATATTGTGATTGATATTTGTTATAGACATAAATGTTACGTATGCTTGTGAATAGTGGCGGAGCCAAGATTTAACATAAGAGGGTTGTTCAAGCTGATGACAATCACACCTGACGAAATATATATACAATCAAAGTGTTTTATGTTATAATACAAAAGAAAACTAAAAACTGGAAAAATGACACAAAATATTGTAGAAAAAGGAAAAAAAAAAGGTACCTCTAGGTCTCCAACACTCATAGATCTAGCTCTTGTGCTAGAAAAAAGATTACAGTAATAATAGGAAGACTAGTCCCAAATAATATAGAGAGTAAACAATAGAGCACTTGCTATATTAACTAGCAAATTAGAGGGTTATTATTGTGGGAAAAAATATGTAGAAAAATAATACAAAGACTACTTTTAATTATATAATAAGATGCTATAAGATATTACTATGAAATAGGAGAAGAAATCAAAGTACAAATAATATCATTAACTACCTAGTTAATCGAAGTATCACATAGGAATACCTTATATTTCTGAATAAAGGGGGAATAATGGAATTGTTATGAGCTATGTATAGGTAGGGGTGAAAACGATGCGGATATTCAACAACGGAGGCTAATTAGTCGAAAACACACGAGCACTTAGGAACTGCTTATAGAGCAGGCGGTTAAGCCCCTTGGGTGGGAGCTCTAGCCGGCCAGGGTTCAATCCCTGGCTCTTACAATAGCCTCCAAAGAAGGCTGGGCCAGGTGACCCTTCAAAAAAACACACGAGCATGAAGAGTAAACGCTGTGGACTATTGAGCTGCATATTCAAGCTTGTAGTACGAGTACCGCGTCACCACTGCAACATCTCAGCTCTCCTTTTCATGCTGCAGATGCAAGCACGGCTTAACTCGGCAGTGTTTTTTCTAATTATTTGTTTTTTTAATCAGGACTAATAACTCGATCGGCTGTACGCAGTACTGTTAACTATAACTGCAGGCGGCTTTGGATCCTTATTTTCAGTCAGTCAGTAACTCAGTATGATTGCAGTTGGTCCAGTTTCAGATGCTTAAATTTTACCGTTCTTTCAAGCAAAATGCTCCGGCAGGGCTGCTGACCTGGCTTGGGCGTGTCAGAGCATCTGTAGCTTTCACTCGATTTGGAAATTCTGATATCTCCTTATAGTTTTGGGTACTGCCTTTTACTTTATTTCTTTAGCTTGCTTGTTCTTCCTTCAGTACGAAATGTTCATCTCCTAAAAGGAAACATAAGGGCTCTAGTGTTGCTTCATGCGTTGGAGAAACCAATCATGCAGATCAAAATGCTCTCGCTTCTTTTATTATTATTATTTTTTGAATTTGCACTGAAGGAGACCCAAGAAAAGAAACTAGGATAAAATGGTTTCAAAACACAATGCCGCCCATGCTGGTGAAGTGTGTGTACTTGCATTCTGGCAAAGTGTTGGTGTCAGTTTTGATGACAAAATTGTCAGTAGTGTGAATGTGCGATGTACAGTAACAGTACTGGAAGATGCGCGCAGCTAGTACTGGGGTACGGCCCGGTAGTTGCCGAAAGACGAGTTTGGGGTTAACACTAATGGTACATTTTCTTTTATTTTTATTGACCTGGTCTCTAAGACCCTCCTGGAGGACATGATGGTGTTATTAACACTACTATAATAATGGTTATGTGTTCTTTGATCGAAATAAACTTTGTACAGGTGCAAAACACTATACACCATGCATGGACAAATAATGCATTTTTTTGCGAAAAAACTAATGCATTTTTTGTGGAAACACAATTTTTTATAGAACAAAATCTTGTAATCCTGGTGGTGAGAGTAGTAGGCTACCAGGAATAAAATTTATAGACTAGAAAGAGATCATATCATTCTAGTGATAATTAGCAGGCTTCTATTCACAAGAAACAAAACACTGATTGAGAAGGCAGCCAGGCTTCATCATTAGTTATAAGTGTAAATTGGCCCAAAAATTAGCCCAACTTCTCTGCAGGCATCTTTGTAACCTATTGGGCCATGGATTATCTGTGATCCCCACCTGATTATCTGGAAGCTTAGGGCTACTTGGTGAGCGCGGGCAGGCTCAGGCAGGCCTGTTTCGTTGACCGGCCCGATCGCCTTCGCTCTCGGCCCTCGGCGAGCGTGGCGCCGCCAGATCGGCCACGCTCGCCGTCGCCGCAAGCCCGTAACTCACCGTGGTGGCGCCGCCGCTGCGGGTCCAGCCTCCGGCGGTCGGGGTCAGGAACATTCTTCCCTCTCTCAAGGATGCCGCCGCCCCCGCTCGTTCTGCTGGACGCCTTACTGACGTTCGACGAAAACGAAATGCTGGTACGGTGCCCAGCTAGCAGACGGAAAGCATCGGGTTGGTTGGTTCATCATAGAGTTTCTTTCCTCGAATTGGTTCATCATATAGTTAAGAATTCCCTGATCATCGCCTTGTCACATGGTCAAACAGAGGACGAACAGGTTTTGCAATTCTCTCCATCGCTTCGCCACAGTTGAGGCGAGGATAGTAATGCGCTACCAAAAGGTGCTAAACTGCAACACATCTCTGTTTGAGCTGATATATGGATTCAAACACGATTTATGGATCAAAGTGCAAGTGTTAGAATTCATTAACCTAATCATGTCAGCATATCAGTTATTATATATGTACCATTCTTGCAGACGTAATGATTTGTTATATGAATCATGTGAATAGCCGCTAGGACTTCCTGTGTCAGCTTTGAGCTGGCATGCTATAGAGATTCTCGTTTCTTTCCATTCAGAGTTCGCACGTCGTTAATTTTCTTTTTTGGGACGAAACAGGATCGGTCAAGCCCCTGCTGAATATTTTTTTAAAGTTTTACAGTGGCTGGTGGGAAAAATAGGCACGACAGAGTGAAAACCCCAGATGAGAAAACAAATGATCATCTAATCGACTCTAATGCAAATTCATGTACAAAAACTGCTTGAAAACTTTGAAGAGGGGGTGGGGGCTGCTGCTTGAAGATGAAGTCATTTCCGTTTTTCCAAATGCTCCAACACATTAAGGTATTAAACAGTCTTTCATCGAGGAACAAAGATAAAGAGAAAGGAGAGCTTGAGTACAAAACACACACACACACGCAAAAACAGCAAAGAGCTCAATTAATATTTTGTTTCTCCTTTGACAAGGAGGGCAAGCCAAAATCTGCAAAACCAAATGACTTTGAAGAACCAGCGAGTTGTAGTAGCATAATCCGCCCTAGCTTGCGCATAATCTCGTTGTTTCTAGACGCTGAACAAAGTCCTAATGGCGTTTACTGCAATGATGAGAACTACAATTTTCTTCTTCTCTTTTTCTTTATTTACTCCAGCTGTGTATTTCTAATATAAAAATTCGTCTAAAGACCAAGCCTTGATTTTATATATCCTTTCAAAGCAGTGTCATACAACAAAAGAAACCAAATATGATGCAATGTCAAAGTCTTGCATGCAACTAGATAAAATAATACAGATTCCATTCATTCTGAGACCAAATGGAACCTATCTAAGAACATGGCCAGTTTGTTGCAAGCCTGCACTTGTGTTTGACAAGGATATTCTTCTCAGCTGAGCTCTTTTATGGATATTCTTCTCAGCTGAGCTCTTTTTTTTTTATATACATCTATCCTAGAATACAATTCTCATTTTTGGAGAAGTCAAATAATTTGAATTTTACCAAATTAAATGAAGAACTACTAAAATTTATGATACCAAATAATATCACAGTAGAACTGAAACTAGGCTCTAATGCTACAAACACTAAGCTTCACCGTAGAAGTGAAACTGGGCTCTAAATATGATCCCTGTTAACTAGTGGCACAAAACATTCCGCCTGTGGTTTCTTGCTGCATCATGCATGTGTAAAACTCAAAATAATTTTTGAACTGCACATATCGAGCTACCTTGTTAATTTCTCGGAGCAAGTTGGATTTTTTTTTTCTAGTGATTATGGCAGTAGTCTACTTACTCTCCTAATAATCAGCAGCTTGACTGATTCATACACAAAAAGGTTGCCATAACTTGTATTCCTGCATCTTAACTGATTGGCATTACATTGTTCATCATTCATGTGAGTGTGATCATGCTATACCTTACTCTAGTACTGTGCAACTGCAAGAACGTGTTCCTTACAAGTAATGTGCTCTATCTCTCTGATCTGTCGTGTATACAGCTACAACAATACATCACCGTCAAATAATTGTAAGTGGATGATTCTCGGCATTGCCTTCCTCTAATCTACTCATACAGGTGACCAACCATGCATATGGCAACAATTTAATACTAGTTCGTACACGCTACATATTCTAGGTATATATCTAGTCTAACCAAGCAATGCAGGGTACATTTCTTGAATTAATTAGTCTCAGCATGTTTGGTATAGTATGACGGTGCGTGCAATGCCTCATCCCGTAGTCGTACCCACATCGATTAACTGATTGCTCATTTTCAGCAGTAGTGCTTACTCCTTTTGGAACTATGCAAAAGTACATATGAAACTGCATGATTTGTGATGGTCGCCATGGGTTGGAGTATACAGAAGAACAATTTGTCAAATTTGGCTATTGTTTTCCTCTTTGAGCCTTTGACCTGATCTGTTCTGTTCCGGGTTCTTGTTTTTTCTAAAGGCAAAATCTTTGTTCTGTTTGATTAATTAAGATGATATGGTTGTATATTTATGATGTATATGTATATTATTGTGGGCCATGTGAGAGACATAATTATGTGTTGCATTAGTACTAGGGAGAGTTAAATAATAGTACATTATAAATTGTAAAGTAGAAATATAGCATGATGATATATGGAAAAATTGTGAAATATCAAATTCCAAGCCAAATAGTCTAGTGTATTAAGGGGGTTTTTAGTTCCCATTTCATCCCAAAATTTTGTGGGTTTTTGGTCCATCATTTTACATAATGAAATTAAACACCATGCAATTTTTTTTTGGCAAAAAGATGATCATTTTTCATTTTGTATTTGGCCTCAAGGGGTAAAAAAAAAATGACCTAAGCACCTAGGAGCCCGTGCCCACCCCACTAGCATCAAGAAACATTTAGCATTTTGGATAGAACTAAACACATCTATAAAAAAATTGGTATTTTGCATTTCATCATTCCAAAGTACTTGGTATTTTGCATTTTATGAGGAACTAAACACATCCTAAGTAGATTTAAGTTCCCAAAATATGAAAGGATCCAAAGAGCTCATGAATTCATTTAAAAAAATCGTTTCAAACAAAGGGCCCCTGATGGAAATGAGTTATTGATTCGACCAATGGTCTAGAAAAAGCAAAGCTTTGCATCCATATAACACTTCACAAATGCAACTATTTCTCCTTATTTTTGTACCACGGAAAATTTAGTATATTTCAAGACAGTTTCCAAGCTCCATTTAAAATGCTGGAATTTCGAATTTCTAGAGGCTGTGCCTTTGTGCGTACACGCAAGAGCAAACATGAGCCCGGCCTTAACCTCAACCTCAACGCGACACGATCGGGATTTCAGGCTCACGGGGCCTTATAAAAATTAGAATGCTTGACCTTGACCTGGCCCTCCACCGTCCACCTCCACCACCACCGTCCCTCCCCTCCCGTGCCGACTCACCTCCTCCTTTGTCTCCCCTCCGACGACCCCGCATTACTGCCTGACACGTTCTTGGCGCTTCGCTTCTCCTCCTCCCATCACCATGCCGTTCAGTTAATTCCGTTGGCCTGACCTGACAGACAGCTTTGTTTCTTGGAGCTTTCATCCTCTGCCACAAGCAGCTTGAGCGGCCAAGAACGCTCCCGGCGTGGCGCGGAGCTGGCAACCGTTGTGGATTTGATCTTTCCTGGGCGCGTCGACGCCGGGGAAGGCGGCGGTGACACCAGGTGGTGGGTCTGCGCCGGCGGCCACGGCCAGGGCCAGGGCCAGGACATGACGATCGCGCGGCAGTGGTGGCGGCGCGCCTCGGCGGCCGTCAAGGACCGGAGGAGCCTGTACCTGACGCGCGTGGCGGCGCTGCGGCCACGGCCGGCCGCCTCCGCGGTGGCGCTGAGGAGCCCCGAGCTGGAGGCGGCCGTGATCCGCGCCACCAGCCACGACGAGCGGTCCGTGGACTACGGCAGCGCGGCGCGCGTCCTGGCGCTGGCGCGCGCGTCGCCGCCAGCCCTGAAGCCACTCATGTGGGCGCTGGCGCGCCGCGCCGGGCGGACCCGGTGCTGGGCCGTGGCGCTCAAGGCGCTCATGCTCGCGCACGGCCTGCTCCTGCGGTCCGACGACGCCGTCACGCCACGCGCGGCGCGCCTCGGCCGCATCCCCTTCGACCTCGCCGACTTCCGCGACCGCTCGTCGCCGCCGTCCAAGGCGTCGGGCTTCTCCGCCTTCGTGCGCGCCTACTTCCGCTTCCTCGACACCCGCTCCCTCTTCGCCGCCCAGGAGCTAGACGACGACGACGCCAGCGGTTCCGGCAGCGAGGCGGCCGACGGCGACGGCGAGGACGCGCGGCTGGACCGCGTGACCAAGCAGCAGCACCTGGTGGACCTGCTTATGCAAATCCGGCCGTATGGGGACGGCATGGAGCGGGACCTCATCCTGGAGGCCATGGACTGCGTCGTCATCGAGATCTTCGAGGTCTACAGCCAGATATGCACGGGCATTGCGCGGTTCCTCGTCGCCGTCCTCGGTTCGGCGCCTACGACGCCGCGGCCATGGCCGGGAGAGACGCTAGCGGCGGCGAGGCGGCGGAGGGGAGTGCAGGGGATGCGGGTGCTGAGGAAGGCCGCGGAGCAGAGTGCGCAGATATCGTCCTACTTCGAGCTGTGCCGGGGCCTGGGCGTGCTCAACGCAGCCGAGTTCCCGGCCGTGGAGCGCGTCCCGGACGATGACATCAGGGACCTCGAGAAGATCATCATGAACCACGTCGTCGACGACGAAGAAAGCGACAAAAAGGAGGTGAAAGAAACCAAGGCGTTGGTCACCGTGGAAGTAAGCGGCAAGGAGGAGAAGAAAGAAACGAAGGCGTTGGTGGTTGCCATGGAGGAAACTCGACCGGCGTCGAAGACAGTGGTGACGAAAGAGTGGGTGGTGTTCGACGACGACGGCAACGTTGCCGCCGCTGGTGGCGCCAGACCGGGGGCATTTCGGTGGTTACAACATGAACCGTTCGTGGCCGCGCCGTGGGACGCCGTATCGGTTTAGCGTGTGTTTGGTAGCAGAGATGGAAACTGGAATGCCATCGGATTTTTAGCCAAAAATTACTCAAAATTTGTCGTCCGATTTGACCAACTACTTTTTGCATTATTAGAACGAACATTGGGTGAATCCTTGTAAATAGATATGTTGCACGTCCTTGGGACTTGGGAGATGGACGTGAATTGTGAATGAGTGAATCACTCGCCAAGTTCCAGTTTTAGGTTCTCGTGTTTTGTTGACAGATTTGTTACTTATTCATCAGTCACTTTTTGTTCAAAGTTTATTTCACACTTTTCACTAGACTTGATTGAGTCAAATAAAGTACTACTCCGTAGATGCTAGATAGGCAATCAAGCTCTACCTACCCACGCCCAAGCAATCATAGGCGATTATTGTGCATTTTCAATCGGCCAGAGTAATTCCTTGAGGACATATATTGGCAGGTTACAATAAAAAGTTTATCGATCACGCATACACATAGGATCACTATTCGTTTGTAAATCAAGTAAATCATTTTAAGTGAAAACCATACACAAATCAAATGTGTAAGTGGAGTACTATATATACAAGACGCTGCTATTCCATCTCGTGCCTAGCACCGATTTTTGAGAATGGGGTTCCCCTCTATAACCTTGTCTTCTCCTTCTACCAGCAAAGGCCCCTCACCTGTTCTGGTTCTATCCCCCTCTTCTTATCTCTAGGGATTCTTGCTGGTCGGCTTGTGAGTTGTGACCATGGCTCATTGTCTTGCTAACCATACATATATCAACCTTTAAAAAGAATTCGGCTGATCTCTTTTCTAGCAAAATACAACATATCATGAAAAAAATACTATGCAGATGGTAAAGAGTCGGTCACCTTTTGTTTAGCGTTTAGACCATTATATGCAATAAGAGATGATTCATTCATTTGTATGACATTTTATCCTAAATACTAAATACTAAACAGTCAATCCCCTTTTGTTTAGCATTTAGACGACTTGGACGGTATTTGAACGAAGTTAAAGGTCTAAATGATTTTGAACAGAGTTAAAGGTCTAAACAACCCACACAAGAATACAATTTTTTTGGGAACCCATACAATACAAGCTATTTGGCCCTAGAAAAAAGTGCTCTTTGTTATTGGGCCCTTTTTTGTTTGAATTTGGCTCTATAGCCTCAAAATTTTTTCCCTTAGAGATATGGCCTTCCGTCGGTTTTGGGGACTTAATTAAGTTAGGAGTAAAAAGAGTCTTTTACCCCTAGCAAAAAAATAAAAACATAGTTTTTGTTTATTAATTGTATATTTAAATACATAGATATGTACTCAAAATTTACAATAAACAAACAAAACTCTATTTTATTTTTATTTTTTGATAGGGGTAAAATGGTCTTTTTATCCCTAAATTAACACTGTTAAGTGCTCAAAACAGACAGAATGACATATACCTAAGAAAATTTTGTTACAAGGCCATAGAGCCAAATTTGAAAAAAAAAAGAGCCTAATAACTAAGAATGCTTTTTTAGGGCCAAATACCTAATTTTCCTTACAATAATTGTAAGACGTCTAGATATAAGCTTTGATATATGCATGAAACATCACCGTTGCTTGACTAACTTGTAAGCATAAAGACTCTTGTGAGTTGTGGCATACGCAACATCATATAGGATTAACTTGTAAGTACAATTGTCTTGTAATGCATTCCGGATTGTTTGACGCAGGATGTCTTGTAAGTACAACGAAGAGGTGGCTAGTTCAGTGCGGGCAAGGCTAGTATGCTGTTATTCTTGACATGAGATCTCAAATAAAGGGCTCTAATAGCGTTCCTTTACACCATCAGGGACCTACACTACACTCTACACGTTATATTGCTTCAATTTGTCGAAGCCATAATTTTCTCCAAGCTTTGTATTCTCCTGTGTATTGTTTACTCTTATGTCCCGCCTTGCACATTAATGCATGACTTGGTAATGATTCTTTTGTCACCATATGTCATCGCTCCACCACCTACTACACTCTACATTAATGCATGACTTGGTAATGATTTTTTTTTTAGTCAAAACCTGATGCAAGCATATGGATTGATTATTTGCTTCTCTTACTAATTGCACATGAGCCATGCATCCCCATTGGATATGTTGTATTGTTTCATAGTGAACTCTTTATGCTTTTTATAGAATGGGCATCATATTGGCTATTCGTCTACATATTATTTGGGAAGAATAGAGAGAAACCTACATCAACCATCCTGTTGTGTCGGTTTTTATATTCTGCTTTTTTATACAAACTCTTTCAACTATCACCCTGAAGCGAGTTCTTATTTTTTTCTGAATAATTACATTTGACATCAAAACATAGTTTTAATTGTAGCTTTAAATCTTCATTTATTCCAAGGTCAACATGACAGTCACCTCCTTCAATTCATTAATTGCAGCTATTTTGTTAATGTTTTACAATTTTTTATTTTTTAAGAAGTACTCCGTATCTTACGATTTGGAGCGAAGAGAGTAGGACACCAGCTCATTGACTTTTATCCATCTCTCAAGCTCGTGTTTGATCCATTTCTTAAATTCTCAGTTCGCGCGTCGGTGTTCTAGATCTGCGATCGGTGACCACTGACCGCCCCACCTATTCGTTCCCTGACACGATGAACAATTATTGAGTAGCCTTCCGATGTATACAAAATTTAAAGAGTTTGGCGACAACACCATGCGGTGGGAGATCGACAGATCGAACAAAGGACCTCGCTGTTATTTCTTTTCCGCGCCTGATCAATACAAATGGCCACCGATCTAAACAAGGTCCTTCATCGTCCTGTGAAACGTTTACTAGCTTTCGGTAAGACGTCTACATTTTTTATATAAAAAAATAGTTTCGATTTCGAATGGTTTTTAAAAAAACATAAGAAAAACGACAGTAGCTTTTCTTAATATATCTATTGCATCCAAACACCTTAGCAGTCTTTCAAAGCCAGAGCTTAAATTGCACAAGCTCGATTAATTGCACACAATAATGTTCGTCAGCTACGAGAGCAATAGATGTAGGCCAATAGATTTGGTCACCGAAACAAGTAGCAACGCGAGAACAAGCTCGACTAATCGCACACAATGTTCGTCAGCTACGAGCGTCCGGAGTCCGGCAAACCAGAGTTCCGGGCGGAAGAGTGCGCAGAGCTTGTCCATTTCCATTCGATTGACCGAAGTGGTGGCATACCCACCGGTGCACCGTGCACGGGGGCAGGATCACGGGCGGAGTACATGAAACCATGCCACCGTTGCTGCGACAAGCGGGTGATGCCGCCAAAAGGGCCAGCACCTCCGCTAGGAAAAAGGGATTCCACTATAGGCTGTTGATCCTGTCATGAGCCGACATCAGCCAGGCGGCCATAAAGTTATACAGCATTCAGTTAGTACAATGGGGTGGCCTTCAAACAACACACCGGTGCGAGCCAATCAGCCAATCTATAATCAGATGCCAAAACTTGTAAAACGCTTTTTGGTACTATATAATCAAGAGGATCAGAGAACCCAGCATCTAGTCTGAAGTTGATGGAGAATTATATCGACTTGGGGTAACTGCGGTTGGACCTAAAGCTGCAACTGGTTAACTGGAGATTCAGATTATTCTACCAGAGAAATGCCTAGACCGACCAGCATCCCCATTGCCAGGGAAAGCAGCTGAGCTACTGAGCTTTTGAGGGTTGTTTTCTGGTCGTTCATCTGTGGGAGGACTCCTGCGACAGCAATGTAAATGAAACCACCAGCCGTGAAACCCTGTAAAACATGACAGTTGGCAGGGAAGGTGGTGCATTAGCTCCATCAATGACATGTGCCAACGGTACAACAGGAATCCATGTTGGGTGGGTCTTGTTTGAAAGAGCATACCTCAATCAGGGAGGAATGTCCCGGATCTTTACCCAAAGACAATGCCTGCACATGCAGTAATGTGTTATATATGCAGGAAAAAAACTTTTTACCTTTGGGTAATTTTTTTTTTAAGAACTCACTAGTGCTGTTCCAGCAAGAGCAACCAACGCAGAGAGAAAATTGAAGAATAGAGCCTTAGATACAGTGAAGCCTGACCGCACAAGGATACCAAAATCTCCAACCTTAACATAGAAGGAATAAAAAGTTTAAGATCAACAAGTAGGAGTAATTTCTGTACAAGTGAACAACTGTTCTGCCAATAAAACACAGGGTGATTATTGCTGGGAAAAAAAACTAGGTTCGAGGCGAGCATCTAACTAATTTTCTTAATCTAGTTCCAGAAACCAGAAAAATATCAAATGAATACACTTTAATAGATGTTATACTATTGCAGAATAGCTCCAGAGTAGTATTTTTAGCATGAGCTAGCTTTGCCACATGCTGCTTAGATTAGATATCAGCACTAATACTGTGTAACACTGACAGAAAGTGCTATGGTGAAATTTAAGTTAGTCTAATGGCAACCATAACCTCTTGGGGAAGTTCATGTGCAAGCAAAAATAAAGTCCTGGACCAGCCACCAACAGAACCATGTAGCAGAAAGGCACTCCCAAGAGCCATCCCATCAGTGAAGTTATGCTGCATCATTCACAAGAATTTCCATCAAAATCCAAACTAGCAAGTAATTCAGAGAATCCAGCACACAGACATGAGCATGTGTGAAATACAAAACATGGTTCAGGTGATAGACTTACAACACCATCTGAGAAAAGGTTGAGGTAGCCAAACACTAAGTTAGAGTTTGAAATTGCTGAACCTTCATCTGATGATGCCTTTTCAGGGGCAGGATTGCTTTCAGAATTGGCAGGCTCTCCATCAGTGGCTTTGGATGAGCTCCTCTATTCATTACAGGCACATCATGTTCATAAATCATAAGTGGATCAAATGCCACATTAAGTGGGAGAAATGCAGACCCACCATAAAAACTGAAAACCAAATAGTGATCTAATTGCACAGAATGTATAATATGAAGAAAGGAAATGCATAATATGCTGCCCATAAGCTACGGAGATTTGATAGGGCATCTTATATTTTCGAGCATATACATATACTAAAAGGTTGCTCCAAGCAATTTGCACTTCTTGGAGAGGACATAATCATTATAAGAAATATTAAGTTCTACAGCTTAGAATCATTATAAGAAATATTAGTTTCTACAGCTTATGCAACCAAAGAACCTATAGGCCAAGTTGAGAACAAATTGGCAATAAGGCATCATTTATGTTGATCCAATTTTACCCATGACCATTATGTTCTTTTCAGAAGAGGGAGAGGTAGTGTGCTATTGACGATCTTAAAGTATGGGTGAGTGAGTTCAAGATAATAGAGATTTGGAACTTAAATGAATTCATTAAATACCTATTCAAACCTGAATGTCAAAACCTTTCCCTTCAGATTTTCACCAAATGTGACAAATAGGTTAGTGTTGCCTTTCAACTATTTCTTTTACCAATACACTTTGCAAGTTTGATTCTCCTTTATTAGGTGTTTATTGTAACATACTCGGTGCTTGAATTGCTATGACAGATGTAACACGCCGCACTTTCTTAGAGCCATTGGTTAGCTTTCATATTGGTTTTCCCATACTTCAAGAGATAAAATGTATGCCCAATGAGATGCTCTGTTGCACATTTTACCATAAAACATCTGATAAAGTGTGCCTGGACATATTTTTCCTTGGATTAAGTCCATCTTTCGCCCCTGAACTCTTTGCTCGGTCTAATTTTAACCCTGAACTATGAAACCGTCTATTCCTGCCCCTGAACTCTCTGCTCGGTCTAATTTTGGCCCTTGAGCACGTTTGAGGCTGTTTCAGCACCCGTGAACCTGGTTTTGACCCACATTGACTGCCACGTCGGACTCATGTTTGGTAAAAGAAAAAGCCTACCGGTGACACCTCTCATCGGTCGCCGCCGCCTTAGACGCTACGGAGCTGGTCTGTGCGCTCTCCATGGCACCGGGCGATGCAGGAAGCTTGCAGCCCGGTGACGCACAGTGCTCGCGCGGAGCTCGTGGCCCACCGGCGGCCGTGCTCCGGCAACTTCCCGCCCGAGTTCTCCGCTGCTGCTGTGGCAGCGCCGAACTACGCGCAGGACATATCCGCTCCAGTGGAGGAGGAATAGACGGCCACCACGGCGCACTACGCCAGGAGCCGGTCCAAGCCGGTGCCTGTTGCTGCGTGGGAGGATGAGAGGAGGCCGAGGCCGGCCGCCGCAGTACAGCATGGGGGAGCTGATCCGCCTCCACTCGGCCGACGCGGGCGCGGCGACGGCGACCTTCGCCCCGCTGCCTTGGTCTCGACGGCGTCGTAGTGGAGCTCCCGGTCGGCAGAGGAGCGCGGCGGTGTGATCACGGCGTGCCCACGACCGCCCGCGCCTCCGGCGAAGCCCTGGACACCGCCGCGAGGACGGATCCCTCACGGCGCGGCGGCGCGTGGGCAAAGCAGCAGCTGCAGCTGGAGGCGGACCTAGGCTGCGTCGCGTGCCTCGTGGTGGAGGCCGAGCTCCGGGCCGCGCTGTAGTGCCGCGACGCGCGCGCGGAAGAGCTCCAAGGAGCAGCGTGGCCACCGCTGCGATACGGGCGGCGCGGGTGCGCAACATGGGGGAGGGGCCGCCACGGGCGCGCGCACGGGGAGCCCCGCCCGGCCGCCGTGGGGCTTGGAAGCTCTGCCGGCTGCCCGGGCTTAGCCGCGCACGTCGACAAGCATCGCCTCACCGGCGTCCTGCACTTCGTCAACGCTGACGCCCGCCCGCCCCTCCTGCCCGCCGCATCCCGTTCCGTACTTGCCTCCCGCACGTGAGGTCCCGCCGGCGGCGAGTGAGCTCCGCGACGGCGCGCGAGATCCCGCTGGCCGCGCGCGAGCCCTTCTGCCACGGCACGAGGTCCTCTGCACGCGAGGTCTCGCCGGTGGCGAGCGAGCTCTGCGATGGTGCCAGAGATTCTGCCACGACCCGCGGCGGAGCGCGACAGATGACATTGGCAGGGACCTCGGCGACGAGACGAGCGTGCTGATCCGGCGTGTGCGCGAAGCAGCAGCGATCTCCATGGGCGCGTGAGCTTCTAGGAAGGATGGGCGCACACGATCTGGGGAGTGCTCGGGAAGGCGACAAGCAGGTTTGCGTGGTAGTCAATGCCACCGTGGCAGGGTCAAAACCGGTCCACTTAGGCCAAAACAGCCTCCCAGAGCGTCGAGTGCTAAACTTGACCGGTTTAGATAATTCGGGTACCACGAACAGACGGTTTCATAGTTCAGGGTTAAAATTAGACCGAGCAAAGAGTTCAGGGGCCAAAGATGGACATAATCCTTTTCCTTTGACTGAACAAAATATAGTCTGCTATTTTTTGAGTTTCACATAAGCTATGCTTCCTAAAAAAACTGCTGTGTCCCACAAGAATTTTCTATGCACATTTGCCTTCAATGCCTTTTTTTCACAAAACTTGGCAACTTTCAAGTTCCTACCATCCTTCTTTTTTCTTTGCCAAAATGTAAATGGATTCAAAAAGAACACATAAGTAACCATAATGCCTTGGGAATACCAGATACTTTCTATGTTTTGCACCCGAAGAAGAGTTCAGTTAGATATACCTTGCGTATAGTAGCTTTTGATTCATGTCCATCACTTATTTTTCCAGTGGCGCCATAAGCCAAAGGTTCCTCTTCAGTATGATCAATGTCTTTACCATCGGTATCACCCTTTTGGTGATTCAATTTGGCTTTATCACTAGAATCGTGCCGTTTATGATTATGATGATGGTGCCCATGACCCATGCTATGAGCCCTATTTTGAGAATTGTCTTCAACATACCTCACAATCTTCTCAACGATAAAAAACAGTACAATGCCAACTGCATGGAATAGTAGTTGAAATTAGACAATGGGGAAATGGAACAGATAAGGAAGTTAGATGCATGCTGAAAGAAAACAGATCAAGGACTCCTGAGTAATAAAATGTCTGGAATAAATTCATGTCACTAAGAGCAATAGTGAACATCTCCCCTGTCAACTACAGATTTCCCTTGCAAATATCTAGGAGTCCCGCTTTCCTTGCGGAAACTGACAAAGCAGCATGTTCAGCCAATCATTGATCAGATCGCTGATCATCTTTCTGGGCTGGAAAGCGGATTTGCTCCCAAAGGCTGGGAGACAAATTTTGGTTCAGTTTGTGCTCACCTCCATGTTGGTATACTGGATCTTTCTCCCTGGGCTCTTAAAGCTATTGATAAAATTAGAAGAGGTTTTCTTTAGAGAGGCAGAAGAGATGTGAAAGGACACTGCCTGTTGGCCTGACCTAAGGTCACTCGACCACCAGAACTCGGAGGCCTTAGCATTCCCATATATAACAGCTGGGATGGGCTCTCCCGATGCATTGGTTGTGGCTGCAGAAAAACTGAACCTGATAGGCCCTGGGCGGCTTTCCAAATCCAAGTGCACCCTGCGGTCAAAGTTTTCTTTAGAGTGGCCATTGTCTCGGAGGTCAGCAATGGCAAGAACATAATTTTTTGGACTGACAGGTGGTTAGATGGCCAGAGCCTAGATCAATCAGTACCTAATCTTTTTAGATTAGTCAACAACAAAGCAAGGAAAAGGACAGTGTATGAAGCCCTCACCGAGATGAAATGGGTGCAGGACATACGGGGTGCCACTACAGTACCCGAGTTGACAGGATTTTTGAAGTTGTAGGATCTTCTCTCGGATTTTACTTTGCAGCCTGAACTTGATGATACTCATTTATGGCAATTCTCTAGTTCAGGAGTGTACTCTGCCAAATCTGCATATGAGGGATTTTTTTATTGGGGTTGTACAGTTTGAGCCTTGGAAGAGAATCTGGAAGAGCTGGGCACCAGGAAAATGCAAGTTCTTTATGTGGTTAGTGGCACACAATGGGTGCTGGACTGCAGACCATCTTGCTAAGAGGTCTGCCCCACCCTGAATGTTGCCCGCTCTGTGATCAAGCTGAGGAAATGATTGATCATCTGCTGATCTCATGTGTCTTCTCCAGGCAAGGTGCAACATTCTACGTAAGGTCGGCCTGCAGGATCTCTCCCCCCAGCTTGACAACAACTCCGTCGATGCATGGTGAGCAAGCACAAATTCTAGAGTTGACGACCAGACTAAAAAGGGCCTCAATTCCATCATCATTCTAGGAGCTTGGTCCATTTGGAATTACCGCAATCGCTGTGTTTGATGGGATTCAACCGAGCCTAAGTAGTGTTCTGGTTTCAGTAAAGATGAGTTCCTCATGTGAAGTTTGGCCGGAGCTCAGGAATATCCAATCTCCATGCTCTAGAGCCAGTCAATGCATGAGTTCCTCTCTAGTGGTCTTGGGTCAAATTTGAAAAGTGAGAGAGAGATACTTTAGATGTAAAAGAGTGTGTGTGTGGCCGTATGGGGTTTCTAAACTCACTCCTTTATTCTTCTTAATATAATGATAAGCAGCTCTCCTGCGCGTTCGAGAAAAAAAAATAATGCTTATGCAGATTTAACATGTTAGCTAGAGGGCGTTAACATCCAACATACTTTGGGTTAAAAGAAACGGTCTGCAGCAATTGAATCAAGAAAGAGGCATCTCCATATGGCAAAACAAAGGTTCACAGAAGAAAACGCTATTGGACATACATGTGTAGGATATACTCACATAGTATAGACAGCCCCACAGAAAGATCTTCCAGTGAGTGTGCATGTGCATGCTCATGAGCATGATCATGACCCTCATGATCATGCGAGTGAGAATGTCCTCCACCTGAGCAACAATTAAAAAACAATGCAAGTGAGAGAGTGCTCCTACAGTGAATGAAGTAAAAGAACTGATTTACATCATGTTCGAAGCGAACATCAGAACTAAAGGGATGCAATATACAGTAGTGTTGTAGGCCCAGGTATCAATATGATGTGCACAAGCAGCATACTATGATGCTTTGGAGGTTCAGCATGTCAGTTTATAACTCATAGCACAGGAATTAGAACAGTAGATCCAATTGGTTCACACAATGGGCAATTCTGAGGTTTAATGCTTAGGCAAAATGCATGGATCTTTGCTCATTTTTAAAATTACAAGCAGCTTGATTTAGGGTCATGAGTTACATTGGAGTAAATAAACACAACATTTCTCATTTTCTTAACTTTGCTGGGACATTTGCAAAATACACCCATCTACCCCTCCTATGTCCTATGGCAGTGAAAATATGGGGGCACTAAACTGTCCTTGAGAACCAATGTACAACTACAGGAGATATAGAAACAGTTTCTAGCTCAAGACGATGTAGATAATGGGAGAGACAAAATAGCAACTAGTAAAACAAAATTCAGCAGATATACATGAACTAAGCACAGACAAAAACAAGAACCAAAAGAAGACCTTAGCATGTATCAAAGGATATACCAAAAGCATGTGGCAGCTGATGAAGAAATGAATCTCCAAGCATTGCTCCTGCCTGCAGATGACATTGAAAGTTTGAAACCAAACAAGAAAAGCACATAAACTGTAACAGCCTTGATTCTGAATAAAGTAGTAAAATTAATCAATTAGATCAATACTATAGAACCTCGATACTTCATACAGATACTTTTGGTGCAAGACAACGTCACAAACAAGCTAAATAATCTCAAAGTTATGGGGCATCGTCTCATGGTTGCCTCTTCTGAATATAAACTTCTACAAATATCTAAAAAATGTAGGTTTATTTTGACTGCATTGTGTATTCAGCTAGATACGTGCTGATATACAGGGCAGAGGATGTTTGGTTGTGTGGCACAGTTCCATTTATCTGCTTTTGTGGCACTCTTTGGTTGCTTTGTTCTCTACTGAATGAGTAGAAACATATCAGAATGGAATTAGATACAAGCTGAGTTTTCTATGTTATTTATAACATTCATCATGGACAAAATTTTACAGACAACATTTCATATGCAGGGCCAATTCAATTGTCCTCAAATAAAACAAATTTCACAGGATAACAGATAATTCATCTTTGTGACTTTCACTGAATGCAGATAACTTTTTATTAGATTGTATATGTAATTGCAGAAGATTATCTTAGGGTACATTAATTTCAAGTTGCATTCACTAAATTGACAGGAGAAATTGTAATGTACTTGGCTAGGTAACTCTCAGGATTTTCTAAGGAAAACCACACAGAGTTGAGTAGATTGGAGACAAATATCCATTTGCCAGCTCGATTCAGCGAAATCTTCTAACAGCTGCACACTCCACACTTACCCCAAACACTGCAAGCGAATCCACTATGGTCTTTGACGGTTTCCCCTGAACTGCAGAATCGAAACAAATCCAGACAATCAGGACATGGGCAAGCAAATAATCCCCAGATTGCAATGGGCCAAGCGAGGAGCACTCACAGAAGATGACCGGGAGGAGGACGAGGCAGACGAGTGACGCCATACTGACCAGCAGCGAGCACCCCATCGCGCTCAGCCACACGCCTGCTCGATCAAATCAAATCCCCAAATCATTTAATCGCCTCAGAGGAAATCACGCGCAGAAATCGCGCCTCAAGCGCAAAAACGAAATCGGAACAAAAAAAATTGCCCTAACCCATGGGCGATGTCTCCATGTCGTCGTAGCCGTGGTGATGGTGGTGGCCGTGGCCATGGTCGTGCTCGTCGTAACCGAACGACTCGACCTCGAGATCCGCCTCCTCCGCCATCTCCTCCGGGAGCAACAGCCGCTGGATCTCGCCGTGGCCATGGCCGTGGCCGTGGCCGTGGTGATGGTGGTGGTGCTCATGGTCCGCGCCGCCGTCGCCGCCGCAGCCGTGGCCGTGGCCGTGGTGATGGTGCTCGTGCGTTTCGTCGTGGCCGTCATGGTCGTGGAAGGGGCACGAGGCCTCCGAGTGCCCCGCGGCGGGGGCGGCGGCCAGGGCCGCCGCGGCGGCCGCCAAGAGGAGCAGGGCGGTGGCGAGGCGCATTAGGGCTCGCGTGTCGGTGCGCCCGCGGGGTTTTGGTTCTGGGGCTGGGTGTCAGGTCAGGAGGCGGAGGAGCGCTTGCAGACGCCCTCGATGGTGACGACGACGAGCACGAAGAGGAGCGCGAGTATGCCAATCACCACGCCGAATGTCACCACGGCCATGTCCATCCAAATTTATAATTACACTTACACCCCTCAATTAACTCGGGGAAAAAATTGTGACAAAAAATTAACAAATCGAACCAGCTCGCTACGGCATGATCGATCACTCTCGGATCTGCAACAGGGCTGAGAATTCTGACTCGGCGGCTGGGAAATCGGAAGCTTCCCTGACCTCGTGCTCCTCCGTACGCAGGCAGCAGCGTACACTTTGTGTCGGTGGCAAGCAACAAGGTGTTCTGCAATTCCGATGGCTCCGAGATGATCGATGGGGGCGTCGAGGTGTTCCAACTTCCACCGGACTACAACACTGGAGAGAGGATCATCGGATGGGAAGACGGCAACAGGATCATGGTAGGTTTGAGGGGGAGCGCGATCTAGCCGGGTGTCATGGTGTGACTGCGACGCAGGCTGCGGTTTGAGAGGGGAGTGATGAAGTGTGCATCAGTGAGTCAGTGCAGCAAGCCAGCAACACCCTTTATCTCTCTTGTTCCAGAGCTTGACTTTCCTAATTCTCGATGGCTCCTTTTTTACAATCTAGAGAAATTTGGTGCCACCTTCCGGTGTACACTCTTCGTTCCCGATTACGGTACTTTTTTTAACCTTAAGTTTAATTATTCGTCTTATTTAAAAAATTTAAATAAATATAGTCAAATTTATGTTATTTTTGAAGATTTTTTTAATAAAACCAGCCACAAAAAATTAATATTTTAAATAAATTTTAAATAAAATAGGTGATCAAATTTAATATGTTAAACGAACTGTAATTTGTAATTTGAAACAGACCGATAGTGGTACTTCGTGTGTTCTGGTGGTGTAGCACCGATTCGTCTGTTTCTTGGCAGCGGCAGCATCACCAGTGGGGGCGGGGGATCCTGTGTGGGGAGTTGCGAGTCCCTAGTTAATTTTCACTTAAGTCTAAAAACTATTGAAGTTTTATATAAGCAAAAGCAAATATACATACTTGAGAATTAACTTTTACATTAGGCTTGTCTACCTTATAGCCGATTGATTTCCTCAAGGGTCTCAACCGGTTGAAACATAGAAACAAATCAACCGGCACCTAGATGATTTGTTGTCTATCTCAACCGGTTGACAATTGCAACCAAATTAATCGGCCTCGGAAAAAATAAAGAAAAACATTTTCAAAAAACAAATCAAATATGAAAATTTCAAATAAATATATTTTTAGATTTTTTTCTATAGTAGACAAATAACAAAGGGAAAACTTTAAACATAATAAAAATTTTGCAGAATGCAAAAATGCATATATCAGAATAAACAAATTTTTAAAATTACCAGTTTTTTCTATAGTAGGCAAATAACAAAGAGAAAACTTTAAATAAATGAAAAATTTAGCAGATTGCAAATATGCATAAAGCAAAATAAACAAATTTTACAAAAAACCATATTTTTTCTATAGTAGTCAAATAACAAAAGAAAAACTTTAAATGAATGAAAAAATTAGCAGAATCCAAATTTTGCAGGTTACCGAACTAATAACAAAAAACTTACACCTTCTAATAACAAAATTTACACTAACTGGTGAAGTGTAAATCTCATAAAAATTAGGTAAGTTTCATAAGACTAATGGTAACACTTGTACATAACAATCTAATTTTAATACTAAGAACAATATTTCCCAAATCAAGCAATTCATAATGATGAAATAATAAGCAGGTCCTTTATCAACTTAAAATGACAAAAATGTGAATGTTACTACTGGTTACACAACCATTATTACAACTAGGCAAAACAAAAAAAAAGGAATAGCAGGGCCTTCCTATCCACTTGAAACCTGAGAGCTGTAAGGAGATAGATCAAAATGAAGTCTAATAAGTACATATGGATTCATTTATGCCCAAATAGTTGGCAAATTGGGCCACAAATATGGCGTAAAACCAAGTTACACCTTGAAGTAAAATAATTTACACTAATAAAGGCAGTGTAAATTTCATGAAAAATAACTATAAGTTTAATGACACAGATTACTTCTACCTGGAGGTATGCAACCACAAGACAAATGACAAAGCATCCCTGTGCATCAACCTCAACAAAGAACCTACTTGAAACCTGGGGGTTGTAAGCAGACAAAGATCAAAATGAACTGTTATCAATATATATCACTTCTTCGACTAAATATAGTTGGAAAATCATGAAATAAACAAACAAAACTACTACTTTATACACAACTTACATCACACAAGAACTAAAATTACACCAGCAAATAAACAAAATTTAGAACAGTAAATTTGGTATAAATTTAGTATTATGATAATGTAAAACCCACATAATGTACTAAAATAGTGCCTATATTGTCACACATTCAAATAGAAATGACAAACATAGGTATGAAACCAGTAGCATATAATCAACTTATAGATGACCTTGATAGATAGTCTAAAAAAGATTACAGATACTACTAAATAGATCGCAGGTAGATATCCCTAGACAACTGAAGATAAACTTGAATGAATAGTAAGAAGGCAAAGGAAACAGACCTGCAATGTGAAGGAGGCTGTAGTCGATCTGGACTTCCTTGGCAACAAAATACACACCGATGGAGTCCTTATATTGGTTGCTGAACTTGTTGGATCTGAATCAATGCACAATAAACAGAGATAGTTGTCACAGATCGGAAATGAAAATATTATTTGCTATTAACCAAGAGGACATGGAGGCATACTATCAAAGTACCCGAAGGCATACATCCACATAAAAAATTACATAGCATTGTTGCCATCAACACTATCTAAGAAGGCAAACCAACAATTCAAAGATATTAGAAAAATAGCTACCAAGCCATAAAAAAGGAAATTAATTGCAGTCCAATATTATAGGAATTGGCAAGAGAAACTTATCTTAGTAAGAAATTGAACACACTATCCAGAAATAATTACTAGCTTGCCATCCTATTATATTCAAATCAAAATTCAAATTACAAACTCAGGCTACAAACTAAACTCAAATTTGATGTCACTGAAACACTAAAATTACATTAACCTATTAATGAACTTACGCTGACCAAATTGGTGTAAATAAACTACTTATGAGGCTCTAGGCAGTGAGAAAACTCAGAATGCAATGTTCAAAATCTCCTGTCATGTGCCTAAACAATCAGAACTTGCTCACATCCATGTGCTCTAATTTAGTATGATCCTGTTACATATATTTCTTGTCATACTGAAAGTATTTGTGTGACTGAATTTTATGCAGATGGTTCAAAAGTGGTGTTGAAATTGAAGGGAGTCAAAAGAGGACTACTACTGTGATCATATGAAAAAAGAGCACATGGATGTGAGCAAATATTTTTTATAGGACCCTGAAACAAATATATCAAGTATATCAAATATTATACAAACTCAAATGAAAGAAGCAAAAAAACATAACCGCATGAAGCAAGATTCTTACCAAGAAACCATAGCACCAGTCACTACCAGTTAATTATTTGAGATCTGGCTCATGTTCAACACATCAATACTCGCCAACACCTAAAAAAAGCCAAAAAAACCACCAGTTAATTATTTGAGATCTGGCCCATCAATACTCGCCAACACTTGAAAAAAGCCAAAAATTATCCTCCTCCTTTACTAGGGCTTGGGACCTGCTACCATGGGACACATAAGAGAACCCACAAGTAGGCGGAGTTATAAAATTTGTCAATACAAACAAAAAACAAACTTAAAATTATGCAGCAAGCATCTCAAATTATTTATACAGCAAGCATCTCTAATTGATTCAAACCAAAAGTTATAAAGAATCCACAAGTATCAGAACAATAGAAATAAAATATAAAAATAGGCTGATAAGATAACAAGTAGACAGAATAACATTATCCTTCACCACAACCCCAAGCTTCAGACAGAAGATACAACCAACTAAACTGTAGCAGGTTGAAGCTTCCGGCAATCACAATGCTGATAGAAATCCAGAGTTCTAGAAAAATAGGTCATCTTTAGAACACGGCAGAAGGTAACAATGTCATCGCCAACGCGACAAGAATGACCAGTCAAGTTGACAAGATCTTCATCATTATCCACTTCAAATAAAGATATCTTGGTATTATTTTGAACTGACTATAACAAAAGACTTAGATTTCACTGACTGAACTGATCCTTATGACCTACATCACCGTATCTTGCTAGCAACAGTACAAGTTTCCAAGGGTACAGAAACTCATGAGAGGCCAAAAGCATTATTTTGATTGCACCACTTCAAATAAAGATATAATTTTACAACTACAAAAAATCTAACAATCTAAAATAACACACATGTGGAGCAAAATTGAAACACACTGTTACAAGTTCAGAAAATGCTAGGCACCCTAATAAAGAAAAAGGAACTAATGAGATAAGACAATGACATGGCAACATAACTTGATATTATTGCAGACCCTAATCCAACACGAGAAGTCATAACACAGACCACATAAACAAAAAGAAGAAGAAATGGGACAACAGGGATACATAACTTGCTACAATATCGATACATAACTTGCTTCTACAATAGAGATACATAACTTGCTACAGTAGTTGGTTAAACAAACTATTCTCTCATTTAAACTGAGAGACATAACTTGCCACAGTAGGGATACATAACTTCTACAATCTACAATAGGGATACATAACTTGCCATAATAGGGATACATAACTTGCTACTGTAGGGATACATAACTTGCTATAAAATTAGATTTATCATAGCTTGGCAAACAAACAAACAACTACTTGCAGTTCAAATCCCAATGGAAATTTCATTCACTGCACAATACTCAATCCATGTTTGGAACAATATAAGACGACATTCCCACATAAACGCAGTGCATCCTGAACCATATATGGCTACCTGATCCCATTCCCAATAGTACTGCAACTAGGTGAACTATGGTCTTGATCAGAGGACTCTGGATGTACCAAGACCAAGCAGAATGCAGACAAATGTAGACCACAAGTAACTGCGATCTACTCACAAATGGAAATGGCAAAGGATAAATCGAGCACATTATTTAGCAGTTAAACATACTTGAGGAGATGATTACTTGACCATCTGAACTTGAACACCCCAATCAAACCATGATCAACAGAGATATATCAGATAAAATCACAGTTTCACAAAAGGTAGATCAATAGAATGACGCAACTTGACATTCAGACTTTCAGAGAGCAACTACTATCACAAAGTGGACTTAATTAAAAAACCATGACTCAATCTAAAACAAAAAGGACTAAAATCAAACAAATGAGGAAATCCTACAACATTAAGAAATCAATCTTTAGATGAATTAAATGATAAATACAAAATTATCAAGTACAGAGTAGCATCAGCTTTACTAAATACATGAACCATAACAAAAATCATATAAACTTGCATATATGCGCCCCAGGAACAGTCGCACATATAGGATGACAAATTACAAAGAGTATCATCACCCTGTTTATTACATAGCGAACCAATATTTATTATAGAGTATTGCGTATAAATAATAAATTACTAAGATATCTTTATTGTGGAAGCTCCACACAGGGACACGTCAACTGGTAAACACCAAGCCTAGTGCTCATCACGATAGCTTTTATTCCAACCTTCATCTGTTACCCATCCGGGATTTTTCAAAATTGAAAGTAAAGCAAGCGTAACTACACAACCGTACTCAACAAGCATAACATGGGTTAATGAGGCTCAAATAAGCTGACACTGTTTGACTGCATTTAGCTTTTATAACTTAATCATACTGAAGCATAGCATCAAGGTAGTGATAATTCCTATATACTCATGATCAAACTAACATTAACCAGTGTGTAGCAATAACAATATTAAGATGCACATATTAACAATTTGAGAACCATCATCTTTTGTAAATGTGTCAAGGCCGCCCTAACCGAAGGGCACGGACAATATATTATTTTAAACTCTAATCAGAGGTGTACACTTTCACTGTGAGTCATATTTTGCAACTGAGTGGACTTATAACTTCCAAACCACCACAAAACATATAAAGCCTCTTATAGATTCTCCTATCCAATCAGAGATACGAAAATACGTTGTGTGTAGAAACCCTCCTTCCAATATGGCACAATCCTTTTCGGCTATACTCATAAGGACAGAGGCAGTCCTATACCCTAACTTCTAGACTACTAACCAGCTAGAAAAGGGCCTACAAGTGACTAGAGCCAGAGCCATATAGCCCTCACAGCTGTACGGATTCTCCATGATAAATCACTTACAGACTAGAGTCCATGTTTGTTAAAAGTCATCGTTTTCGTTAATAGCATAACATGCATCAAGTTATAAGATCATGACCATTAGAGCACTTGCATCATAACTACCCAATGCAACCCAAAAGGTTCAAGGAATCAGGATATCAAAGCTAGTTATAGTTTCTAGGTCATCAAACGGACACATGCATATGAATTGTTATTTATAGTGGATAGGTAACAAGGATGATCCATGTTATACTTGCCTTGATTCATAAAGTCTTGCTGATCCTGCTGATCCTCAAAGTAGCCTTGCTCAACAAAAACCTCACCGTCTAAACTCGACATTAACAATCAACACCAGACAATCCAATCGAGCATACATACACGAAGCAAAAAAGAGCTATTAGAGGAATAATACATCAATCTCATCAAAATAGAATAAAATATTTATAAAGCTATTCTACTCGCTTCTACGATCACACAGACGTCAAGTTCACAGAAAACAGAGTTATAACGGCGAAGATATGAATTTTTAAAGATTTCCTATAGATAAATAAATATTTTAAATATAGACTAAAAATATAAAGTTTCCAAAATACTTCAAAAGTATCACCACTATGTAGATTATGAAATTATGAATCTAACAAAATTTGAACGGACCAAATCGGAGTTAAAACGTAAAAGATATAAGCCTTTAAAGTTAATGGCAAAACTGTAAATAACTGAAAATGAATTCTGAACTGAAAAGGAGAAATACGTTTTCCAGGGAAGGAAACGTATTCTGAAAGCTATTATAAGAAAAATACGCTTTCCAGTGGACAAAGCGTATTATGGATCTGTTAAGCAGAAATTACGTTTTCCAGTAGAGAAAACGTATTCTGATGAAAACGCCAAGGACTCTTAACAGAATACACCAAAACCCAGGGGGGGCAAATCTGCCAGCCGAAGGGGTACGGGCTGTTTCTGGCCGTCCATTTCACGATGAACGGCTCAGATCGATCGAGGCAATCGGCCTCGGCCGGGAAGACGCCCGACGCGGCGGCTGCCATCGCCGGCGGCGTACGGAGCTCGCCGGAGTTATAGGAACTAGCGATGCCGGCCACCATAAGCATCGAGACCGGTACCAATCGCGAGAGGAGCTCACGCCGCGCTCACCTGCATAGAAGATGGAGGTCGAGGCGAAGCGGGGACGGCGTGCGGCTCGGAGAGGCGGACGACGGTGAATTGCGCACGACGATGGCACGGGTTAGACGATCTTGAACCAAATTGAAGGCACAGGGGTACTCAGGGGATCAAGACGATGCTTGTCGGCCAATAGATGTCGAAGATTACCCAAGGACAGCGGCCAATTTCGAGTTTTGGTGGTGGCTAGGGTTTTAGCGTCGGCGGCTTTGACTCGAAGCGAAGACGGCGCTGACTTAGGGTTATGGGCGGAGGCTGCGGACGCAATCTAATTGCTTAAATAGATCACGCGCGGGATGGTGCAACGACCGAGCGACGACGCGGGTCGGGTCGGGCTCGAGCTCGCGGCCGAGTCGGAGAAGAAGAAAGTGGCGTGGGCCCCGTCTGTCAGCGAGAGCAGGAGGCGTTTTGATGGGCCAGCGGCCTGCGGCCCAAGATGGAGCGGCGGGCGCGCGCGACTGCTGTCGGCCTTGCTAGGCCGATGAAGGAGTGGGCCGCGCGGGGAGCGGAGCAGGCCAGACGGTGGCGGAGCGGGCCGCCGGTTGCTGCTCGGGTCGAAAAGCAGGAAGGAGAGGGAGAGGGAAAGAAATAGATTTTTCTTTTATTTAAACCCTTTTCAAATATACTTTCAATTTGATTTGAAATTCAAATCAAATTCAAACACCACAACATGAAAATATGCACCAGCATGAATGCTCAAGCAAGTTTCTACCATGTTTCAACTCCTTTTTCATAAAAATATTTATTTTGCCCATTTATTTATCACCATAAAAATCATTTTGTCATTTTTGAAAAATTAAAAAAATAGGGTGTTACAAAGCAAAAGATAATCTTACATAATATTGAGCCTAGATGAGTGACTATTAGAAAGTTACTAAAAAATTACACTAAGAAGCATTCACATTCATATTAACATATCAGATAGGCTTCAAAATGCAGATAACCGTCACATTCACATCGCAGATGGATTTCAGACAAAAACACGCAGATAACACACATGCACTACAAAAAAGGTTTCATGCTAATTATAGCAATTTTCACATGCAGACATTCTGTACACATTCAGATTCAGGAAAATACCAACCATAACATACCCCTCCTCCCTAATCTCACTTGCGAGAGTGCAAAGGCTGAAACGAATTCAGCAAAATACATGCTAATTATAGCAGTTTTCTCATGCAGTACACATTCAAATTCAGCAAAATACCAACCACAACCCACCCCTCCTCCCTTGGCTGACATGAATTAGAAACTGAAATCCATGCTAATTGTAGCAATTTTAACAAGCAGTACATATTCAGATTTAGAAAAATACCAACCACAACACACCCTTCCTCTCTAATCTCCCTTGCGAGATCCTGACAGTGACACTGACGCCCAAACAAGGAACCACAACAATAGATACTCAAATCAAGGAGGAGACGACCTCTTCTCCCCATAGCGTCGCCCACACTCAGCCGTCGGCCTGCCCGCTATCCTACCCATTGGCTCTTCCCACAAGTAAATCACACCATCAGCCGGCGGCCTGCCCTCGCCCAACCACAATCCTCGATGCCAAACAAGGCCAAACATTACGGCACAGAGAGAGAAAGATGAGACGAACCTAGAAATCGCCAGGACGAAATCGCCGATGGAGCAGACAAACAGGGACAACGACGATGACACCACAAAGCCAGCAGACGAGCACCGATGCAAAAAGAGGAGAAAAACTCAATCAGATTCACAAAACAAGGACCATACAAATCCACTCCAAGCAATAAAGTAGGATGAGAGAGGAGGAGGGGACGAACCCTAGAAATCGCCACACCGACGACGAGTGCGCCGAGATTGAAGATGAAGAGCAGCGACGACACCAGCGCACCAGACGAGTGGATGAGCACCGAACCAACGCTGATAAACCCTCAATCAGAATCACAAAACAACCAATAGAGATTTCGAATCCAAGCAACGAATCGGATAAGGACGAGGAGATGACGAACCCTAGAAATCACCGGCTGACGAGAGTGTAACACCACTGGTGTTAACCACATATTTGCACTGCATATCATCGACATAATCATATCAGTTGCATCATCTCACATACATGGCATGATATGCCCTGATGCTTGTTTGTTTGCCTTTATTTTTTAATTAATTGATTAATTACCTTAAATGCAAATTTGTGATCCTAGAGTGCAAATGATTGCTATTAGTCTCTAAACATGTGTAGGATGTGGTTCAGAGTCATGTTTGTGTTGGTCATATAGCCCAAAAACTATTTGGTTGAGTTTTGACCGAAATGCCCCTAGATTTGAATTCTAGCCCTTTTTAAAATGTGTTAGCTACATTGCTTATCTCAAGATGGACTTTTAATATGGTATGTAGAGCTTTTTGTGTGGAACAAAAGTTGTTCAATGTGAATCTCATGAAAATGCTTTTAAGGTCTTCAAAAATGCTAAAAACAGTTGCACACATATATTAAAGTTATTATTTTAAAATGGAAATTTGACCCAAATTCATATTTTCAAATCTAAGCCGAATTAGCCAAAACTTCCAATGTATGAAATTTTCTATTCATTAAATGGAGCAACTTTCGTATTCAAAGTTTTCAAAATATTGCTTCGTTTGAAAATTGTAGCTGGTTGGAGCAACTTTCATATTCAAAGTTTTCAAAATATTGCTTCGTTTGAAAACTGTAGCTGGTCAAACTTCAGTTCAAATTAAAAAGGCGGTGGGACCCACCTGGACCCACCTATCATCCTCTTCCTTCCCTCCTCCTTATCCCCTCCTCTGCTTCTCATGCTAGGGCATCAGCGACGCCAGCGCCGCTGCTGCGCCGCTGCCCGCTCGCCAGCGCTGGCTGATGCCGCACGCCGAGCCCGGCCACGCGCTACCAACGCGGCCGCAGGCACTTAAGTGCCCATGCACATGCCTGCCGCCCGTCATCATCACCGTGCTCCAGCGGCACAGACGGCAGTGGCAGCATGCCGCCCATCTCCCTCTGCTTGGCCTCGGTCTTATTAAGCACGCGGGCAAGTTGCCCGTCCTCATCCACTCACTTCTCCTCTTTTTCCCCCTTTGCCCTCTCCTTCAAGCTCGTAACACCACCGTCCACCTCATCGCTGCCATTTTCTTTCCAGCTCACGCGGGAGACGTCCCAGTGGCACGCGCCACCTCTTGAGCTCCACCGTGACCGACGATGACGCAAGTAGAGGCCCAATCGGGCCGATTTCCTTTTCCGGCCGTCAAGCGCTGCCATGGCCGTGAGCTTGCTCGCCTTCATCATAGCTGCCATTTTCTTTCTTTTTCTTATGCATCTTGTTCGTCTCACCCTCGCGGAGCCGTAGCACCCAACCACGCACGCTGCCGTGGCCAAACGTGGCCGGCACGCCGCCGACCGCCGCGACTGTCTGCCGTCGGCGTAGTTTACCGCCGCAAGCGCCCTCATCTTCTACACCGTTGGGTTTGCATCAATGCGAGAAGTACAAGGTGCCCTCCGTCCGCCAGAGACCTCGCCGCCGGCGAGATTCCGCCGGCAGGGATCCGTCCCCTGCATCGGTTTCACCGACAGGTGGGCCCGAGCTGACGTCAGCTGCTGGCGTCAGCAGAGTGCCTTCCTGGGTCCACAGATCTGGGTGTACCTAGCAAAGAAGCGCCTCTGGGTACACCTTGGGGTGCACGTAGCAGTTTAGGTTCTAGAAAAATGCATTATTCCAGATTTTGTGAAAATGCTTCAAAAATTCACATCTCGAGTTATATAGCTCCAAATCGAGTAATTCAAGTTTTGTTGTGTTCATGGTGATGAATAGTACCTAATAAAAATAGGAGATGATACTTTTGTGATGCTTTTCTGTATAGCTTTATTTAAATTGATTTATTCATGAAAAATGCTTAGAATCTTAGAAAATGCATAACTAATTGTATATAGCTCAGAAAAATGTGATTCTTGCTGGGTTAGTCTTATGTTAGCATGCTCTAGTTGTGAAAAATTTATCCTATGCATGTGCTGTGTGAAAATATAAAATGGTAGTTGAAGTGGGATTGAGAGGCTATTCTTGGAATAATTCATAAATGCAATGTGTGGACCTAGTTTGGCGTTGATAATTTTTGTAGGCTACTTATATGCTATAAGGTAGCCTGGATGTAGTAATACATGAGGTTTGGTATACTTCATAGTACAAAGTATTTTTAAGTCCCCTTTTATGTGTTGCCTTGTTATTTTTATGTAGGATAGTAGGCACACCCAAATAAGGTGAAATTTGGATGGGAAGCTAGAGTTTCCATGTGTTATCTTCTATAATTTTTGTAGAGTTTTATAAATAGTTTACATGCATGATGTAGTTATACTCTATTTATATGAATGCCTTAGTTAAACCTTGATTTCTGATGTCATGCCCTAAATGATGTTTCCCTATGCATTTATGAGGTGCCTGATCTATTAGATGGTTAGTGCTTATCTAGACCTTAGTAGGATGGGGTAAGTCTATGGGTGTTTTATGACAGTCTAAATGTGACCATGTTTTTAGTGTCTTGAATAGGGTTATAGTAGTTGTTATTAAGGCATGATGAATGTGTTTAGATGGTTATGCTTAGTATAGATCTTTGACTTTACTAGCTTGTTTGCTAGTAATAGTAAGATGGTTAGTTGCTTTACTGGCTTGTTTACTAGTGATAAGTGGAAAGAAGGTTTCACCGATAGGCTTGTATTGTTTTAGTAGAGAATGCAGTAGATGACATGTGCATATGGTACATGTTCTGGGTGATGTTGACTAGCTTGTAGAAATAATGTGCAAGCATTCATCATCATCATACTCCATTATCATACCACGTGCATTCTTCATATTCGTATACGCATATGCATCATACAGGATCGCTAGGAAAACGAAACGTGACGTGAAACAAGAAACCAGACATGGAGTGATCGAGTGCCTGGAGCTTCAACCTTGCTCGTCAGAGGAAGGAAAGCCCCAGAGTATTCCTCCCTACAGTTTTACAAATAACTTAATTTACGTCCTTTATTGTTTATGACGCATTAAGTTTATAGGCGTTGCTCAGTACCATTGATGCATTATGATTACCCTTGACCACCTAAGCTACCCATAAACCCTATTAAGCTATGGTTCGCTTATATGCTTAGCCCTGCTTAATTAGATCGGTAGAAATCGGGTGATTACGAGTCATCCGTGAGTTATAGGTGATGATTCATAGTGATGAGCTACATTGTTGTCTTGGAATAACCATGTGGAGTATTAAATCAAGACCGGGCGGGATTGGTGTTGTGGACAGAACTGGAGATTCTGTGATGTTTTATCCCGTCTATGTCAAACTAGGGCCCCGTCCAATGTCTCGGCCCTCTTGTCATGTTGAACGCATACCCCACAGATAGTTGGAAGGGTGCGATCATCCAACCGTGAAGCCTCGAGTTCTATTTGGGCCGGGCTTCGACCTGAACGCATCTTATTGGAGAAGGTGGTGTGACCACAGGGGAGCGGAGAGTGAGACCTTAAGATGGGATGTATCATTTGATGGAGCGCTGACCTGTTAGCAGCCGAGCGGCCCCTGGGTACGGTGGTTCATGTTGATCCCGTGACTCTACTTGAACAGACCTAGGTGACCTAAGGCGACCAAGGAACAGGTTATCTGGGTTTGTGTGGAGAATACCTTGCCAGCTGGTTTGCAATCAATTATAATCGCCATCGTTCCTGGATAGTGAACACTAACTTGAGCACCGACATCATAGTAAAAACTTGGACAAAGAGATGAGATGGTTATGATGTTGATGCTGAAAGATGCTTAACTGAAATTGGTTACTATTCTTGCTTGATAATTACACCATATTTATTTAGACGATGTACTAATCTAGCATGAGCAGGTTAATAACTTTAAAATACAAAGCTAGAAGGTTGTGATAATTATCCTTAATAAGCTCAAGCTTTTATGCAAAGAAATGAGTCAGCTAGCCTCCTTATAAAGCCTTGCATACTCCTTGTAGTCACTTTATTTTTGGTTTATGACGTGTAAGACTAACTGAGTACATTCTTGTACTTAGGGTTTTATTCCTACTTGTTGCAGATCATAAGACTTTTGTTGTGGCGACAGGATAGACTTGTATCCCACTACGGGAGGATTAGACCTTGGGTAAGGTCATCTTTTATATCTTGCCTAATTGTTGTTGTTGGATGTTGACCCTGAACTAGCACTGTATTTAAAAATCGTATGTGTGAGTATATGCCTAATTTGTATCGACTTCCACTATCTATTTGCAACTCTGATTCAAAAAGGGTTTATATAAAAATCCTATGATGTAATTATGCTATGTGCGAAAAGTAAGAACGGATGAATGGTAACTGCTGAACTGTGCGATATGGGTGTGTCATTGGAAAAGTTTGAAATTCTTCAAGATTTCATGGACTATTGGGTTAATATGAGCACTATATGCTAACTAAATTGTCTCGGTAGTTTACTTAGTACCTTGGGTTTATATTAATTAGATGGTTCCGTTACAGAGAGCGTCGAGAGAGGAGACGAATCGAGAGTGTTGAAATGAAAATGGGGAAAGGAAGAGACGACGAGACCCCTCCAGTACCAGGCGCGATTCCCAAAACTCAAAAAAGCGCCAACACCTAGGGCCCACATGTCAGAGACACAAAAGGAAGCAAACAAACGGACACAACAGGCAAACCCAATCTCACCGCCCAAACCAGATCGAACGAGCCAGACGACCCGGTTGAGAGCAACAAAGAAATCAACCGGATGAAGTTTAGACTTTCTCTTTACATTTAACGAATTAGTAACTTTTGCAAAAAAAAATAATGAATTGGTAAAATCAAATATCAAATCAGCCTTGTTTCACTACCTTGTACATCTCGTGTCAGCCGAACTTATCAGCCTGACTTACTATGATATAGCTTTTTTCTCTCATAACAAATAAACATCTTGTTTCTCTGATGCAGAAATCATCAGCTGAACAGTTGTGCATTTGGCGGTCTTCCCCGAAGAGAACATTCTTATAATGCTTATAGTGGAGAGGGGCAGCAGCCACCTAGCTAGGTTCGCATCCATGTAGCTCTAGTGTTGAGGATATGTCGACTGAACTGATTCCTAAAAAAAAAAAAATCATCGGATGCCATAGAGTAGTTGTTGGCTACCAAATTCCTTACATTGTTAGATGAATAAGAGTATAAGACGATTGAACCAAGTCTTAACAAAGACATGGAAAGATAGACGAACAATGTTGCAACTTCAAATTTTGTGCACAGAGGAAAAGAAAACCAAACAAAATGTGAGCATAAATATACTTGCAGCTAGATTTATAAGTTTGGCGTTTCTATCGTATAGCTCTAAGTCGTTATGTGTCGTTCGTCAAAAATTCGAACACATCTGATTCTTTTTGAGTGCAAACCAATAGTGTAAACTAGTCGCACCTCAAACAGTTTGCTATAAGTATGTGCCAAATGAAACAAAAGTACTAAAAATTGCATTGTTGAGCTAAGTCTAAATCCTACTTTGCACGAGCAAATCCGACAAGGGGGCTCAAGCACCCCTACTTGCCATGGGCATTCGGTTAAAACCGACAATTCGGTTCGGTGTAATCGGTTTCTAAAAACTTCGGTTTCCAACAAGTGGCACCCGATCGGTTTGTTACAGAAGTAAAAACCGACGAGTTCGGTTGCGGTTTTAAATTTCGGTTTCTCGGTTTCAACCGAACCGAGCCGAAAGAGCACAGAAGAGAGATGCTTGCCTTCTTCCGTCGGCCAATCGCCTCCTCTGCTCGCTCGCCCCACGGCCTCCGCCCGCGCTCTTCCCCGCTGTCCTCCCTGCGAGAGCCGCTGCCCTACAGCCTCCCTGCGAGCGCTTCCGCCCTCAAGACTCCCTGCTCCGACTGCTCGGGGCCGACGGCCGCACTCTACTCGCCGCCTCCTTGCTCGGCTACTCGCCATTGTGCCCGCACACGCGCTCGGGCCACCATCGCCACTTGTGGAGGTGGATATGCCGGCGGCGCCGCCGCCCCGCGTAGTCACCTGGACATGTTAGGGTCGCGACTCACGTCGAAGGGAGATAAGGTGCCGGCGTGGGCCGACTGTGGGCTGGGCTGGCTGGACACTTGGTGTTGGTGAGTGTTGGAGGCTGTTGCTGGCCTGCGTTCCTAGGAGTTTTGGGTTATTCGGTATTTCGGTTTACACTGGCCAAAACCAAAACCGAAGCTGCAAACCGAACTCGACAAAAACACAAACCGAAGTCGTAACCGAAAACCGAATAAACCGACAATTCGGTTCGGTTCAGCTCGGTTCGATTCGGTTTGCAATTTATGGTTTAAAAGTGCCCAGGCCGAACCCCTACCCTTGGAGCCCCTTGGAGCCCATCCCCCTGAATTTTTAGCCCTGTATGCATGCAGGTATCTTGTCGTCGAGGATGCTCAAACAGGTATCATGCAGGTAGCCCCCTCCTCGGCTCGCCTATTTCCTCCTCTTCAGTGGCGTATCAGGAAAAAAATTTAGGGGAGGGGGGCTGAACTGAAAGAGCAAGATCAACTTATAACTCAACTATGTTCTATACATTTTGAACAATCTGCCTTTTTACTGCTGCCGGATGGATTACGCTGACGCTTTGGCTGTTGCAGGGCTAGCTGTTTGCCTGCTGACAGGGGCCTACGTGGGCGGCCGAACGCTGGCCGTGGGCGTTCAACTGCTGCTGTGCGCCTATGCGGAACGGAGAAAGGCCCACGACCCACTTGAGGCCTTACTAACTTATTACTGGACATATTCATATGGGGAAAAGAAGACGGAGAAACAGCCAACGCCGTCGTCTTCAACCTTCGACACCGGTTCCAACTCTTCCTCCCTACCTCCATTGCCACAAAAATTCTTGGGGTGTGGGAGGGAGGGTCCACAGGCGCGGCCAGGGTAGGGGAGCTCGATCCCCCCAGCCCCCCTTAGATCCGCAACTGCTCCTCTTCCTTATCCTCCATCTCCCTCACCACATGGGGAGAAAAATATATAAGTCGTAAAACACAGTTTATTTTATTTACATCTCTTGTCTCTGTATTAATTAGTCACTTTGGCTCTTCCTACCATCATCTATTTTTGTTACTCCCTATAGAAAAGAGGAGGATGAGGAGTCATTGAGACATCGAGTTGGTGTTGTCGTTATGGAGGATGCCCATGAGGAACCAGAAGGAGACAGTACCTCTTGCGCCCAGGGCAGTCTCATCCAATTTATCGACGGTATCAGAACCGAACATGCTACGGGACCTTCAGGAACAGATGAATAGATTAGTAAGGTTGTACAATATATACAGATATGTTGTTAAAACAATATTAGGCCTTTTATTATACCATGTAAATATGATGCCAATGGGGCTCCAAGTGGCTAGTAGAGGGGTGTCCCCACCCCACCCCTATCCGCACACACAGTGAAAAATTATTAATGTCATGTAAATATTTGAATTACAGAACATAAAAAGGTTATTATTTCACCCATTTTAATATAACTAGGTGCCAGTGCGTTGCAACGGAAGCACAAATTTATTACAAAATAATATAATGTTGTAAAAAAAGATTAAAAAAGGCAACATAGAGAGCTTCCTGATGGGTACATTGAAAGTAGTGGTCAAGCAAAATAGTTGCTTCTGAAATGAACTTCATTAAACAACTTTACAAATGTTTCGCAACAAGAACAGCTTTACAAATATTCCTTCAACTGATCAATGGAATACATGAAAACCTGCGAAAGAGCACCATTTTGTTCCAATGGCACGGTACCATCCCCTATCAAACAAATTCATTATCAAAACTATTTTGTCCTTTGCTCACATGTAAATATATATACCGCCTCTAGTATGACCTCAAAGATTCCTTGCACTGCCTTGATTGATGATAAAGTAAAGCTCTATAGTTGCACACAGATTGCGCTGGCGGGAATCTCTGAAGTATCTTCAGGCTATTCATGTACCGAGGAAAAAAAATAAGTATCTCCAGGCTACTCATGTACCGCTTGATTTTTTATGGTATCAAAAAATTGCAAAATATAAGCCATAAGTTATCAAGAACAAAATCATTGAACAACTACAAAATTAATCATGCCTATCAATGTATTGCACATATCTTTCTTCTGCCTTGGAGAGGCCATTCACTCTACAGTTTTGCGATTCAAACGTGAAACATTACTTCTTCTTGGTTCAAAACAAAGAATAAATATATATGCCGGTAAATTTGAACCCATAGTGATAAACAATCTTACATCAACTTTATCTTTAGGAGTATCACATTTGTGACATTTTCAAAGCAGAACACTCAAAAACAAATTCCATATAAGATGTTTATCACTTATTAGACAAGAGAAACAGTGTGCCCTAAAATTTGCTTTACTGGTCTGATACAATCATACACTGAAGTTGTAAATTTAACCCTTCACATACCATGAGATGACCATTAGATGTTACTGAGTTACTTTCCAAACACACATTTACCTGGCCGTGGAAACAGTATTTACAAAAAAAATTTAGTCATTTGCTTACCCCTTTTTCCATTTGACTCCAACCTTTATAAAAGGTCAAGGTCAGCACTCAGCACACTTTCTCAAGGCATGTATCTCTACTACTATAAGAAATTGAAAATGAGCATATGTTCAATTTGAAATGTTTTTCGTAATCTATAATATCCAAAAAAACAATTTATAGTGCTGCAGTCAAGAACTTCCTCTCTGGGCGGTTTACTCAATATAGCCAAAATTATGGTCAATGCAAGTCACTATTCAGTATAGTCCAAGTATGCACCTCTGAATTCTAGAATGAAGCATTTTACTATAGCCTGCATTGCAGCTCATGCATGCATAACTGACACGAGCTGTTCTTGGACAGTATGATTTTTGTGAAGAATAATGAGTTAGCATCTGAATTGGTCCAATCTTCTATATTTAAGGCAGGATGTAATTTAATTTGGAAAATTCGTGCTGAACCATGCAACCCTTTCCACGGCATAATTTAGGTTCACCTTAGTTGACATAACAAGCAAGTCTGAATTTCCTCAAGACAGTCCGACACATCACATGACACTACACTTATGATGCAAGCAACAGGGTATTGCAAAGAAGCAAAGCAACACGGCATAATTTAGGTTCACCTTTTTCGTCCTTTGAGATATTCACAGCCTCTCATGTCTCAACATTATATCAAAACCTGAAGAAACTACCAAGTATATATTTCTAAGATGAAAAAATTCCAAATTATTGGTGTTATGGATTTCATAGTGTTTAAGGTATATGTGGCTGTACCATAATTTATTTTTGTATGTCCTGTGTTACAGGGCTACTATCCAAGCAAAACGAAATTCTCTCCCTCCTCAAGTCTTCTCACTTATTTCCCTTCTATGTTCTTCAAAGCGTCCCAAATTCTCTTATATTTTTATCATTTGCTTGCTCTGAATCCCAGAATTCATCCAATCATAGCTGGGATACAAGGTCTATTAAATATGCATGCTCCCTTGCTTTCTTCCACTGAAACATCTATATTCTCTGCCTCCCTCAAGTAGCTAAACTCTTTCTGAACTGCAACAAGGGTATGTTCCTGTTTTTCTGAAAGCACAGATAGGTGACTTCTGAAATGTAACAGGAATGAAAAAGTTTCCAGGTTTGCTGTTAAAAGCTCAAAACAACGTGAAACTATCTGCTATTTAGAACATGTCTGGTTTGCACTTCCTAGATGGAAACCAAAGCTTTAGAAATAGTAATGAAGATAGGAGCAGAAGATATGGTCCATTATCAGGATGACACGATTTGATATGAAAAAAAAGCATTGCGCACAGACAAGGCAAGCAGAGGCAGATGAACTTTCAATAACCCAATCTTGCACTCTTTTGACAGGTCGTAGATTTCAGCTGAAACTCATGCCTCATCTTCTAATAATTGGACATCAAGCCAAGCAGGGGCATTAGACACACAGAAAGAAACGTAAAAAGAAGATCGGGTGATGGCAGGGATGAGGCGGCAGAAGGCGAGTTGGGGCAGTGGCCTGACCTTGCCAAGTTCCTGCACGGCTGCAGCCGCTCCTCACCAACCGGCTAGAGGGAGCTATGGTGTCCTGGCAACGGAGCGGGCCAGGCGGACTCGGCGGCAGAGGCGAGGTCTGACGAGGTGAGATCGGGTTGGGGCGGCGGCCAGGCCGCTACTTGCAGGGCGCCGGAGCGGGCGAGCTGGAAGCCAAGACAACGGAGCGCGTCCGGCCCGCGCGGCGCCACGCCGAGGCAGGCAGCGAAGACGGCGAGGGCCAGGGCGCAGGGACGCCCGCTCTGCCTGCTGCCGCTGGGTCGCTGCTCCGCCGACTCGAGGAAGGCAGCGATGATGGCGAGGGCGAGGGTGAGGGTGAGGAGGCGCCCGTCGCTGCTCCGCCGAGCAAGCGAGCGGAGCGGAGCGCGCCTGTGCGGCTGTGCCACCCCGAGAAAGGCGGCGATGAAGGCAAGGGCGATGGCGGCGGGCTGGCGGCGACGACGATGTGGGAGTGGGAAGCGTGGGGAGGCGATGTGGCTGAGCGCGTCGGCGGCGGAGAGGGGCGGAGGCGCGGAAGCCGCGCATGCGAGGGCGGGCGGCGGTTCGCCATGGCCTCGGTCGGCCACGAAGGGGGCGGAGCAGCGAGCCGGGCGGATTGCGAGAGCGGGCGGCGGTTTGGCGCCGGGACCTGCGAAAGCAGGCGTCATGCGCGCGTGGGGGTTCGGTGGAGAGGGCGGGCGGGCTGCCGGCGGTGAAACGCGCGAGGCGGATTAGCGAGAGGGTGAATCGATTAGTCGTAACAGGCGATGACATCTGGTTCTTTTTTATTAGTAAGTATAGATATTATATATTTTCATTAAGAATTTCAAATACATTTGTGTAGGGATGGCTGCTGGCTATTTTTCTTTCCTCAGACCCCGCGGTACGGGAGCCTACGGCATTGGATACGCCCTTTAATTCCAAATACATATAAAAAATATTAAAAAAACCTATTAAGACATACACTTATATATATATTTATCATATTTAAAGGTGTCATTATATTTCCTGGTATGCTTTAATCAAAACTCTTAGCCCCCTTAATCAAAACTTCAGGTCCTGACCGCTGTGAGGAACCAGCTAAAGACCACTTCCTTAAGGACGCTCACTATCAATGTCAGTGCTGTCGGCTAGTCCGGCTAGTCCTTCAAAGATCCCATCCACGTTTTTGTCCCAGCACAAATACACAGCGTGTTGACCCCACGTACATCGACAATTTCAAAACTAGCCGTATTTACATGTGCTGATATAAGCTAAATCAAGAAATTACGACAGCAGCAAAATTCGATAGTAGTTTAGCAGCATTTGTAATCATTAATCAAATATAAAATCAGAAGGATTCATAACTCATAATCTTTAACTTTTGACTAAATACTCCCGTATAATCTTATATTCTAGAATAGAAATTGCGTGGAGTCTCTAATTCTTAGAATTTGATGTTGATCCGGATGAGTTTTAAAGAGGAAATATGTAATTATTTTAATGTTAGTTAGCATATTCTATAGCCAATACGCTTTTAGGAGTCATATTAAAGGACGACGATAACGCGCTACGGGTCGTGCTATAGCAGAGCGCGCGACCCTCTCACCCACCCGACCGCTTCTTTTTTATTTTCAGAACTTCACCCGTGCAACCGCTCCACTCCACCTATCCACACATTTTTATTTCTATTTTCGGAATTTAAAGATAACATTACGTGAAGCCTCGCCGCGACCTCATGGTGTCCACGACGCCGAAAATACTGTAGGCCGCTCGATCGTTCATCCGGTGGCTCGCCGCGCCGCCGTACGTGCCCCTCCCACGCGCGCATGCCCTGGCCACCGGGGCGCGCCCGCCCCGCAAAGCCTGCGAGGGGGCCCTCCCGCGGCGTGGCCCGCTTGGCAGAGGCGGACGGGCGGACTTCTGGGCGCCGGCGCTGCATCGAGAGGGCAGCGGCTCCGCCGTACACCTCGTTGCACACGCGCCTTGCGGCCGGCGCCTCGGAGCCCCGCGTTTGCTGACAGGGTGGCCCGCCTACTGTGTGGCCCACTTGGCGGCGGCGCGGGTGTGCCTGGAGGCTGTGCTTTGCCATAGGGCACCTGTTACGGTAGGCCGCTGTCGATCTGCGATTGGATGACGTCCGGGTGCGGGCCCCATCATCGCGGCCTCAGTGGATGAACAGTCGACAACGGCGCTCCTAGACGAGGTTTGGCGGATGTGCTGGCTCTGTTCCGGCCGGTTGTTGTCGACCAGGGATTGGCCGTAGGGAGAGGAGCGGGCCCTCTCAGTCTCTCGGTCAGAGCGCTCCGCGTCAATGCCTGGTGCCCCGTGCGGGCGTTGTCGAACGGCCATTGGTCGATGCAGGGCGCGGCCCCGTTCGCCAGCGCTGCTGGAACCAGAGACCGCGGGAGATAAGAGCTAGGACGCGCTCCCTCTGTCTCTCTCTTTCTTCACTCCGCTGCTCCTCCCCCGCCCACGAGCGTTCCTCCTCTCACAGCGGCACGGGCGGCTCTGGTCCAGTCGCATGTGTACTGGCGTCCTGGCCACGGCTAGCTGCCGCGGCGTCCCTCCGGAGCGGCGGTGGTGTGGACCTAACACAGCACCAGGCGCTGGCCTAGGTGAGGTTGCGGTAGTGCAACCCGTTCTGGCTGCCGCGGTAGCCGTCAGGGGGCATTTTGGGGTGGGGAAGCCTGGATCTCCTCTAGTGGCGGGCTAGCAGCGCGTGTCGCCATCTCCTCCTCTCTCACCGCGCTGTTAACAGGAACAGACACAGCGGCGGGGCCCGGCGGCTGTCTGCCCAAGGTCACGGTCGTCCCCGAGGGGGCGCCTCGGCGGGCGCGTCACGGACGGCCCCCTCCGGGCGACACCACCGGCTGCTGTGTCGGCTGCCGAGTTCGCCTTCACCGCGGCATCTCCTTTTCGCGGCCACCACCGCGCCGACGCGCAGTCCCTGTGGGCCGCGGCCGCGTGCAGGCTGCGCTCGCCACCGGCCCTGGGTCACACGACGCCTCCGACTACCGCCGTTACCCACCCTCCCGTCTGCGACGTTGGCGCCGCAGTAGGCGCTACTGAGTTCTCCTCCCATCTTCCTCTCTTGAGCTGCTCGTGCGTTTAGCTCCTTCTTGGCACACACCAAAATAGCTTCCCATTCTACTTTCGGGCAGGTGAGGCGGCATATGTTGATGGTGTGTCCACAGCCGGGGACGCCCCTGCTCTTCCTGACGACGTACCCAAAGGTTCAAAGCACCTCCTCCAGCCCCATCCCGAGTCTATCTACCTTGAATGTGTTTGACAGCTAATATGTGCTCTGCAGGATGTTTGATGAAATGTGTACATGGATTCGCTAGGCTGTAAGGACCACCGTCAAACAATCAGCCAATCAGGTACCGCATGTTGCCATATTTTGCTCTGCCTGTGGATTACAAATTATGTTAAAAAAGTGCTTTACAATATTTCTTGATGTTTATAGAGCATTTGTGGCAGTCCACGTAATCCTCAGGCTCCACGTAATCCTCCTGGTGCCATAGGATAAGATCTATCGCTGTACCATATGATTGTCATCTGGTTTTCAATCGTTCCTGTTTGATTGTCTCGCCACTTGTGGTGTTTTTTTGGCGGCTGCCTGTACCATGCTGTAGCTTTACGTCAGTTTCGGTATCGACCAGTGGAGCTTGAAGACAATTATGGACGGTGACACGCTCTATTTAGGCACTATTCCACGTATTTCGATCTAGAATTTAACCAAAGATAAACATATGCACGTGTGGTCTTGTTTTATTCGAGTGGCAGGCTGCGCTGGCAACGAACAGGCTGCGCTTTGGGCAATTTCTTTCCTACATACCATTTATGGATTTGTTGTTGTAGATTACAATTTTCAGGGTATAATGTTGTATAGGAATATTGCTCAGGCAGCTGTTTCTGACGCTGCCAGGGCTGCTGGGTTGGTTAGACCGGTTTCTGGTGCCGCCTGGTCCAATTTAGGCTGCCAGCCTGGTTTAGTGGTTTGAGTTCGAGTGCTTTCTAAAGGAGGTTTCTATGTTGAGTCGGCTTGTTTGTGTGATTATGTCCTTCTGCTGAGTTCTTTATTGGTTTTGACGATTTGAATTAAAAAAGGACTCCTTGTGCATTTCTAAACTCTATGTTATACAGATATGCCAGTTCCTGAATTAGATATGCTATGTGATTATGGTCAGTGAGAGCCAAGGGCAGCCCCTGTCCAGTGCTGGTGTGTGCCTAAAAAAAAAAAACTCTTTTTAGCCATGGTCAGTTCTGTCACCATCGGTTGGCTTAGTTTGACTTACCTATTTATGCTCAGTATACACACAAAGCTCGGGCATGACCCCGTTAACATTTTGTTTGCCTTTATTTTCATGCAAGGCTGATGGTCTCTTGTTTCTAAATAGAGAGGAGTTAGGGGAGGATGAACATCCTGGGGCTCGCAGGAAGCTGGTGTTTGCCGGCTCAGATGACAAGGTTCGCCCTACTTCCATTTAGTGCTTTAATTTCTTGGCTTTCTTCCTCAAGACAAGTTTGCTATTGTATGGATGTTTTACCCACTACCAAACTATATTGGTAGCTGTGTTATGCTGGGCTGATTTATAAGTTGTTTCGTGGCTTCCATCTGTTGACAGGTCGATCCTAAGGCTGGTGATTCCTCCAACGATGAGGTGATTGCAGATGGAACTGTTAGCCCGACACTTGCTAAGGCTGCTGTTCCATCGCTCTGAAGAGTGCGTCCTGTATTTTCTTGCTCTATTGGCTTAAGATCTTTAGTATCATCTGTGAAAAAAAAAAAAGATACCTTATTGTCGTGGCATTCAAACTCTGGCAATGTGCTGCTGTGTTGTGCCAAGTCTGGGGAAAGAAGCGGTTGCGTGCAATACGTGCTGCTACACAGCAGGTCGGCTAGACGTGGTATGCCTGATCCCTCGGAGTGCTTATTCCTTTTCTCTAAATCATTATTTTCTTTCCAGTGACATTTCTTTTGTGTAGGTGCTTGAAGGCGTGGTTTTCTTTTGCTTTGGTGGGCTACTGGCGAAGGTAGCCGAGCGAGGTTTCGTGTTCTTTTGCGGGTGCGTCCTGGTACTGATGATGGTTCAGAGGGAGCCTTCTCGCTGTTTAGTTGACGCATGGTGGCGCTGAAGATAGTGAAGGAAGACTTCTCGCCCTTTTGTGGATGCATAGCCCTGGATTTCTTTGTCTGGTGCTGCATCGGTAGAGCCTATCTTTCTGATCAGTGTGTGAAATGGCCTGTAAATTCCAGGACTGGCGCATGTGTTGGTCATGCACGATGAGGTTCTGCGACCCATGGCCATGTTTGCTGCTCGGATAGATGTTAGTGCCCTGCTTGTCCAGCCAGACATCATATAGTCTCTGTTAAGATTATGGACGCCATACAGAGCTGCTCAGACTATTAGTTCAATGGTGTAATATTTTTAGTGTTAAATTTATGCCGTTTATGATGCGGGCCCCTCTGTTTGGATTCAGACCATGTCATTGAGCCTGAACTGAAGTGCCTGTGGTCACTCTTTTGCTCTTCTTGCTTTTACACAAAGCCATTCGATTTACACCATGTTCTGGACCTGTTCTAGGTGACTACTATTCTTACGTCTCTATATAATTTCTGTTAGTGCTGATCGCACGATGATGTTGCTGCACATGCAGAATCAGCGCCAACAAGTGGGCGTTGTGCCGTCTGTTGGCCTATAAGGCATGAAGAACTCCCCTTGTATTCTTTACTTAACCTGATGACCACATGCCTATGATCGCTTTTTCTTTTACCTGCTTTTCTCTCGTAGTGATCGATTTGCGGGCGGGCCAATACCCCGCGCGCTGCGGGCGCAATGAACTAGTGACACAATCATCCGGCACGCAACCACCCACGTCGCACGTGTCCAAGTCTCCAAGAAAATTTGAAGGCATAACATGCAAGGTGGAAGGAGGCTGACGCAAATTTATAAAAATCAAAACTTTTATTTTTAATACATAAATTGCTAAAAAAAATTAAGGAAAACATGACTGAAAACAAAAACTAAAAAATTAAAAATAAAAAAAAATTTATACTACTAAAGTTGCTAGACTCTACTAAGTTGCTACTCCTTTATTAAATATGAGGATGGGGATGGGGATGGGGATGGGGATGGAGCAGGACGAAGAGGGAGGAGGAAGAGGAGAGAGGATGGCATTAGGATGAGCTTTACCTGTAGGAGAGGAGCGGAAACAATAGCATCCAGCGGGAGCAGAGCAGCACCCCAGCGTGTAGGGAAGCGGTCGGCGGGAGCAGAAGAGCAGCAGCCCAGCGCATAGGGCAGCACCTGCACGGCGTGGAGGAGGGCTGCTAGCGGGGAACAACAGCTTGCGGAGAGGAGCGGCCGACGGGAGCAGTATTCCCCGTGCGCGGAGACGACAAGAGCAGTTGTACGAAGCAGAAGGGGGAGTGAGCGGGGGTCTGCTGGGCCGGCCCGTCGTGGCTTGAGGTCGCGCGCTGTCGTTGCAGCGCCATGGGTTGCTTAAAAGAGTTTCCGCGTATTAAACAGAATTCTTGCAAGAATGTATGATGTATGGCCCAAACCAGCCCATTTGCCGCATATAAACGCTGGCAACGGCAGGCGGCCCGCCGACAAACCAAGCGAGCAGTCTCGCAGTGTCGCATGCTCTATGCCGCAGCTCGCAGGTGTGGACACGACCGCCGTGGCTATCTCACGTGTCGCCACGTGCCACCCTGCCTGAGAGTGGGAGGACCCGAAGGCCAAGGACCTCACGTAGCCGACCGGCGACCGACCGACGGCAAAGAGCCATCCGACTCGACCCATCACTTCGTGCCGCTAGAGCTTTCAAGAACATTTATTTACAGAGACTATTGCTGTCCCAAAGCTATGCGAGGACGCCACGTCCAAGCTAAGCATCCGATGCCATTGCCACCTGCCACGCTTCGTACAAAAAACGCAGCTCCACTACTGAATCTTCGCTGTCCCATCAGACGAGCAACTCTCTGCTTCTCGCGGACACTTCCGTTTCGATCAAAACCGAAAGCAAAACCGAGCACACACCGTCGCCGCCGGTGGTTCCCTCGGTTGATCGGCCGAAGGAGAGAAGAGATGGGCAAGTCCTGGGCGCTCATCAGCCACCTCCACACCGTCGCCGGGTACTCCACTCTTCCCTTTCTTACAGCTTGTTGCCGATGATTCGGCCATCGTTTCTCGTCACCCGGTGTCCTTCGAGCTTCAGTTATCTCATCTGACTGCAAACGTTGCCTGATGTTTGTGTTTGTTTCTGTTCCATGCGTTTTGCAGGCCGAGCATTACCCTGCTGTACCCTCTGTAAGTTCATCATCTAGGACCAGCTTTATCACCTTATCAGTGCAGCGGTGAGCGCGGCGTGAACATTTGTGTTGGCACAGGTACGCGTCGGTGTGCGCGATGGAGAGCCCGTCCAAGGAGGACGACGAGCAGTGGCTGTCCTACTGGATCATCTACTCCTTCATCACGCTCCTGGAGATGCTCGCCGAGCCGCTCCTCTACTGGATCCCCGTGTGGTACCCCGTGAAGGTGCTCTTCGTCGCCTGGCTCGTGCTGCCGCAGTTCAAGGGCGCCTCCTTCATCTACGAGAAGCTCGTCAGGGAGCAGCTCGCCAAGTACCGCGCCAGGTACCCGCGCAAGGGCGGCGCCGCCGCCGCCGGCGTCGTCGACGATGACCGCAAGGTGCACATAGACAAGGTACTGAAGGTACGTAAGATTCGATAGATCCGCCACGTTTAATTAATTCTAGTGTTCTCTCCCCTCTGTGCGTGTTAACTTGTTTTTCTTCCTGTTGGATTGGCAAAAAAACAAAAACAAAAACCAAAAAAAAAAAAATGCTAGGCTGAGCACGACCATGTGCAGTGAAACTGCAAAGACGACGGGAGGTGACCAGAGATCAGAGGAACTTCTGTAGATTTGGTGCTGTTCATGAATCCTTCCTAGATATAGGTACTAGTATCTCTGCTGCTCTTGTGGACTGCCGCTCAGATGGAGCATACTGTGTTACTTGATCTGAAGTTTCTGAACTGTGTGTGACCCCCTTAAGTAACGAAATGCTTCTGTAAGAACGATAAGATGTAGACAAGCCAAGTGCCTCTGCTTTGAGTAAAATTTCATGGCGAGTATATATGTTCACCAGTTCACCCCTGTGCGCTTCTACTTATTCAGCTACTGCAGCTGCACCAAATAAAACTTTCGCGCAGCTGCAGCCGCAGCGAACAGACAAGTTGTTTCATCGGACCTGAAATTCTGAATCATCTGAGCGACTCATGAACAGTTACCGTTAAAAGAAAAACCCTATGAACAGTTCAGAGGTGCTGCTTCAAGAGGAACCCACTCAAATGTAGCATTGCGATCGTCGTGACGGCAATCTAAACAGAGCTTTCGATATTAGTCATATTACTTGGGGGGGATTTTTGTTCCTTCTGATTTCTGAGTTAACTTTTTCTAGTTCATTTTGATCTGGACTTCACTGTTGGTCCAAATTTGTAGAAGATGCACTGGGCCAATTCAAACAGGGTTATATTATTTGACCAACTTTGTAAAAAAAAAAATTACACTATCTCTAACATCAATGTATAACTTCATTGAAAATTCTCTATAAAATATGTTCCTCTCATGTTTTTTTTAGAATACGCACGAGCATGAGTATGTATATCTTTGAGTGTGTATATCTTTGTATTAAAAAGAGAATTCTTTACATACAAGATTTTGGTGCCTGGCCAAGCAAAATTGAAACGGCAACCAAAAATATAAGAGGGGCAGAGGATACAGCTGAGCCCGCGCTCATAGTTACAGAGTACATTTACGAACACTAGTCCGTTGGCTTGTGACATGAGTTAGAATTTTAGAGTACGTATTGGTTATCGTTTAACACATCTAATTTAATTAGTATAAAGAATATTAGTTATTGTTTAACACTTCTAATTTACCTAGTCTATACTATAAAAGAGCGAAGAAAGTAAAAAATAGTTATCATCTAAAAATTTATACACGTACCTACCTTTGGATGATTTAATATCTCTACATCCAGTGGTAGATATTAATCTGACCATGGGTCACGCGTGAGCGTAGAAATATTACGCGTTCCTGCATGTAAAACTATCCTGCCGACGTTTTGCGTTGGATTTTTCTCACCGTCCTACACGTTACCCGCCTGCATACCCACCCTCCCCTTTCCTTTTTCTGCCTAGCCCCAATTCATGTTGGAATATGATCCGAATTCTATAACGTGAGTGTTGTGGGGACGTCTGGAGGGTCCACGGTCGGTCATGTTTATTAGCGGATTTGTTTTCGTATTTAACTGCAGTCAGTCCGTCCTATAAATACATCTTGTAAGCCGCACGGGAAGAGAAGACGACTCATTGTATTCCCTGTGTTCTGTAAACTCTCTCCATACAGTGAAGATCACCGGTTGACGCCCGTGGTTTTTTCCCGCAAGGGTTTTCTACGTAAAAATCTGTGTCTCGTGTTCGATCTTGATTGCATTATTTGGTAACAAATGGTACCGTAGACACGAGATTAAAATAAAAAGTTAGGGTTTCATCCTGTTCGTCGCCGCCGCCGCCTGATCAATCAACTGCCTGGCGATTTCCGTCGCCGCCTCGGGAGTCAGATTGTTTTCCGTCGTCCACGAATTCCATCGTGCTTCGCTGCTGCCCGAGGCAGAGTCGAGTTCTGGACGGAGTCGTTTTCCGTCGCGAGGCTACAAAAGCTGCTGCGTCGGAGTTCCTGATCTGCTGTGCTGCTGCCGATCTGCGGTCTTTGGCGGTGGTAATTAACGCCGACGCTGCTGAGGAGAAATCCATCTGCCGCTATCGTCCGTGAGCAAGCGGAGGAGTTGTTGCTGCACGCAAATCGAGGATCGAGGAGAACACGTCAATTTCTGTCGCCTGTTGCTGATCCGTGAGTTGAAAATTCAGATTTGGTGATTTTTTACTACGTGCACCCGAGGCAAGGTACCAAGAGAGTTATTTATTGGTTGTTAATTGCTATTCGTACACCAATTGTGTACCAGGTTGTAGATTTATATTGTTTCGTGCACACGAAGCGCACTTAATTTTCTGCAGATTATTATTCTTCTGGTTATTGTTGTTACTTATTCACCATGTCTTCAGTGAAATATGATATTCCTCAACTGGATCATGACACAAGGTTCGCTTTATGGCAAATCAAGATGCGGGCTATTCTTACGCAGGCTGATGTTGATGATGCTCTTGATAAATTCGGTAACAAGGATTCCAAGTCTTGGACCGATGATGAGAAGAAAAAAGATCGTAAGGCCTTGACTCAAATTCAGCTTCATCTTTCAAATAATATTTTGCAAGATTGTCTGCAGGAGAAAACTGCAGCTGCTCTATGGCTCAAGTTAGAGTCAATTTGCATGTCTAAGGATCTGACAAGAAAGATGCATATGAAGATGAAGCTATATTCGTACAAGTTGCAAGAAGGTGGTTCTGTCATTAACCATCTGACGGTCTTCAAGGAGATCGTTTCTGACCTTCAGGCTATGGAGGTAGAATATGATGATGAGGATTTGGGTCTGATTCTTTTATGCTCTTTGCCTAGTTTATTTTCAAACTTCAGAGATACTTTGTTATATAGCCATGATACACTAACTCTTGATGAGGTTTGTGAGGCATTGCATGCTAAAGAAAAAATAAAGTTGATGGTGTCTTCTGAAGGTTCTGCTTCCAAAGGAGAAGCGTTGTCTGTTCATGGAAGGACAAAAAATAAATCCAACAATGGCAATAGAGGCAAAAGTTCTAATCGTTACAAAGGCCGATCAAAGTCTCGAGGTAGAGGTGATAAATTCTGCAAGTATTGCAAGCAAGATACTCACTTTATCCAAGATTGTTTTAAATTGAAAAATAAAGAGAAGAGAATTGGCACATATAGAGAGAAAGGTAAAACCAATGATGAAGGTAATGCTTCTGTTGCTGCTTCTAAGGCAGATTATTCCGATGGTGATTCTCTTGTTGCTTTTGCTGGATGTGCTAATAATAGTGATGATGAATGGATTCTTGATTCCGCTGCTTCATTTCATATATGCACTAATAGAGATTGGTTTGTCACCTATGATTCCCTCCATGGAGGTTCTGTTAGATTGAGTGATAATAGTCCACGTGATATTGTGGGCATTGGTTCCATTCAAATTAAGATGTATGATGGCATTATCAGAACATTGGCTGACGTGAGGCATATTCCTAGTATGAGCAAGAATCTTATTTCTCTCAGCACTCTTGATGCTAAAGGGTACAAGTACTCTGGTGGAGATGGAGTTTTAAAGGTGTCTAAAGGTTCTCTTATTGTGATGAAAGGTGAATTAAAATCTCCAAATTTTTATCGTCTTCGTGGTACTACAATTACAGGTGATGCTGCTGTAATTTCTAATTTACCATCTAATTCTGATGCTACTGAGCTTTGGCATAAGCGTCTTGGACATATGAGTGAGCAAGGCTTGCATGAATTGTGCAAGAGAGGATTTCTTGATGAACATAGCATCAGTAAGTTGAAATTTTATGAACATTGTGTGTTTGGCAAACACAAGAGGGTGTCTTTTAATATCTCTACTCATAAAAGTAAAGGTATTCTTGATTATGTGCATTCTGATTTATGGAGACCATCTCGCAAGCCTTCTTTTGGTGGTTCTTGTTATATGTTGATAATCATTGATGATTATTCTCGTAAGGTATGGCCTTATTTCTTAAAGCATAAATCAGAAGCATTTTCAGCATTTAAAGAGTGGAAGATTATGATTGAAAATCAAACAGAGAAGAAGGTTAAAAAGCTTCGCACTGATAATGGGATGGAATTCTGTTCTAATGAGTTTAATGCATATTGCAAGTTTCAAGGCATTGTTAGGCACTACACTATTCCTTATACGCCTCAACAGAATGGTGTAGCTGAGCGTATGAACAGGACTATCATCTTCAGGGCCCGTTGCATGTTGTCTAATGCTGGCTTGAATAGCCGTTTTTGGGCTGAAGCTGCTTCCACTGCTTGCTATCTTATTAACCGTTCACCCTCTATTTCTCTTGATAAGAAAACTCCAATTGAGGTATGGTCTGGATCTCCAGCTAATTATTCATAATTGAGAGTTTTTGGTTGTACTGCTTATGCTCATGTTGATAATGGTAAATTAGAGCCTAGAGCTGTTAAATGCATTTTTATTTGGTTATCAACATGGTGTTAAAGGTTATAAATTATGGAATCCCCAGACTCAGAAGGTTATGCTTAGCAGGAATGTTATCTTTAATGAGGCTGTTATGTTTGTTGATAATCCTTCTGTTGATGCTCCTATTGAGGGAGAGAAAATAAGTGTACAGGTGGAGCACTTAATTGATTCACTAGATGTTGATAATGTTGCTGTGCAAGATGCACCTATTGCTGAAATTTCTTCAATTGTTGATGATTCTTCTGCTGTTGAGCATTTTTCTCCAGTTGTGCAGTCTCCACAATGTTCTATTGCTGCTGATAGGCCTAAAAGGCAGCCAAAGCCTGTTAAAAGGTATACTGAAGAATGCAATATTGCTTATGCTATGAGTGTTGCAGAAGAGATTGAAGGTAATACAGAACCTTCTAATTATTCTGAGGTTATTACTTCTGTTGATTGCAATAATTGGATGACCGCTATGCAAGATGAGATGGAGTCACTTAAAAAGAATGATACTTGGGATTTAGTGAAATTACCCAAGAATAAAAAGCCTGTCCGTTGCAAATGGATTTATAAAAGAAAGGAGGGTCTTTCTCCTAGTGAGCCAGCAAGGTATAAAGCGAGGTTGGTTGCTAAAGGCTATAGTCAAATTCCAGGTATTGATTATAATGATGTCTTTTCCCCAGTTGTTAAGAATAGTTCTATTCGCACTTTGCTTAGTATTGTTGTCATGCATGATTATGAACTTGAGCAACTTGATGTTAAAACTACATTCTTACATGGGGAGTTGGAAGAAGACATTTATATGAACCAACCTGAAGATTTTATTATTCCTGAAAAAGAAAACCTTGTTTGTAGACTAAAGAAGTCTCTTTATGGTTTAAAGCAATCTCCTAGGCAATGGTATAAAAGGTTTGACTCATTTATGCTCTCTCGTGGCTTTAAGCGGTCTGATTATGGTAGCTGTGTTTATTTGAAGATTGTTAATGGTTCAGCTATTTATTTGCTTCTTTATGTTGATGATATGTTGATTGCTGCTAAAGATAAATCAGAAATATCTAAATTGAAGGCACAATTGAGTAAAGAATTTGAGATGAAGGACTTGGGTGCAGCTAAGAAAATTCTTGGTATGAAAATTACTAGAGATAGAAAATCTGGTAAATTGTTCCTCAGTCAGCGAGGTTATATTAAAAAGGTTCTTCATCGTTTCAACATGTATAATGCAAAACCAGTGAGTACTCCATTAGCTGCACATTTCAGATTATCATCAGATTTATGTCCAGAGTCAGATAGTGATATTGAGTACATGTCCCATATTCCAGTGCAGTTGGTTCTCTTATGTATGCCATGGTTTGTTCTCGTCCTGATTTATCTCATGCATTGAGTGTTGTCAGTAGATTCATGGCTAATCCTGAAAAGGAGCATTAAAGAGCTGTTCAGTGGATTTTTAGATATTTACGAGGTACTTCTAATGCCTGTTTGCAGTTTAGGAAATCTAGAGATGGACTTGTTGGTTATGTTGATTCTGATTTTGCTGGTGATTTGGATAAGAGGAGATCTCTCACGGGTTATGTTTTCACCATTGGTGGTTGTGCTGTTAACTGGAAAGCATATTTGCAGTCCACTGTTGCTCTGTCTACTACAGAAGCTGAATATATGGCTATTTCTGAATCTTATAAAGAAGCTATTTGGTTGAGAGGTTTATACTCTGAACTTTGCGGGATTACTACTTGCACTACTATACATTGTGATAGCCAGAGTGCTATCTGTCTGACTAAGGATCAGATGTTTCATGAAAGGACCAAGCATATTGAAGTGAGGTATCACTTCATTCAAGGTGTTATTGCTGAAGGTGATGTTAAAGTGTGTAAGATAAGTACTCATGATAATCCTGCTGCTGCTGATATGTTGACAAAGCCAGTTCCTGGAGCTAAGTTTGGGCTATGCTCAAACTTAGTTGGTATTAAAAATTAAATCCTAGTGACTTTTGGCGTCGGTGATTATTTATTATTGAAGTGAGTTGACTGATGATACTTCATTTGCTACAAGATAAAATTCGTCTCAAGGTGGAGTTTGTTAGAATATGATCCGAATTCTATAACATGAGTCTTGTGGGGACGCCTGGAGGGTCCACGGTTCGGTCATGTTTATTAGCGGATTTGTTTCCGTATTTGACTACAGTCAGTCCGTCCTATAAATACATCTTATAAGCCGCACGGGAAGAGAAGACGACTCATTGTATTCTCTGCGTTCTGTAAACTCTCTTCATATAGTGAAGATCACCGGTTGGCGCCCATGTTTTTTTCCCGTAAGGATTTTCCACGTAAAAATATGTGTCTCATGTTCGATCTTAATTACATTATTTGCTAACAATTCATCACGCATCACGCAAGAAAAATTATCTTCTTAGCCGCCGTTGCACGTGGCCATCGCGTGAGGAACAAGCTCCTTGCCGGCACGACGCGGACGGCCATGGACGACCGCACCTCCCCATAGTCCACTAGGCACCGCTCCACCATGTCCGCGGTCGGCGTTCTTGCTCGCGCCGCTGACGGTGCACTCGGCGAGGTTGCTCCAGGGCCTTTACCGGACGCGACAGTACGCATGGATTTTAAGGCACGAGATCACCAAGATCGTGGCCATCCACGCATCAATCGCGCGTGAGGAGCCCATCGCGGTGACCGCGGCGACGTGCTGAGTAGGAGGCGCGGGTACTTTGATTCAATCTATATTGCTTTGTTTAGAGTTTTCGATCTATCTAATCCGTTTGCAGGCAGTTCTCGAGGTTACAGAGCACTTCGGCACAGCGAGATTGTTTTGTATTGTCCAGCAAAAGTATAGGTACAATATATCTTTATACACTGCCACAGCCAGATATAATATATTGCAGTTACATCTGTTGAGGCAGTGGCATTAATGTGTGTTGCAGCAGTATCCTCTAATTTGCAGAGATCTAGACTGCACCTATTGCAGTTACTGTACATCTGTTGAAGGATCATCTGCAGCTGGTCCTACAGCATCTGCAACACGGTATGGTAGCTCGGTAGGTTCATTTCACTGAATGGTTTGTTGTTTACTAAAGTTCAGTTTTCAAAGGTTGTAAACATTTCTTTTTTTCTCTGCAATGTGAGTTTTATTTGGAAGGAGTGGTTCGGACTGGTGGTTGAGTAGTTTCTATCGACGAATCTGACAAGATGAGACCTTCAGACACGTGGTTGAGTAGTCGTCAATTTTTATGTTTGGTGAACTAGAATAAACATATTACATCTCCTTTTTTTGGTCAGCTCTCGAAACCACATTAACCCAGTACCCCTTTTCTTATGCTATTCCAGAGTTGTAATTGATGAGGCCATGGAGCAGCAGATACAATATCTGTTGCCAAAGCTGGCATTACAGCACTGCTCAATTCGAGGACTTCAGTTCTTGCAGCCGCCAATCCAATAGCTGGACGCTACGATGATCTTAACGTTGGTAAACATGTTTCTACTGACTCAATAAGTATCCATCTTTTTAAAGTATACAAAAGTTCTAGCCATACATGCAAAACAATTAATTTGACAAATTTTCTTTAATGCTCATCAGACTGCACCCTTATGAATGCCCCAGTAAAAAGCTATCTTTCCAACCTAATACTGATCGAGGGGCTTTTCAGATGCAAGCCGATTGGCTCTCTTGTTGTTCCTTTCTTATCTTTCGTATTCAGATTTGCCTTGTCTATTGTGACTGTGTTTAATGAAAGTACTGCTTACATTGGAGAGCAGTAGAGCTCCTCAACCTCTGTTCTTTGTTTGATGTCGCTTTACGAGCTCTTTTCTTATCCTTCGTTCAGTCTGGGAAATCAGATGAATTGCATCTCCAAAATAGAAACTTTGGTAAGTCTGCATGGTACGTGATGCACTTCTTCTGAACTGATATATTAAGGATTGGTTACTATCCAACCAAGTAAACAAATATGTTCATCTAGAAGGGTTGTACCATTCCATATGGTTTAAGCTGTCGAAGGACATACTTGGGATTCAGGAGGTATAAGACCACCCGCACCAGGGAACGGTAAATGCACCTGCATGCGCGTTTACCATTCGAAAGTGTTGCAGCGGAGACGGTAAAGCTCCCGATAAAACCACGGAGGGAGCCTTCGTCCCGTATCCCTGGCGGAGGGAAAAGGTAAACGCTATGGCCGACCTGGCGCCTGCCACGGGCCCCACTGCGCTGAGGACGCCGAGCTGCCCTGCTCGCCCACACCATGGCCACCACCAACACTGCTGCCCACACCACGACCAACACCGCCGCGACCGAGCCCCCCCCTGCTCGCGACGAGCAGCCCATCACCGGAGAGGGAGGAGGAGAGGGAAATCCGCCAGCGGAGGGAGCATGGAGCGCTATCGCGCCGGCCCGCGAGCGCGAGCAGTGCCGCCGCGCTGGCCCGCGAGCGCTACCGCACTGAGCTCCTCCGCCCTCGCCCGCGAGCGCCGCCGAGCCGCGAGTCAGGTGGCCAGGGAGCCGCGCCGGGTGGAGGGCAGTGGAGGAGGGCCAGCGAGCCCCGTCGCCAAGCCGCGAGTCGGGTGGGCGGGGCAGGGAGCCGCCGCGCTGCCGTGGCTCAGGGAGGGGCGGCCCATGTCGTCGCCATCGGGAGGTAGGAAGAAGAAGGGGAGTGGCCGTCATCGTGCGCTGGGAGGAAGGAGGGAGAGAGAAGTGGGCGGAGAGAGAGGAAGGAGGAAGAAAGAGAAAAATAAAATAATCTGACAAGTGGGCCTCACAATAGATAGAGGTGGGTATAGAGGTTGGATGGGTGCGGAAGAAAATAATATAGAGGAGGGAATCTCGATGACCATAATGGAATATTCTGTTTAGAGGTTGAATATAGAGATCCATGAGTGCGGATAATCTAAGAACCACTTTTGCCTCAAGAAAACAAGCTAGCCATTTAGTTATAGATTTTATACCACAGGCTCTCAGTGTCGATCCATAGAACAATGGTTTTGTTATGCAGATCGGAAGGAATTCGTTTAAGGGGAAAAACTATGCTAGGATATATGGTACAAATTTAGTGGCGAACCCAACACCGATTGCCATTAGATTTTAATACCACTGATGTGTTTCGTTGCTTTGTTTTGCCCTGATTACTACATAGGCACGCCACATAGTATTGTATCCATTTCATTTTTCATGAGAAGACGTTAATACCTGTTATTTTGATATAACTTAGGTTCTTGGAGGTACCTACAGATTTTCTTTTCTGGCGAATTCAAGAAGACATTTTCAATGCTAGATTTGAGCAACCAAAGCAGTTCCTGCATATGAAGATTCTTTTGTTAACATGAACTATAATTGAAATTTGAGAAGGAATGTGTGTGAAAAGTGGAGTAAAGATAGTTCCATCTCAGCTTAGGTATTGGTGATCTTGTAACATTGGTAGCCTGGTGTTTTTAATTAACCGATTAACCTTCTGCTATTCCGTGATGTCCTTCTGCAGCCTATGTCAGACAATTCTCATGTACAATGTAAATTAGATAGTTGTGGCGAGATTTAACTCATTATACATGGTCATGGACAAAAATATTATCGTTTGGTTGTTTTTTATATGCATCCCTAAAATAAAACCGTAGCGTTAGCATGTGTACTATACTATATGACTAGGAAACGGTCTTAGTGGTCTTAGCAAGGTTGGAAAACATTATTTTACAAAGGCAAATAAGTATATTCTACATGTTACATAATGCTACCAAATATTTTACAATCATCGAATCAAAATATGTACAGGAAAACGACGGGATATTTTCTCCTAGACTAGACTTCATGCAACAACGACATGCATGGTAAGCAAAAAAAAAAAAAATTAACAATATAATAAACCAAAAAAGGCAGTATATAATGCCAATGGAATATTACTGTTGTTTTACTCTAAAAAATATTAATGATGATATCAATTTGTCAACAGGATTCAAAACTAATCACGATGAAGTTCCTCATCAGTATCCTCAAATACGAATGGATTGAATGCTCAGAGAACATACTTGAGAGGTTGACATAAACAATCCAAAAGATTGAGTTCTTATTTGCTCAGTGCCAGGTCCGGTGCAGGAAATCCCTAAGATCATTGCTGCAGTTCCATGTGATGCTTCTACGATTGGATTTTGGTGGGATTGTGTTGAAACACCGGTGTGTTTTGAAGTTTGTCACAATTGCGACAGAGAACTAGAGAAAAATGTGCTGGTATTTTGGTCCTCTGCTTCTCAGCTCCTCTTGTTCTCCAATCGAAACATTTGTTTCTCCTGCTGCAAATATCTACAGCAATAATGATTGTGTTTGAGGTAACAGTAAGTTTTGCATCCTGCTGTCCAAAAAAAGAATCTCCGCAGCCAAACAAAAAGATTAAATACGAGGACGTTTGAGCCTTGGCCAGGTTACCTGCTTCTGCCTATTGGTCTTTGGGATTTTGGTTCGACTATAATTATAGAGAATAAAACATATAACGTATAACTAGAAAAAAGTCATTAACAAAGGAAAAAAAAAGATTGATGTGTCCAATAAAAAATAACTTAGAACAAAATAAAAAATTAAAAGGTAAATAAAAAGCTTTAAAATATATATATATAAATGAAAAATAAAACTTAAAGATAAAATTATCAAAAAAAATGTTGGATTAAAAAAATGCAAATAATAGGATAAGAGGATAGGATGATCAAGCTAGAAAATGTAAGAAAACATATATATTCTACGCACGTGTGTGTCACACGTGCATATTAACTAGTATAAAGAATGTCGGAGGAAATTCAGCCTTACCGACCACCACAACGGACGGACGACATTATGTGCTACCACCCACAAAAGATTTTTTAGAAAAAGAAATATATTAATATTTCAGTCTCTGCATCGACTAATACATATAGCTGTTCATTATTACAATATTACAAACAAGCAAACCAATTCTAAGAAATCTCAAAAACAAAGTTTTGAGCCATCAAGATGAAAATGGACACGGCATAGAAGATCAAATTCTCAAATCCGAGCTACATTATGTGCTGCCACCCACAAAAGATGAGGACACGGCATCAAAGGATCAAATTCTCAAATCCGAGCTAGATCACTAGCTTAGTGTTCTTCTATCATCACTCACTTTTTCTCTCAATTGTAAAAACTTGATCGACCGTTCTAACACAAAGAAAATATCCTTTTCACATAGCCTTTAGACGTCTGAACTAGGATTGATCCTTCTAAACATCGAAGTCACAAGCATCGGTTTACTGATTGTATCACTAAATAAATACTGCCACAAAATCAAACTCATGATAGAACACTTTTTTTTTACCAAATTTCACTAAAACAATAGGACAACATAAAAAAAACAATACTGCTTAGTTAAGCAGTCCAAGGATCTCTTTAAGTACTACTTCCTTCATTTTAAATTACAAGTCGTTTGATTTTTTTATTTTAAGTTTGACCGTTCGTCTTATTTAAAAAATTTATATAAATATAGTTAAATTTAAAATATTCTTAAAGAGATTTGATTAATAAAGTAAGCCATGACAAAAGAAATAGTTTAAATAAGACGAATAGTCAAACTTTATGTCTAAAAAATCAAATGACTTACGATTTGGGACGAAGGAAGTAGATATCATGCTATCTATAATATCTGGGTGCTCTACAGATATTAATATCTATAATGAAGTTATCTTTTACACCGATAAAAGCTTAATTAATTTTAATCCTAATAATCCACCTTAACCCACTGACAGGCTTAACCCAAAGGCCAAAGATTTGTGCCGATTCTTTGTTCTAGTGCGCACTTCCGCAACCGAACACGCGCCCGGGGCACCCACCCCTCCCACCCCCTGCCTGACCCAACCCCCCAGCGACACAGCCAAAAGGCCAAGAGCCATATCGGCGAGGCGGAGCAATCCCGCAAAGGGATTTCAAATCCAAAACCCTAAACCAACTCCTCCCCACACTCGCCGCCCGGCATGGCCCCGAAGCTCCCGGCCGCCGCCGCCGCCGCCGGCGGCGGTTCGGGGTCGGGGTCCGACGCCTCCGACGGCGAGGCGGGCGCGGCCTGCAACAACCACCGCCGCCGAGCTTCCCCCTCTCGCTCCCGGTCCCGGTCCCGATCTCGATCCCGCTCCAAGTCCCCTCGCCCCAACCTCGGCCCTAGCGCCGCCGCATCCGACTCCGACGCCGATGCCCGCGCCCCGTCCCCGAGGCGCGCCAACCGCGAGCGTTCCCCCCGCGAGCACCTCGACTCCGATGCGGACGCCGACGCGGCCGACGACGGCGCCGGCCGCCGCGCCCCTTCCCCGAGGCGTCGCGGCGAGCGTTCCCCGAGCTTCCACTCCGACTCGGACGCCGACGCCGCCGGCCGCTCTCCGTCCCCGAGGCGCAACCGCGAGCGCACCCCTCCCGTCCACTCCGACACCGACTCCGGCAACTCCGCCGCGGCCGCCGCCTCCGATGACGACGGCGCCGGCGACGCCTCGCCTTTGCCTAGCGCGCGCCGCTCCTTCCGCATCGAGACCTCCAACGTCAAGCCCGTCAGCACGCGCCCGATGGACGTGCCCCTCCGGGAGTCCTCCCAGCGCCGCGCCAAGCGCCGCCGCAGCCATTCCCCGGAGTACCAGAAGCGGCCGCCCCGGGTTTGGAGCCCTGAGGACGAGGTCACCATACTGAGTGCCCTCATGGAGTTCCGTGCCAAGAAGGGCCGGCTCCCTGCGTCCATCCAGGACACGGGCAAGGTACACAGCCAGATTATTCATAAACTCACTGCTAATGCTTCTACGGCCCAGCTTAGTGATAAGGTCCGGCGCCTCAAGCACAAGTACAAGTTGCTGCTCACCCGCGCAAAGAATGGGAAGGATCCCAACTTGCCAACGCAGCATGATCGCGATGTCTATGAGCTTAGCAAGAAAGTTTGGGGGTTGAAGAGTCTAGTAGTGGTACGAGGATCTCGTGTGCCACAGGAGGATACTGAGGATGCAGAAGAGAGCAATGAGGAGCAGGAGATCGACGAGAGTGATGAGGATATGGAGAATGGATGGGAACTCCGTGATCGCACGAGCAAGAAGCCAAAGGCATTGACATTTGGTAACAGCAATGGTAATGGTAATGCAGTTGTTAATGTGGATAGGGCTAGCCACGGTGATGGCAGTGGGAGAGATGATGGTGAGAAGGGAAAACAAATGTACCCATACCTTTGGGAGGCTGTTGAGGAGCTGTCCAAGGAGCATCCGAGTGGGCCAATATTGAAGAAGGCGTTTGGTGTACTTGAAAAATCAAAGGCAAGAGCAGTGGAGGAGAAGCTCAGGAAGTTCAGAATGTCAGAGATCAGGCAGCAGCTGCATCGGATGGACCTGATGAAGGAGACAGTGGGGATGGTGCTTGATGCTCTGGAGGGTGCATATTGATTAGGCTGAATTTAATGTGCTGCTGGGCTTTGGATTCTGTGGCCGTTCTTTTGGTAAGATGTTGCCCAAAAAGGGTGACCTAAGTCTTCCAATTGCCTGGAATAGTCTTGTTCTAGTGTTATTATGGACATATGGTTGGCTGTGTCTACCTTTGTGGTGAAGGATATTGTCTTTGATCCAACTAGACCTAGATCAAGGAGTTATTCCCGCTGCATGTTATCGTCCCTGAAATATTATGCTTTGTGACATGATTATGTTCTAACTTATGCCTATTTGTCATGCCATTGCTATGCTTCTTACTTCATTGGCTTAATTATCTGTTTCTATTTAACCTTTTCAACTGCATCTGTAAATATGAATATCATCATTTCATCAGGGTTAAATCTAGCTTGATATTTGCTAAGCTCTCAACTGGATGAACTGCATGCGACCGTGGTGCCTGTTAGGTTCCTCTAACAGGACTCATGACTGGAAAATGTAATATGATGTGTTCACAGTTACTTGACCTTGATGATCTTTATATCACTCTGCTGTGCTTCTGGCTTGCTAGATTTGGTTTTTTGGATTTGAGAGTGCTTATTCATGTTGTATTTGATGCATAATACTTCGTTATAATTCACATCTCAAATTTGGTCATTTGCATGTTTGCAAACAATGTGTCCATTAAGTTATCAGTTCAGAGTGTTTAGATGCTTGGAGAGATTCTCTAGAGCTATCCAAGTGTTTGTGTCCTGTTCTAACTGTCCCAGGAAGTTTGTGTGGTGAATTATATATCAGAGTGAGTTCACTCGGATCCTTCTTAGATCATATAGCTTTAGGGTTAATTATTAGTATTGTTCTGTTGCCATGTTCTTGGGAATTTTGATTAACTTAAAAGGCAAATGAGTAAATGGGGTTCTTTTTGGAATAATCTTTTTTGTCCCAACATGTATTGCTTATTGAGTCAGGGAAATTCGGTCCCAATCCCTAGGATCCAGTTCAATTCCTAAAGCAAGCCCATCTTATCTGATTGTAGCATATATATGGTTATAAGGGCGTCAAATGTGTCTTGTACTCTTGTTTAGGATGATCAAACTTGCTCTTATATTGGAACTGGAGCATCCTTCTAGGAAGGACATCTAGTTTTACTTGTACATACTTCTGATGCGTCATACACACTTGGACAGTTGGGTTCTGCCATCAGATGGGAAGGGTGTGTAATTTCTTGTGACCTCAAAAGTGCTACAGTTGTCGCCTGCAGTATTTTCTTTGGCATAAATGGTATTGCGTCTCTCAAAGCTAGATGAGAAATTTCATGATTGTAGAGTTTATTGCGTCTCTCAAAGGTAGATGAGAAATTTCATGATTGTAGAGTTATCTGGTGGCTCAGTGAAGCACAAATGAGACGGTTTATTACTTTATCTGGTGGTTCAGTGAAGCACATCTTAATGCCCATGGACCTTCAAAGCACAAAAAACTTGTCTCCTTGCATCTTCATGTGCATGCATGATTGTGATTCGACAGGAGCACTTTTACACATCCTGACTTCTCCTTCCACCTTTTGTTATTTGGTGACACCCGAATGAATCTACTGCACCTAAACCGGAGCATCCAGCTTTGGCAGATTAATCAGAACAGGGGTACATGATGAAAGCTTTAATCCATCTTTCTCTTTCATTTTCTCCCTGGTGTTCTTTCCGATCTCAATGCATTTCACCGCTCTACCGTAAATTCTCTCTACCCCTACTGTACTCCAGCTTGGTAGTTTGCACCGCCTGGGATTTGACGGCAGACTTGAAAAGCCACCTACAGACGCTTTATGCCCAATTATTTCGGATAATAGCTCACTTATCGACCGCCCTTGCGCTGAAGATGAACGGAGCTTGATCTGCCGAAGCTGTGGGATGTCAAAATGCATTATCAGGAAAATAGGGTCTTGTCCCTCGAGGCGAACAGATCACTCATTGTAATCCTAGAATGGAATGCGGAAGAAATAATTTTGCCTCTTCACATTTGGTGCAAATTCTGGCATTCTGATCAGAGAGTTGAAGCAGGTGGAGTAAGAAAAAATAGATTTTTTATTTTATGATTTCTAGTGATTTACTAGAATTTTTTTTAAGATTTAGCCAAATAAATAAAAAAGAAAAAGAAAAAACCTTCAAAGCAAAAATTTTATATTAAAATATATTATATTATATATTCATTATCTAGATCTACTCATGTGGAGTTAAAAAAAATTAGATTTTTTATTTTATAATTTTTTATGATTTACTATGATTTTTCAACGATTCAGCCGAAATAAATAAATTATAAAAAAACAAAACCACCGACACTATAGTAAACCACTGTTTACTGTAGCAAAACCACCTTCAAAGCCGTTTTTATGGAGATAAAGTGCATGGAGTTGATTTGTCCGATTTTGGAGTTGAGGGAAAAAATCAGACTTTGGTGATAATTTTTTTTTAAACACAAAGTAGACTTTTTCCGTCCGAAAATCAATAAGCTCTTGAGGCAGAGACTAGAACAATTTCCTCTCCAGCCTGGCCCAAAATGACACTGCCCACTGGGCTTGAGCTGAATTCGTCTCCAGCCTGGCACAAACAAGTTTGGCCATGGCCATATGAAGCCTGGTACTACGGCCTGGGCTTGTTCCTGTGAAGCACGGTAGCTGTTTTTTTTTAATTGCAACGAAAATCGCGGAGAACGGCCAAACTAGCATCACGATCAAAATACTTAATGGTCCTGATTTGCTTAACGAAAGATATTCAGGGCGCTGCAGCCTCCAATGATTGGAAACACGCTGCTGGCGACGGCCGCTTCATCTGGCACGGCGCCTGTCTGACTGATTGGTCAGTGCAGCATTTGGACAAGTTACCACGCCATGGACCAAGGAGAAGCGGTTTCGGCGCCTCTGTTTGCTACTCATGATGCAGGCATCTCTCATCTCTGATCTCTTCTCGATGTATTGTTTCCCAGCCATTTGGGCAAGTGGGAGGCAGGCTGCCGTTGTCGCCTGGACGCAGCCCAGCGCAGCCAGGGTCAGGGACGCCTGCGCGCGGCTGGCCGCTCCGGCGGTTTGGTTGCCCTTTCAGGCTTGCTTTATGGTGAGACGACACGGTAAAACAGCATCATGCCATGTCACAGGACCATTATGCATTTTGATCTGAGAGTCAGCGGTCAAGTTGGAAGATGGGATCGGGAATCTATCATGGATGTACGGCCATTACATCAGCAGCGAGCGCATATTCTGTAGAGAACTGAGATAAGCATAATTAAGCTCTTTATTAGTTCCATGCCAAATTTCCTTCCGACCGGACAGAGGGATTGTGACAGCTTCAACGACGACGACGATAATACTATGCGACAATGAACAGGCAAACTGTACCTTGCATGCTGGAAGTCTCTGAATTTTCCTTGCCTAACATTGGGGATCGGGCCTCGTTTAGTTCCTTAAATTTCTACCCTGAAAAGTAGCGTAGCATTTTATTGGTATTTGATAAATTTTATTTAATTATAACCTAATTAGGTTTAAAAGATTCGTCCTATGATTTACAACTAATCTTTATAATTAGTTATTTATTTTATCAATATTAATGTTCATGCATACGACACAATATTTGATGTGACATAGAGAAAGTGAAATTTCTAGCTTTTTGAGTGATCTACACTACCAAGGCATTTTAGTTCCCTAAATTAGGTTGTGCAAAGTTGGCGTTCTAGCACTGTAGCGTACCGTAACATTTTATTTGTATTTGGTAAAAATTATCAAACATTGACTAATTAGGTTTAAAATATTCGTCTCGTAAAATACAACCAAACTATATAATTAGTTTTTGATTCCATCTATATTTAGTACTCTAATTTATATACCGGTATTTTAATATGATAAAAATTCTTCTTTTTACATAGTGAATCTAGACCACAGATTACGGAACTAAACAAGGCCCAAAGTCAAAAGGCGTCCCAGTCTGAACTACGGTCCTGAGCACTGAGCACTTCCTGCAGCTGTACTTATGAATCACGCTTGATGCTGAGTGCAACCTTGTACGATGAATCACGACAAGGAGTAGTAGTACCACACATGCCTTGTTTAGGTTGTCTCCAACGGCCGCAAGGCAAATACAGAAGGCATTCTTTAGATTGGGTGGTGTACAGTAGAAGGCTAACTGACGTAAAAATGCACTTCTCCGACAGTGGACCCAAATATTCCTCCATCGTGAGCGCATCCCAATCTCCGGCGACTGCTAGCGGCGCGGATGACCCGACAGCCTGCGCCCTGCGACGACAGTGCCAGCTCAACACCCTTCGTCAGCGCGCCATCCAGCCCCACCCGCGATCGGGACCGGAACGTACCTGGCGTCCTCGACTTTGACGGGAGGTACCCCACGATGTCGCCATGGTTGAGGTCGATGCCCGCAACGGCAAGCTCCCTGGTGTCCGGCGATCCCGGCGGGCAGTGGCGCGCAGAAGACCCAGGTGTAGTTGCAGACCCCCGGGCCCAGTCGGCGGTGAAGCCCTCCGTGCCCGCTGCTCCCAGTCTTCGTCGTTACGCCCACTGCTCCCGTCTCCTAGGCCGCGGACCCGCCGCCGACGCCGGCTACCTCTTGCCGCTGGCGACGCGCCACAGCCGGGTTCGCTCCAGGGAGATCTCGTTGTCCTGGAGGTTGACGGAATGGACACGCGCGACTTGCTCAGCGACCGCGCCAGGCTCGCCGCCACCGCCTGCGCCTTCAAGATGCCCTTGGGCGGTCGCCCTCCGCTCCCGCCGCCGCCGCACGGACTGGCCTTGCTGGTGCCGAACCGCCACACGACGACGTGCGCCTACTTGGGCGTCCCCGCGCCACCGTGCTGCCACCGCCGGCGCGGATGCAGGCACTGCAGGCCGTCCAGGACGCGGCGCAGCACGTGCTCCGGCGGAACTGCGCCGCCCGCCTCCCTCCGCGCCTCGCCGTCCTCAGGCCTGCCTCGCCGTCGTCATCCGCGCAGATTTGGTAGCGCCGCCCGCTTCCCTCCCCGCCTCGCCGTCGTCGTGGCCTCATGGGCCCACCATCACGTGCGGCAGACGTATGCATCGTCGTCCAAAGAGGAGCCTTTTTTGGTTCCGGTTCTGCTGGGTTGGCAAAATCGCTCCTTGTATCGGTCATCTGTTGGAGGCGAATTTAGGAGAGGCAAAGCACTGTGTAGCACTTATTTTAGGGTAAAGGTACTCTGTTGGAGATAGCCTTAGTTCCCTCTTAATTTCAGCATTTGGCACTATAAAAAAGAAGATTTTCATCACATCAAAATACCGACACATGCATGGAATACTAAACGTAGATGAAATCAAAAACTAATTGCACAGTTTGGTTGTATTTTACGAGACGAACATTTTGATCCTAATTAGTTAAAGTTTGGATAATTTTTATCAAATACAAGCGAAATTCTACAGGAATTCTGCTATAGGAATTCTGGCCCCAATTCAGGGAACTAAACAAGGGCCTTGTTTAGATGCCCGAATTAGGCTCCCAATTCTAGCATTTGACACTATGCAAAAAGAAGATTAACAGTCACATCAAAATACCGGCATATGCATGAAGTACTAAATATAGATGTAATCAAAATCTAATTACACAGTTTGATTGTACTTTACGAGACGAACATTTTGTACCTAATTTATCAAAGTTTGGATAACTTTTATAAAATACAAACAAAATGCTATATTAATTCAGAAACTAAAAGGCCAAGGCCACAGTGGAAATCTCTCTTGGAAATTAGATCCTGGATCGCCGAGGTCAGAGCATGCCGAGACTTTGCAGGCTGGTGTTGCTGCAGGAAGAGTAGCTTTCGGACAAGGAACAGCAGCTTGGTTTGAATTGATAAGCTCCGATCCAAGCGGCAACAATGATGGAGGATCTCTTGGCTTTGCGCCGATGCGTAATGATGCGCGTGGCAGGTTGTGCAGCAGAACAGCACCGGCGGCCTTTCAGGCTCAATAAAACTGACAAGGCAACTCTGAAGTCTGAATTCACAAACCTTTTCCCAGCCGTTGATATCGACGGGCCAATCAAGATTGATGCCTGACAGCTAATAGTACATTACTGAATTCTAATTAAAATGCTAGCATTACTTCTACTCCAAGAAGACTTATCTCAGAGCAGGTTAGTAGTATACTGTCAATGAGACTTGTATCTTGGAAGTTCTATATACAGATACAGCTGGAGGTAGACGACGCGCGAGTTCCTGCGTCAGGCGGTTTGTCACCTTTCGCAGTATAGATATAAAAGAGGCACGATCTACTAATTTGTCTACGCCTAACAGAAGCGTAATTTTAGTTTTTTTCTATTACGAGAGTTCTTTGATAACAGTTCCATCTTTAGTCACCGAATATCTAGTCTAGTTTAAGAAAAAACAATCCCTGCCCGGCGTCAGCAGAAGTTTGGAAACGAGAAAACAAAATCAACTGCACGGATCGTACAGATCGAGGGGGCGTCAGATCAGCGAAGGTTTCAAATCGAGAATCAGCAATTAGGTAGTGTTGTCACTTAGGCGCATACTGTACTGTATTGTGCACGAACAGTCCACGTCGAACTAATAAACTGAACTTACAAGTTGGAAGTCAGAAAGAGATGCCCGGTCAGTACTCAGCACAGCCAACAATATTCTGACTCTCTCTAGCATATCATTGCCGTATATTTATTTACACAAATAAATGGATTGAAAGGGTCGATTGTTCGAGCCTGCTGGTAATGATTTTGATGTAGAAGAGGCCATAACCAATTCGTTGACCGAATTTGCGCTTCAAAGTAACACAGGCTAATCAGATCGGGCAGCTGGCAGCCGTGGCAGGAGGTAAAGGTAACAAGTGTGCGCAGAATATTCAATTCAAACATACTTGACATTAGCGAAGTTGCCTATTGGATTAAAAACATACACTGAAAATTAAGCTTGTCAAAGACAAACTCATGTATAGCCAGAGTAACAATTGACAGGTTCTTAAGTGCACATGTGTGATAGATCCCTTGAGACCTTGTTTCAATGTTATCAGATTCACCTCAACCTACATGTGTTGGTTTGATACACTTCAATCTACCTAACACATGTGGACTCATGCAAATTTGACTACATCCAATCAGGCATGAAAGTTAATTACCATTGACACCAGCGCTTAACTCATTGTAACACACTTCTTTAAATGAATCCAAAACACCAGGCAGTAAATAAATTGAACATGAAAAACATGGCTGCTAAAATGAACGGGATATATAGATAAACCACGAATCCACTCCAGATTCTTAAGTGCATCTTACAAGCAAGGTCAATCATGTGGAACGTGCATTGTCATAGATTTCTTGAAGCTTACCATTGACACCGGCACTTAACTTGTTTAACATTCTTCTTTTTTTATTGCGAGTGACATGCAACCTGATTGTCATTATGACTTTTGTTAAAGAATCCAAAACACCAAGCAGTAAATAAATTAAAAATGAAAAACATGGCTGCTAAAATGAAAGGGATATATGGATAATCCACTAATCTATCCTAGGTTCTTAAGTGAATCTTACGAGCAAGGTAAATCATGTGGAACGTGCCATATATTCCTTGAAAGTTACCATTGAGGAGCGCTTAACTCGATGTGACATGCATTTTCATTGCTACTGACATGTAAATTGACAATGCAATAAACTTGTCATTCTGACTTTTGTTAATAAATCCAAAACACCAAGTAGTAAATAAGTTAAATATGAAGAAGATTCACCAATCCATCCTAGGTTCTTAAGTTCATCTTACAAGAAAGGTAAGTCATGTGGAATGTGTCATAGATTCCTTGAAAGTTGCCAATAAGCAAACAAAAAATATAAGCAATATTACAATAAGGCCATCAAATCAATCAAAGGGAAATGATTTTACATCGCCCTACAAATGATCTGGGCAAGTTCATCTTTGGAAATGATCTTGCAACGCTTAAAATTTGATCAAGATGTATTGTCCAAGCAAAGGAGGACTATAATTTCCATGAAGAAATGAAGCTACATATGGCGCTTAAAATATCCGAGCACTTGAAAAGGTGGTTTCGTAGTTAATTACTTAAAGGTGGACAAAATTCGAATAACCCATAGCAAAAGGGTTATTAATATATGCCAGAACAATGTGTTCTCAAATCTTTTTTTTTAAAAAGTCTTACAACCATATATATGTGACTTCGCGAGCCCATAAATATGGCAATATCCTTGCACCATTAACTCTAGAATGATATATTATCTGGAAGAGCTTACTGGAAAAAATGTGCGATGGCTAAATAAAGAAATGATCGCCAGATCGAATTATTGTTTTTTTTACCGGAACGGCAGGAAAGCTCCCTACCTATTTTTTTTATTTTCAATTGAATCGAATTGAATTATCAGCAAGAAGTTTCCGTGCCAAGAGAAGTGAGCACTGCGCACACCAACCAAGAAGTCGAGTGTCGAAAAAGAACGATTGGCTGACGTGTCTACGTCCTCCGAGACCACCACCACCAGGTCCACACATGAACGACGAAACGCTGCAGGCCGGCTACTATACAGTTGGACATGCATAGGACTAGGACTTGGACTAGGAGGGACAGCCCCGGCCGCGCACGCCGTTCACCGGTGAATTGGCACCGTCGAGGCGTCGACGATTGGGTTGTTGCCTCTTGTCCCGAACTGGAACACGTACGGCAGCTTCGAATCAAAGAAAGGGTTGGGCCGGACGGCACAGCGCTAGCTGGCTACTCATCAGCTCAGCTCAGCTAGGGCCTCGTAGATCGTAAGTTTTTGCTATCCTGAACAAGTAGTACTTTCGTTTGTATTTAGTAATTATTATCTAATTACGAACTATTTAGGCTTAAAAGATTCGTCTTATAATTTATAACTAAACTGTGCAATTAGTTAATTTTTTTATCTATATTTAATGCTCTATGCAAGCGACTAAAAATTGATGTGATAGAGAAAGAGTGAAAAAATTAAAACTTTAAAAACATCTAAACAAGGCCTAGCTAGTAGAAGGCGATCCAATCGAACCGAAAAGGAATGGAAACACAAAATTTGTCTCAGAGAATGGAAGAATGTAGTGGATGTCTAACCTCCACGATGCCGAACCTTGTTCTCAAAAAAATGTCATCCTGCTCTGATGCTATATATAAATATCATGCATGAACAACATAATACAAGATCATCCTGGCATATGTTAGAAAAAGGAGGATTAATTAGAGTTAGAGATAGATATAGCTGATGTTTTTGTGATTTGGTTTTCAGTGACTTTAGCTGCTCTACCTATGCTTCTAGTATTTGACCCTTCGGCTCAAAAAAAAAATCCTAAAAATGAAAATAGAAATGTCTCCCGTTTTCACTTTGGTTGGATGGTCACATATATACTACATTCTCTGCACAAACCAGTTACTGTTTGTTCACATTATCGAAATGAGAAATAGATCACCGGCCGGTCTCACTAATGCGTATCTGCTTGTAAAAATTAGCAAAATGAATGCCCGTCTCTCGGTCGTCTCTGCAGCTACGTGCATGGATCTTACATATTTCCTATTGGCCAACGGCAGCGTCGTCGGGCACCAACACCAAATCCTGTGCGTGTGCCACGCGTGCGTGCGTCCACAGCATTCGGCACACACACTACGGTACAGGACAACCGGATCCGTCGTCGTGTACGTAGATCCGCCGGTGGTGCCGTACGTGGCCCCTGCTAGTGGTCTGTAGCAGCTTTGCCTGCATCCGGGGAAGGCGCCATGCAGCCCGCCGCCGGCCGTATCGTGTCGCGTTCTGACCCCTCCGCGGCGCGCAACGCAACGATCCCGGCCACGGAGAAAGCTCAGGAAACCGCGGCAGCTAGCGTCTCGCTCGCGAGCGCACGGCGGCCCTTGGCCTCCGCCACGAGCCAGGGGCCGGCGCGACCATGCGGCGTGCGCGCGGCTGGTCGGGAGAGTCCAGGCCAGGCCAGCACGGGGTGCCCTCTGCCTGCTGCTCGCGCCCGCGCGCGTCTCAATTGGCCGTTGCGTGCTCCATGCGCCATCGTTACCTTGCGAGGACGCGCGCACCCCACGGTCAGACACCGCGGGCTCTCTGTGTGCCGGCCCCTTGCACCCCAAGAGCTGCCAAAGTACGGAGCAGCGGCAAACGCCGACGTCGACGCCGATCGGCCGGCGCGGCCTCGGTGTGCATATGCATGGGTGATGGATTATATATCTGTTGCAAAAGTAATGCGCGATCCATGACTCGCTGCCGGCCGGATTCGCTGTATATAGATCGATCGATAGCGTTCCAAGGATTGCCTTTTCAGGTTTTATATATAGTAGCACTGCGGCCACCGCTGGTTAGAGTATATATACATATAATGTTCGTCGTCATTTGGTTGCTGGCTTTGGTTGCCTAGAGGCTTTTTGGAGGATCTTCGGTGACCTTTTTGGCGTTCTCGCGGCGCTTCTTTTTGTTCGTCAATTCCTCAGTGGTCGAGTTCACTGGACTGGGGGAGCTTGTCTGCAGGTTGATTGGCTGCTAAGCTATTTGACACAGTGTGCCTGCGCTGCCTTGATTGATGAAAGACACTCACATATATTATATATAAGCAATCATAGATTTGTAGTGACATAGTTTTGTAGTAAAAGGACACAAGTGTGCCCATATATGGGACGCTAATGATTAAGTTTTCTTTGACATCTCTGTTGCACTCGTCCAAGTCCCAATGAGACGCCTTTTGATGATAATATCTAATCTACCCCATGCTGACCCTATCTCTATAAACAAGCCAGATCAAACATGGCGACCCGCCCCTGTATGCATGCTTTCATGGCGATGGAAGAGACAGATTCATTTTTCTCTGCATTTTTTCATTTAGAAAAGGGAATATATTGATATCCTAGCCTCTGTATTGATCAATGCATATAGATGTTCGTTGTTACAACACCGAAATAAAAGGTTCTAGTTTATCTAAAAACAAAGTTTTAAGCCATGACGATAACAAAAGACTGAAAACCAGTACTAAAAAGTAATTTTATTATTAAAGTTCCAGCCATGTGTAGCAAACACTTTCATCGCGACTGTCTCAATGGTCTTACATCCCCATCTTCATCAAATGGTGATCCTCCTCCTCCTTCTGCAATAGAGACCCAACAAATGATAGCTTTGGGTGCATCTTTCACATTATTTTACTATTACTATTACTATCTAAAGCTTTTTTAGGCCTCCACGTTCGACGCCCTCACTAAGTAATAATCTAACAGTGAGTCAGATGACACATACTTCATGGGCACAAGGCACTATGGGATGCAGAAGGTAATACCTGATACAGAAATGGACATCATCAATTCTCTCTTTGATCATTCTCTCCAGAAACTCAATCTCCACTTGTTGCAGGCTGGGGAGTCCACTGACTCTGACATTGAGGTCCTGGACAGCCCGCCAGCCGTCTTTCAGCAGACCCTGGCAAGAAGAAAAAGGTGTTCAAAGTCAAGGAACAGCTGGACCCAGCCTTCCTGAGGCGCAACAAGAGGGTGGCTCAGAAAAATGAAGGCTTCAAGAATGCTGAGAGTGCTAGCAAGTACAAGGAAGCTAAGGACTCTGCTGGCATGGACACCAAGAAGAACAAGAAGACTGGAAAACAGAAGGGCAAGAAGGAAACAGGAACATTCAAAGTGCTGGAGCTGGTCCCCTTGGGCATGATCCCATCCAATGAGGATGTCACCCCATATCTGTCCATGGAGGACATGGAAGGGATAGGCCAGAACTTCCTGCAGCTTCAGTCTGGAACTGTGTTTGCTGCAGTGCTGGAAGATGACAACGTCGATGAATAGTCTGCTTATGGAGTTTGAACACACACCAAAGAATCTGCTGGTGTGCTTTGTCTCTTTTTCTTATCAGTACTACTGCACCCAGTTCTTGTACTGGATGACTTTTAATAAGTATGGATGTAATCATGGAATGTGTCCCTCTTATGGATCAGACCTCTTTATCTTTTATCTTAATATTAAGAAGTTGGAGTATATGCCTGTGCCTTATCCTATTATTTTTTAGCTCTCAGTCATTCCAGTCATGTTTGACCTGTTGATTACAGCCATGCATATATTTTTGTCTTGCTTCTTTGGATCAAGCTTTCTTTTTGCCCCCTAATGGTTCATTAATGGCTACTACATCAAACAATCAGAGAAGTATGAAAATTTTGTTTTAGAATGTTAGGGGAATAAACTCCCAAGGCAAATGGGATGCAATTAGAGAAAACATTTCTGAGAGTGCTTGTCAGATCCTGTGCTTACAAGAAACCAAAAGGGAATCCTTTGATAACTTCTACATCAAGAAGTTTTGCCCTAGGCACCTTGATAAATTTATCTTCTCTCCATCGATTAGGTATCTGGTGGCCTGATAACCATCTGGAATAGTAGTTTCTTTGAAGGGACAGTGGTCCAGTCCAATTCTTTTGCTATAACTTTAAAGCTTACAAGATAGACAACTCAGTCTTCCACCTGTCTAATATGTATGGTCCCTCAGGTACCTATGCTGAGAAATACAGTTTTGTCACTTGGCTCATCAACATGGACATTTCTGATATTGATGAATGGATTCTGGGTGGAGACTTCAACATGTACAGGTGCCCTGAGAACAGAAACAAACCAGGGGGTGACCAAGCAGAAATGAATTTATTTAATAACATGATCTCCAGTATGGATTTCATAGATGTACCTTTCAGTGGAAGAAGCTTCACCTGGAGTAACATGCAGCCAGACCCCTTGCTAGTAGAGTTGGACTGGATTCTTTGCTCTGCATCCTAGGCACTTACCTTTCCTGCCACTTTTGTCCAACCCCTGTCTAAACCCATCTCTGATCACATCCCCTATGTCCTACATATTGGTACTGCCATTCCTAAATCTAATATGTTCAGATTTAAAATTTACTGGATAGAGCACCCTTGGATTCCTGGACACCGTTGCCTTACATTGGAATCACTCACCTGTTTCTGCTGATGCTGCCAAGAATTTAGCAGTCAAACTGAAGCATACAAGAGCATGGCTAAGAAAATGGAGTAAACAACTGTCCAACCTGAACAAATTAATTCACAATTGCAGCTGGGTGATACTCATAATGGATGGGATTGAAGATCAGAGAATCCTGTCCAAAATGGAAAGTGCACTCAAAAGGCTTGTTAAAAAAAATACCTTGAAACCCTCTTGGAATCCAAAAGGATTTATTGGAGACAAAGGAACACTGTGAGATGGGTCAACCTGGGAGATGAAAACACACATTTTTTTCATACCATGGCCACCGTCACCCATAAGAAAAACTACATAGTCAGTCTTACAGATAATAAAGGTAATCTAATTCTAGATCATCAGCAGAAAGCAAATATTCTTTAGGAGGTATTCAAAAACAAAATGGGAGTTTCAGAATTCACAGGCATCAGTTACAACCTTAGTGATATAATCCTACCCACAATCTAAACCATATTGTAGAGATTTTAGTCAGACAAAAATTGAGGAGGTACTCAAGTCTTTGCCTAACAGTCATGCCCCAGGTCCTGATGGATTCAATGGCCTGTTCATTAAAAAGAGTTAGAGCATCATTAAAAAATGATTATATAAGACTGTTCAATGACTTCTGTTTACATAATGTGGACCTGAGAAACATAAATTCATCTGTTATTTCCCTAATTCTCAAGAAGGACAACCCAGAAATAGTGAATGACTACAGGCCCATTTCTCTATTGAATTACTCCCTAAAGTGTATCACCAAAATCCTGGCAAACAGACTGCAATCAGTCATCCTTGATTTGGTCCACACCAACCAGTATGGCTTCATTAAGGGGAGAACCATCCAAGACTACCTGGCTTGGTCCTTCCAATTTCTTCACTTCTATCACCATTCTAGAAAGGAATTGTCATTCTCAAACTTGACTTTGAGAAAGCCTTTGACAAACTAGAACATCAAGTTATCACTGAAATAATGAGACACAAGGGTTTCTCTGACAGATGGATTGGATGGGTTAACAATCTCCTCAGTTCAGGATCCTCATGTGTCCTTCTGAATGGCCTGCCTAGGAAAATCTTCCATTACAAAAGGGGTGTGAGACAGGATGATCCACTATCACCCCTATTCTTTGTACTTACAGCTGACCTACTTCAGAGCATAGTCAACAAAAACCTGGAGAATGAACCTTCTTCAACATCCACTCTATGATCAGACTGATGGAGACTACCCCATAGTGCAATATGCTGATGACACCCTTCTCATCTTGCCTAGAGATGCCCCCACCATTTTTAATCTCAAATGTCCGCTAAGAACCTTCTCTGACTCCAGAGGCTTGCATGTCAATTTCTCCAAATCCAACATGCTGCCAATCAACATGAGCCAAGAAAGGGCCCTGCACCTTGCCAACACTTTTGGTTGTCAGGTTGGCTCCCTACCTTTCACCTACCTAGGACTATCCTTGGGCACCACTAGACCCTCAATCAATGAGTTTGCCCCAATGATCAGCAAAATAGAGAGGAGAATGAATGGGATCAACAAATTTCTGTCATATAATGGGAGGCTCATACTTGTCAATTTAGTGTTTTTTGCCCTACGTACCTTTTACATGTGTAGTCTGAAACTGCATCCACAGATCATCAAGCAAATTGACAATTGTAGAAAAAGGTGCTTATGGAACAAGGGAGAGGTGGACAGAAAGGGAAGAAACCTAGTAGCTTGGGAGACAGTCTACAAGACCAAGGAAGAAGGTGGCCTTGGAATCATTGATATAGAATGCAAAAATGATGCCCTACTAATGCAATTTCTTGATAAATTCTACAACCATGCAAACATCCCCTAGGTATCCCTTACCTGGAGTTATCTATACATCAACACTGACACTCCACCTCAATCCAGAGTCCCCACTGGATCCTTCTGGTGGAAGGATGTCATGAAGCTATTTAGTAAATTCCAAAGCATGACATCATACATCCCTAGCAAGGGTAACTCAGTACACTTTTGGAGTGATATATGGATTGATCAAGCAGTGAAAGGAAAATTCCCATAGCTGTTTTCATTCACCAGAAAACCTAAGTGCTCCATCAGGTATTTTTTGAACCAATCCATGGAGAGAATCTTTAGCCCTACTCTATCATTGCAAGCCACAACCCAACTGGATGAGCTGCTACAGATCCTCAACAATACTGAGTGGGATGAAAACACACAAGACAAATGGGTCTATTCATGGGGCAATCAAACATACAAGAGTAAGAAGGCTTATAAGCTGCTGGTTGGTAATAATCCTAATCCTCCCATGTTCAAATGGGCTTGGTCTGCTGTAAACCTAGGGAACCACAAATTCTTCTTTTGGCTACTTATCACTGACAGACTCAATACAAGAAATATTCTGAAAAGGAAGAAAATGCACTTAGATGATTACTCTTGTGTTCTATGTGATCTCAACTGCGAGGAAACATGCTACCACCTCTTCTTTGAATGTCCCTTTAGCACTGACTGCTGGAACACCATACCCATCACCTGGAACAGAAATCTTAGCCCCCTTGATATGGTTCTGCAAGCCAGAGCAAACTTCAACAACACCATATTTAGAGACCTCATGATCACAGCATGCTAGGTAATTTGGACCACGAGGAATAAGATCATTTTTGACAATGGTGATAGGAGGGTGGACACATGGAAGAGAAACTTCAAGCATGAACTTGGATTGGTGTGCATCAAGGCCAAGGGTTCCAAGAGCCTTCAAATCAGTGCCTGGAGAGATAGCTTTGTGTAGCTTTTATTCAATCTTTTTCTATTTGGGCTTAAAGCCTTGTAAATACTTGTTGTAACCCTATTCTTTTGTTTAATTAAAAAAAAGGGGTCGGAGACTCCTCGACCGGTTCGATCAAAAAAGTAATAATCTAACAAATTCTCGCAAAAACAAAAACCATCTAGCAAATTGCATGTTATCTATGTGCCAAAGAGATAAGCAATTTTCATTAGCTATATCTGGACTATAAATTCATCAACGGATAGGCCATGCACAAAACTAGTTGATGAATTAGCTCATTGTGAGAGCATCTAGAAATTACTATGCAGTAAAATAAAATAAAACAAAATAATACAATACACATTGTTGTAGTTAAAGTCTAATAGTATAAGTGTCTAATTAAAAAGTCCATGCCAAATACAACTAATAGGTTATATTTAAAAGTTTAAAATATACAAAAACAGTAAGTTGATATTTTTATAAGAAGAGAAGTGACTAAATAAAGAGTCAATATAAATTGGTTTTTGTTTGGACTAGAAATAGAAAAACATCTGAATAAAGAACCCATGAAAAAAATTTAATGCATAGACAAAATCTCGAATGGAATTTAGGAAAAAAATTCAATTTTTCACGAGGATCATGAAGTAAAATACCTATAGAAAATATATTCCCATGACATATCCAATTAATATAGAGCTAAATTTGGAACAAAAACAATGATAAATGATACTATGATGTCTATCCAGGTTGAAAAGAAAAACACTTAAATAAAGAGTCTAACGAAAAAACAATTAGTTAATAGATAATTTATAATAAACACTAGAAAAATAAATAACTCTCATTTATCATTGATAACAAATAAAACTATTAAAATACAAAATCTAGAAAATTGTAGTTGTCGTTACTCTTTCATATAAAGTTAGTCATGTAAAATAATACAGTAAGAAACATCACAGGAAAATGAGAATATACTATAGAGGATGTTGTTAGACACGGTCAAGTATACATGGACTAGATTTTCTTATGCGCAATAGCATTTCATACCAATGGCTCATCTGATCTGTGAAACAATTGTCTCGTGACTCTAAGTTATAATGAAGAAGATTCATTTGTAGTATACCATGGGCACATCTCTATAGGGTATCCTCTTTGGAAACAAAATATCTAATTGAAATACAATAAAATTGTTTATTTTTGTTTAAGTAAGGGAATATAAAAGTTCATTAACAAAGGAGTAGAGACAAGCTTTACATATATATATGGCAATCCTACTAGATTTGTTGAGGAAGTATATTCTGGTGGCCGCGCACTGAAATTCCCTCTACCTCCTCTAGGCAAGATAGTTGCAAGCAACAACAATATGCAAGACAAGTATAAGAGGTAGCGGCACAAAAGAACTAATTTTTGTACAGTTTAAGAGTACAGTTTAATAGTATATATCTGGCAGCTGGAAAGAAATATTAATCTTGCATCTATCCACGGGAGATCTACGAGAGATCCAACAAACCTGCAACAACACATAGCCCAGTTGGGCAAAATCTGGGTGCCTCTTGGTGCTTTCAAGCAGTATCGAGCTGGCTGTTCACAGATGGAGCAATGGGACGTGGAGCTCTGCATGGACGACAAGCAGGCAAAGTAGTATACTAGCTAGCCATCAGGCGACGACGGCGTAACAAGGCTAGCTAGCTGCTCCTTTGCATGGGCGGCCAGACCAACCGCGCGCGCGGCCCTTCCAGCATCTGAGGAGGCGCGCCGGCCGGCGACAGCTCTGGTGGCCGGGAGAGCCGGAGAGCACGTGGCCGGTAATCTCAGGGGAACGTGCGTCACACACTCGGGCGAGCGCTCCCGCCTCTTGTATGGTTGTTGGTGGATAGGGACGACGAGGGTACGGTAGAGGCGTAGAGCTCAGCGCACGGCATGGTTGCCAGCGACAGAAACCTGATCAGCCGGAGGACATGGCGGAGAGAGACGCACCGGCTGTGGTAGCGATGGCTTCGGCGACGCCGATCGACGTGGTTGGAATGATTCCCTCTGCAAGGATTTGCTGCTGATGTGATAGATGGATTGATCGAGACATATATCGTCGAACTAGGATTGTTTATATACATATTCTCTGATTGAAACTATATTTTTTTTATACTCTCACTAGTGTCTCCAAAACAACACTGTAGAAACAATGCAGCCATATCAATTAATTCCATAATCATTGATAAAATAACGCCCTAGTTTGCATCATTGCATTAAGCATATCATCATTTCTTTATGAAACAAGAGGGGTTTGACTCCCTACTGAACATTTTATTACTTAAAGCATATCATCATTAAAAGCATATCATCATTAAAGAATGCATGATCTTCTTGAATAAAAAAAAAACTATTTCAAAACCTTGTGTTAATAATGATCATGAACAACTCTAGTTTCGGCAAAATATTACTACAAAAGTGGAGGAGTCCGAAAAGTCAGTGTTTTGGTACTCCGACAACTCTGCTATAGTACCGGAGCCGAAGCAGAAGCCGCACGGTGTCCTTCCAAATAGGCCTTAATTCATACTTGCACTCCTTGTTTTTTTGAGCTGACTACAAACTTACCCCTAACAGAAACAGATTCTAGCTAGAGGGGTACGAACCCGCTGTGATAGCCATTTCTGCAATATAGTGTGAAAATGAATTCCGGTTCAAAAGGGACTTACTTTTGCCCACACATGTGTAGAAGAGGTGATAAGCGGATTTTGAATAGAAAACTCGAAACCAAAGCTCTCTTTGTTAGGGAGAATAATCGGCAACGTAAAGCGCTCGTCAGAATAGTTGGTGACATGGACTATAGAGGAAAGCAAAAGGTCATTCACGCTACAAGTCTCCACGTACGCCTTGACAAACCCAAGCGCACAAACAAGGCGCTAGGCAAGAGCAGGAATTTAACACCGATCGACCTCCACAAGAAAACACAAAATCAAAAGGGGAGCTTGACCTCACAGGCACCGGCTTAATAAGAATAAGTAGAACAGGAACGTTTAAAATGAGCCACTAATCCGGCAAGTAAGAGCAATGTTAAACCGTGGGACATCCTCCTTGTTGGTCAGTGGCGGATGCAGGACATCATTGAAGGGGGGCTGGCTCTTCTTCTTCCTCTCTAATCCTCCATTTTTCTTCTTTCTTCCACCAATTCTTCTCCATCAACCCCTCTGTTGCTCCATTGATTCAACAGCTGTAGGCAGTGACGGACCTAGAATTTGATCATAGGGTATGCAAAGCAATGCAAAATGAAAGAAAAAAAGAAAGAAAAGGTGAGGCTGCTAAGGTTTGAACTAGCGTTCTGCGATTTCAAAAGGAAGAGGCTTACCTCTGGGCTAGGAAGACATATTAATAAAGGCATCGCAAATGACCTTATCTAATGATGAGAACGTCGTGTTAATTAGTACAAAGCTGTCCCACAAGGTATGCGGTGGCCCACCTTGCATACCCTGTGGGTCCGTCCCTAGCTGTAGGGGGGCTGGAGCCCTCTTAGCCCCTCTCGTAGATCCGCCCCTGTTGTTGATAACAAATAAGCAAACTAAGAAGCCAAACTACAGCAATGACGAGTCATTTATTGAAAGGCTCTCCGTTTTTTTCTTTTCAAGAGTATCTAAAACATGATGCCATCCAAATCTTTGCATTCATTTTCTCCATGTTTCCTTCTTCTTCCTTCCTTCCTCGAGACCTCGACCATCCATTGCATATGCGTCAGTCCAAACTAGGGAGCGATGAAGATGGAAGAACGACCAGACTTCCTCGGTAAACAGAAGATACGCGCACTAACATATTCCTATTTCGCATGTCTTTATTAAGGAAAATGGTTTTCTACTACTACTACTATAGTAAGATAAAATGACAGTCAAAGTATCTTTAAAGATTTTTCTCAAATGCTAATACGCCTTATAAGTGTGAAACTACTGTCACAGTGAGCCCTACCCAGAAAAGGTGACTTGCTTTAGAGCTTCTGGAGTGCGCCTCTGTAACGGCCTGCGATGCTGTATCTCTCTGACGCGTGGGGTAACCGGTGTAAGTCGGATTCGGCCGGCGGCAACAGCTGTAAGAGTACCGGCTACATAAGCCGAGAGGGAGGAAGGAGCGAGGGATTAACCTGTAACTGAATACTCTGTTCTTCCACTAGAGATTCCCATGGTCCTAGACTCTGCCGCCCTTGGTGCACTTGACCAGAGAAGCTTCTGCTATCCGTCGGAACAGGCATTCGTTACCCCTGCAACTGCAATGGAAGCCACTGCGGAGTTACCGTGTTCTAGAAGAGTTGGCTGGCCTAGTGTAGAAGCACGTAAAGCGTGAACCTCCTCCGGGTCTCCCAACCTTTTATACCGACAGTCTCGACATCGTGGTGTCCAGCGAGGTCAAGTCAGCCGACCCCTCGCGTACATACGTAGCGTGGCGACGACCCACGACGGTGGGTCTCGCTTTCAGGGATCAGCATCAGCCGCGCGCGTGCACGTACGCCCAGTCCGGTTGCGAGTCACCCATATATATCCATCGTCCAGACCATCTCCGATTCTCCGTCCTCACAGCTTTGGTTCATCGATCTGCCGGGCGCACGGCGCTGGCTGGCATGGCGCGATCGAGATGGATGCAGATCGAGCGGGAACCAGCCGCGTCGATCGCCTGGGACGTAGCGCGGCACCACGCACGGCCCTTAGGCGTGCGGCAAGGCCACGGGCATCAACCGCGTCGGCGCGATCAGTCCGCAGTCGCACATCGGCACATGGCGCTAGGCATATGCAGCGGGCAGCGGCAGGCGACGCCGACCGCGGATGTGGAGCCAGACCGGCAGGCGCAGCTGCCACTTCGCAGTTGGCACCGCGCGAGGAGACCAGCCCTTGGCAGTTTGGCGCCGTCCGCCGTGTGCCGACCGCAGTGTGCGTGCGCGGCTCGGTCGGCGCGCGGCGGTCAGGTATGGATGAATCATTTGGAGGCTTGGAGCTCGAGCCAGTAGGATAGTGTCTCGATCGGTGCGTGGCCGGTCGGTTTGCTGAGACCGCTAGATCTATATCGTGGGTAGTCTTAATATATATTCGGTCAAAGCTGTTTCTTGAGAAGTGTATGCGGATAGAGGAAGTAGTATGTACTCAGCGTGTAGGCTATGGAAAGCAACCGGATCTCGATACTTGCATATGCGATCACATTTCTTTCTCGCAAAATAATGTGCACGTCTTTACATTAAAGAGGATCATATAAAAGATAATAACAAGTTGTTAGACCAGAAGTGTCGATCTCATCCGATCTAGAGCCAAGTTTTAATTGGTCCTGCTGCAAGCTCATCTCAACATGCATCGTGATGTCTCTTCAAAGAACTCATAATAAGCCGTCACATTTTGGGTTGGCGCTGTCCGATATGCTTTCTATCCTTATTAATTTTCTTGTCATATAAACATCTTGCTAATGTGGCAAAATCAGTTTAATAATAAGAAGAGAGAGCGCAAAAAAGAAAAAAGCCAGAGAACCGTCTCCAAGTTAAAACAGAGAAACACGTGGATAATAAATAGAAAATAAGATTAAAAGAATTGATTA
>CM041635.1:9462531-9477379 GCA_023333625.1 Bothriochloa decipiens | reverse complement strand
AATATTGAAACAGTGGCAAAGAATGCCAAGACAAATGATGCTGCGCTTATCATGTAAAGCACCGGATCCTCCTGATATGGTGCGTCCACATCTTCCTCTTTTACAGGGCTAGAATTGGAGACGCACATACCCTCCTTGGATAAATTGTGAAGGTTGATGTTGCCGGTATAACTCTCCGTGCTGAATGTGCTAAACTGACCTGACCATGGCATGCAACCTGACAAGTTGTTGTAGGACACCGAGAATACCTCCAGTGACCATAGCTGAGTTAACTCACATGGTATTTCTCCACTCAGACCATTGTGGGACAAGTCCAGGCTTTCAATGGCACTCATGTTTGCAAAGGTGGCTGGAATTTGTCCGGTAAAAAAATTGTTTGACAAATTGAGGGACTTGATGTTACTCAAGTTTCCTATCTCTGAAGGAATTTCTCCTGATAGCATGTTTGCAGATAGGTCAATGCCAAACATTTGATCGAGAAAACCTGAACTGTATACACGAACACTCCCTTTAGTAGAGAATGTGAAGCTTTGGATACTATACTGGCTGGTAAACATAAAGGATGGATCATCTATGTTAGCCAATTCCACATTGACTATTGAGTCGTAGATTGAGAATAGAGCTTTTGTTTCGTATGGACCACGTCCAAATGAAATGTCACCAATACATGGCGGCAATGAACCCAATAGTTTGTTGTGTGAGAAGTCAATTATATTCAAATGTTGGAGATGACAGAGATTTTCAGAGATCCACCCCTCAAACCTATTTCCACCCAATAAAAGTAACTTTATCCAATGAAGAGATGGTACCCAGTCCAGATCTCCCATGTACTGATTATATCTTAGATCAAGAGCTGCAATATAGGAGCTATTGAGAAAATAAGCCAGGTAACCTGAGAGCAAGTTCGAAGACAAGTTCAGAAAAGTAAGTGGCAATGTGCCGATACAGTTTGGTGTAGACCCTGAGAAATTATTTTCTGACATATCTAGAAAAAAAAAGGGCATACCCAGTGCCGTAGGCTCCCGCACTGCGGGTCTGGGGAAGGAAAAATAGCCAGCAGCAGGCGGTAAAGCTCTACCGCTTGCACCAGGGCCGCCCTTCACATATCTAGAAGCTGCATATTAATTAATTTGCAAATAGCAGGATCAATTTCACCAGTCAATCTATTGCCAGCAACATTCAAAACTTGCAATGAAGAAAGGTGCCAAAATGAAACATTGAGTTGCCCTGACAATTTGTTACCATGCAGATCAAGAACATTCAGATTACCCGACAGATTGGTAGGGAGAGTTCCTTCGAAATTATTGCTGTCAAGGTACATTACCCTTGCAATAGGCAAATTGCTAGCCCCTCCAAATATCAGACCCCCAATATTATTGTTGGACAGCTTCAATACTTGTGGGGGATAGTTGGTGAACAAGCAACTTGGCACTTGTCCTGAAAGTTTGTTGTTTGACAGGTCTAAAATTTCCATCCTACTTATGTCACATTGTGATGGTGTTATACTTCCATTAATGAAGTTCTGAGAAGCATCTAAAACAACTAGACTCGGAAACACTAAGCTGATATTCGCTGGCAGCTGCCCACTGAAATAGTTCATAGATATATTGATGAGTCGGAGTACAGATTTATGCTGCCATATTGAACCCAATGATCCAACGAGTGAGTTTCTTGCAATATTCAGATAAGTTAACTTTGCTGCATCTGGAAAGATCCAATTGGGGATGCTTCCTGACAAGTTGTTGTTAGACAAATCAAGAATTTCCAGATGGTGCTGTGTGGCAAGGAAATTTGGTCCTGTAATGATGCTGTTGTCAAGGTCACAACCAGATAACATCAGTGCTCTAAGTTGAAATTGAGACTGGTTTCCATGGAACTTCACATCAATAGCCAAATTGGCGTTCCGGCTCAAGCTTACAGTGTTGATCATATTGCAGTTTCTTAGCCAGAAGAAATCAAACGTCCCATTTAGAGAATTATCTGATAACTTGAGAGTGTGAAGTGATGAAGACAGATTCGAAGCTGGACTTATAGGTATGTGTCCTTGAAGGAGGTTTCTTGAAAGATCCAAGTATTCAAGTAGTGGGAGCTCAAATAAGGATCCTAGGATGCTTCCATTCAATTGATTGGATCTTACATGCAGTTGTCTCAAGTTCTTCAAGTTTCTGAAATCTAGCATCATTTATGCATACCGTTAAATAAGTACAAACAGCAGAAAGGTGAAGTCATATTACTGCTATACCTGTATCCAGAAGAGCACCACTCATGCTGTTTCTATCAAGATTTATGACTTCAAGAGAAATCAACTTGCCGAGATATCTGAAGACATCAACACTCCCCATCAAGTTGTTGTCACTGAGGTTGAGATAACGAAGCTTGGTTAACCCCTGAAGACCTGAAGGATTGCGGCATAAATTAATTATTAATATGCTGATTTGGTAAAATCGCTAGAAGAGAAGAAAAGGCAGTTACATGGACAAGAGGAGCTTACCATCAATATTGTGTAAACAAGCCTGATTATAAGACAAATCCAGCAGACGGAGCTCATGAAATGCACAAAAATTCGTCATGTTCAGATTCCAGCATCCATCTCCGGTAATTGAGTTCATATTGATTTTGGAGAAGTTGAGATCTAACACTCTTGTGCTGTTATTGCATCGGACTCTTTCCCATGAGCAACAGTTGCTTTGTTTCCATGAAGTAGGAACAGTATACCTTTTCCCCAACGAAGATATGATGTCTATGTGTTGTGTAAAGAGATCACACACACATCTTAGGTGAAAACAATGTGCGGGTTGCAATTATATTTTATTTTAAATCTAATCCTTACAATTCGAGGGGGTGTTTATAGGGCCCCCCACTCCGCGATTATATGAAAGTTACAAATATTACTGTAACATCTCTTACAATCAGCCAGGAAATCCATTGACGAAGTGGTGGAACACACTTCGTCTTTCAACCATACACTTCTCGGACGACTTCAGCCTTTCACGTGATTATCTTGGCCTGCGAAAGGTCATGATTACTTCTCCTAGCGAAGTTGGAATGTTGACTTCGCTAGCTATCACGCGAAGTCGAAATTGGAATGTTGTCTTCGCTGATTGTTGAGTGAAGCCAAGTTTCAGGCGAAGCCGCTTTCCAACCCATAACCTGAAGAAGTAAAGATCGAGAAGTGAAGCCCGAAGAGAATCAAACGAAGTCATTAAATCACCTTCGCTATGTTTATCTCATGATATTTGATCGGACACTTATATTGTTCTCCAAAGTTTGGACGAGGGGTTTTCATATCAAAGTTGTTCCCCAACAGCAGCCCCTCGCGGGCGAAGGCCTACTCCAAAGGTCTGAATCCCGCGAAGTTTAAATAAACTTTGCTTGGTAAACGCCGTCCAAACTTTGGAGTTGGCCGTCGTTCATATTATTTTTGAAAATGCAACGGCTAGTTTGACCATTTAGGTGACAGCTGTTATCTTTGACTAGAAGTGCCTATAAATAGCGATGCCCCCTGAGGCTGTCATCTTCGAAAGAGGAGAAACGCTGGCAAAATTTTTCTTCGATTGAAGAATTTGAGATAGTTTTTCCAATTTCACAGTTTTCTAGGCGACTGGTGTTTTGGGCTTGTTTTTCTCTAACTGCGTCAGCGGAGTTTGTTTGACGACTTCGTTCGAGATGTCATCTGAGGATTTGCAAGATCGAATTCGGTCCCAGGAAAGTGATAGAGTTGATGAAGATAAGTCTCACCCAGATTCAGATGATGAAAACTTGGAAAATGTTGATGCTTCGGTTGAGGATTTAGTTAGGGATGACGAGGGTTATACGTTGACCTTCGGCAGAAGTCTGTTTGATAAGAGCTGTCTTGATGAAATGGTAAGGCTGCGGGTTCTTGATCGTGACCTCGTCAGAATTCCTGATGTTGATGAAACTAACCCTCGACCTCATCCTGATGAGTGTATTGTTTATCGTGACCTTTTTACTGTTGGGCTTCAGTTTTCATGCCGAGATTTTCTTGAACATGTGTTGAAGGCTTTCAACATACAGATGCATCATTTGACACCTAAAGGAGTGGTTAGGTTGTCACAATTCATTTGGGCTATGAGATCTTTGGAAGCCAACGACAACATTGTTGCTTTTTGTGAGTTGTTTGAGATGCACACTCAGTATAAGACATTTATGCTTGATGAGCGCTTGATTACTAAGCATTTTGCTTGCTGCAGCTTTAAGACAGCTCGTAATGTTGCTCAGATTTCTCTTGCCACAAAGAACAAGTGGGGAGTTGGTGACTGGTCTTATCATAAGGTGCCAATGGTTGAGGAGAAGGATCCTGTTACAAAGAGGATGATGAAAAAGTATCCTTTGGCTGCAAAAATGGTTATTGAAAGATTTGTGTGTACTCCTTTCTTTCCTCCTACTATGATTTCCAAGACTACGGTAAAGGCCTTCAAGGTGACAGCTTCGTTGCAATGCGCCCATGATATTGTTGAAGAGTATGCTGCAGCTAGAATTTGGCCATTGAATAAAGGCTGGACTTTCTCATGCTTTTATCCTAAGCAGATTCATGGAATCAGCTACAAGTTTCCCCATAATGATTTTTGTCGCCCGAGGACATTTGCTTCGGATGAAAAATTTGTGAAGTCCGTCAAAAATAGGCCAGATGATTTACTTGGTAAATATGTAAAGAGCGAGAAGGATAATATAGATAAAATTATTGGTTTGGAATATAAGCGCTTGAAAAGAGTTTTCGAGGTTGCCAAGGTTGAGTATCATGAGAGACCTCCTCCTGCTTACAGCCGTGAGAAGAAACAAGGCCGGAAGAGAGAAACTGCTGCTCAAGCAAAAGGAAAGCGTAAGGCTGCTGAAGGTGCAACTAAAGTTTTTGTGAAGAAAGTCAAGAAGAATATTAGTCCTGCTGTTCTTCTTGATAGTGAAGAACTTGACGCTATCCTTGATCAGACTTTGGATATTGAGGGGAACATTGTTTCTGATGTCGGTGCTGGTAGCGAAAGTGGAGTTGAAGCTGTCAGAGGTGATGGTGATGGTGATGATGTTGGTTTTCCTGTTTCTCATGGTGTTGAGGATGAGGTAAGAAAAATTTGTATGACTTTCTCTTCTAGTGGTTTGGCTCCACTATAACTTACTCCACTTAACGAAAACTTATAGAATTTGCAAGCTCGTTGTGCTTCTGCCGGTGGTTTTGGCGAAGTTGGTGCGGGAGTTAACTTGGTCTTTGTGAAAGAGACTCAAGTTATGGATTTTCAAAAACTGCTGGGTCGATTCGCCAAAGTTTGGCTCTGAGGTTCATGCTGTTGGATCTCAAGATGAGAATGTTGACGCTAGGAAGACTACTTCGCTTGAAGACCCTGCAACGGTTGGGGTTGGCGAAGTCGGTATTGCGAGTGTGGCTCGAAGAGCTGGTGGCTCTAAAGTTTATTCTCTTAATCTTGAGGAGAGTGATGAAGAAGTTTTTGATGATGTGGTTAATGAAGAGAGGTTGGTGCGTTTGTCGAGCTCCACTATTCATGTTGAGACTGGTCAGAAGGTTGACTGCAGTTTGGGGGAACGCGTTTCTACTGGTGAGTATTGTGCCTTCGTGTTTCCTTTTTACTTGAAATGTCTTCTTTTGCTAAGTTTTGATTTCTGTTTTTGCAGAAACTATGTTTCCTCATGCGCCATCTTCTCCCCAGAAGAATGTTGATTTTGGCAAGATGAAGAATGTTGAACAAGATCCTGCAACTCCTGTTGTCCCTACTGTTAACGGGGGGGGGGGGGGGAGTTTCTGATGCACTCAAGCGGGCCTTGGAGTTTTGCCAAGATAAGAGTTTAGGCCTTGATTGTTTCAAGTTTATAGGTATTGGGGCTGATAAACTTCGGATGATGCCTTGCACTTCTGAGGTTTAGCTATCAAAGTGTATAGATGAGGCTTTCACTGTCCCGGATGCGGAGCTTGAGATATTGAAGAAGCCTTTGCTCGAAGTTGCTGATGCTGGCTTGTCTATGATGTACAAAGGATCTATCTTGATGAGAGGGTTGAGAATGGGTTTAGAAGAGAAGGAAAAAGATTTTGCTCTTCGTGAACGTGACTATCAAGTTGAAAATGAAAATCTGAAGAAGCAACTTGCCGAGAAAGAAAAGGAAAGAGCTGATGCTGTAGATGCTCACAATGCTTTGGGGGGTAAACTTATCAGTGCTCTTGCTCGAGTTGAGGAAAGAGAGGATGATCTTAAGAAGATTATGGAGGAGAATGAAAGGTTAAAGGAAGGTATGCGTCGTGTTGAGAGAAAGTTGCAGGAACAAGACAAGTCCTTCTTCAACAATTGCAACCAGATTTGGGAGCTTTGTTTTGAATGCTATGACAAGTTTAGAGCTCGCCCTGAGAAAAAATGTTGGGAGCTTGGTGATCATGATAGCTTCTTCAGTTGGCTTTATCATCAATAAGAAGATTTGTCCTGAGTTACTGAGACCACTATTGATATTGGGGTATATTACTCTACTCATGCTTTGTTTCATTTGATGAAACAAAGTCAAGATCCGTTGTTTGCGCTACAGTGTGACGCCAACTACAAGTTTCCTTCTGTGAATGAGCTTACCAATGTGATGAAGGCTACACAAGTATTGTGTAAAAAGTATCTTGAGTAGTATTGGAGGTCAGGTGGTCGGGCTCATTGCTTTGATAAAGCCAGAGAGAAATTACAGAAGGTAAATTTTACACTTAATCGTTTTTATTTTCTATTGTGTTTCATACCTAACTTTTCTCTCTTTTTTATGTTAGAAAATTGCCAAGGAGGCGGAAGCTGCTCAGAGGGAGGCGAAGGAAGCCGCGAAAAAGGGAGGCTGATGCTAGAGGTCAAAGCGGTGCCGGGCCCAGCAATGTTAGTGGCGGTCATCCTTAGGCTTTAGCTATTTTTTTTCTTTTGTGAGATGAGAGGGTGTCAAGATACAATGGTTCACAGTTATTCTCTTTGTAAGATATGTACTAGGAAGTTGTTTGACTATTTGTTCATCCTGCGCAGGTTCCTTACGCTGAGCCTGTGCAGGATGTCGAAGATGCTATTTCGTTGCTAATGTGTAAAGATAACTTCGTTTTCGAGCCTAGCGAGTTCTATGATTTTCGTGCGAAGTGTGATGATTATAATGTCGATGATTTTCTTTCTCGTAAGTTTTTCTCTCGTTGTTTTAAACTTGAACTTTTTTGGTGGTCTTGTCTTATAAATCTTTTATAAATATAAATAAACGATACCGTAATATCAGGCCTTTCAAATGCCGAGTTTTTGATTTTACGGACTTTGCACAGGTAAAAACTTGACGTTTGAAGTTTACTTTTCTTCTGTGGTTGGACTCTTGTTTTATAACTTCTTCTTCTTTATAGTCATCTGAGTCAAGTACTTCGCCAGCGAATGTTTGTGAGGACTGTCTACGCCGTGAAGCGGACGGGATTATTGATGAAGTTGTGAGCGACATACTTGGTGATGCTGCCGAAGTGATTAGTTCTCAGGATGACTGATTTTGTAAACAAATTTTGTTTGTAATTGGATAAGTTGTATTGTAGACATCTTGTTGTATTGCGAAGTTTGTGAGTTTTTCTTCGCTTGTATGAATGGGTACAAAATAAATATTTTGAATTAAATTGCGTATGTACTTTGCTTAGAAACATGTAATCGAGAAATTTACCTTTGCAAATGTTGAAGTGTCATCCCTTATTTTTTGTTCGAAGTAGACGCGTGTACTTCGCTTGGAGGTTTGAAATATTTTCTTCTTGGAGAAGAGAGGTCGAGAAATTTGCCTTAGCAAATCTTGAAACGTCATCCCTTCTTTTTCATATGAAGTAGACATGTACGCTTCCTTAGAAGATGAAAATATTTCACCTTAGTGAAACACAGTCGAAAAATTTGTCTTAGCAAATTTTAAAACGCCGTCCCTTCTTTTTCATGCGAAGTGGACGCGTACGCTTCCTTAGAAGCTAAAAACATTTCACCTTAGTGAAACATAGTCAAAAAATTTGCCTTAGCAAATTTGAGTTGGATAAGTTAGCATTTTTTATATTTAATAAAATATTGATGCTAACTTAGTTTTGCAAAATTTGTGCCGATATGAGAGTATATATTGGATATACTCTTCGGCATTTTATACTTTTAGCTGTGCAATGTAGAGACATATCTTTGAGGAAACTACTTTCTCATTTATATTTCATGAGGTTTACAAAGAGACTGCCTCGTTAAAAAAACCACTCACCCTGCGAAGGGTTTCCCCCGAGTGGAAAAAGAGTGCAGCTCAGTTATACTTTCAGGAATGTAAATTTGCTTATATAGAGAATTTCTACTTCTACTTCTGCTGGAAAGTATACTAATCTTGCAATCTTCCTTATGAATAATACTTGCGGAGTGCTTCTATGTTCCAAGTGTGACTGAGTTCCTCATCTTTCAGATTTACTAGATGATACGCACCTTCTTTATTTGTTCTTGTGATGATGAAAGGACCTTCCCACTTTTGTTAGAATTTTCCCACTGTATCTTCATCTCTTTTTCTTTTCAGGATGAAATCTCCTGGTGCTAACTCTCTTGGCTTGACTTTTTTGTTGTACTACTTCTGTGTTTCAAGTTGGTATTTCTTGATATTCTCAAGTGCTTCATTTCTTTCTTCTTCGAGTAAATGTTTGCTTGTTACTTGATCATCTTCTGTGATCATTTGAATGTTTGTTCTTGGACCTTCATATTTTATTTCTTCGGGTGTCATTGCTTCATCTTCGTAAAGTAATTTGAATGAAGAAAAATCTGTTGGCCTTGGCTTCGATGTGTTGTGAGACCAGATAACTCTTGGTAATTCGTCGACCTATTTTTCTTTTTTAGATCTGTTAAGCACTTTGAAATTCCTGTGCATATTATCCCATTTTCTCTTTCGACTGCTCCGTTGGACTGTGGGTGTCTTACGGATACAAAATAGAGTTTTATTCCCTTTGAGTGGCAGTATTCTCTGAAGTCTTCTCTATCAAATTGAGTTCCATTGTCTACTGTGAGTCTTGGAACTCTAAATCTGCATATGGTGTTTTGCCATAGGAATTTTTTCATTGTATGAGAGGACATATTTGTGATTGGCTTCGCCTTGATCCACTTGGTGAAAGATTCGATTGCAACTATTGCGTATTGGTAGTTGCCTTGAGCCGGAGGTAACTTCCCAACTATGTCGATTCCCCATCTTGCTAGTGGCCAAGTTGGTTCGATTGGTTGTAGGTTTGTTCGTGGTGTATTGACTTTACTTCCTGCCATTTGGCAATTGTGATAAGTCCGAATAATTTCTTTGCTGTCACTTTGGGCAGTTGGCTAGAAAAACCCTTGTCTGAAGGCTTTCCCAACTATTGATCTAGCCCCGGCGTGACATCCGCAGATTCCCACATGTATTTCTTTCAACAGGTTTTTCCCATCTTCTCTTGAGAAGCACTTTAGTAGTGGTTGGCAAACTCCTTCCTTGTACAGTTCTTCGTTGATAATTTTATAGCTTCTGGTCTTTTGCTTCATTCTTACTTTATCAACTTCATTTTCTGGCTCATAAAATTCTTTGAGGAATGCCATGATTGGAGCTCTCCAGTCTTCGCTTTGTATGATGTGTACTTCTTTTGGTTGTTCAACTTTTGTTTTTGTTGAGGCTTCAGTGATAGTTTGGAAGAATACTTCTGGTGGTAACTCTAAATTTTGAGCGGTGGCTTTTGCAATTTTGTCTGCATCTGTGTTGTCATTTCTTGAGATACATTTCATTGTGAATCCAGCGAAGTATTTTTCTTGATCCCTCAATAGCTGGATATACTTTGCTAGTTCTGGATCTCTTGCTTTGTAATTTTTCTCTATATGCCTAGCCACAACTTGAGAATCTGTCTTGATTATTAGCTTTTGGATTCCCATTGCTCTTGCTTTGCGAAGTCTCAATAATACTGCCTCATATTCTGCAATATTGTTGGTGCATTGAAAGTCTAGTCTTGCTGCGTATTTGAGTTTGATTCCAGAAGGTGAGGTTATGATTGCTGCTGCTCCTGCGCCAGCGAAGCCCCAAGCGCCGTCGTAATAGATTATCCATTTTGGTTGCTCCATTCTTTCTTGATTGTACTTTGAGGGTGTCCAATCTGCTACGAAGTCAGCCAAACACTTGAGATTTGATTGCTGTTCTTTTCTCAAATTTGATAAAGTATTGGAACAATTCTGCGGCCCATTTTCCCAATCTCCCTGAGGACTTGCAGTCTTATAGCACTTCTTTGAGGGGTTGATTTATTGGCACTCTTATTTTGTGTGCTTGAAAGTAGTGTTTTAGCTTTCTGGATGCCATAAGTACTGCATACGCAATTTTCTCGATTTCTGAATAGAAAATTTTTGATCCAGACAGAGCTTCGGATGCAAATTATACTAGAACTTGTCTTGTTGAGTGCTCATTTTCTTCTTCTTGTATTAGTACTGCACTTAATGTACTTTCATTTGCTGATACATATAGTAGCAAATCTGCCGTTGGATCAGGTGTTGCCAAAGTTGTGAGATTGGATAGATGCTTTTTTATTTCTTCAAAAGCTTCTTGCTGTGCTGGACCCTAGTTGAATTTTTCCCTTTTTCCTTTTAGTGATTGAAATATTAGAAGGCTTCACTCAGCTGATTTGGATATAAATCTGTTCAGCGAAGCTAATCTTCCTGTTAGCTTTTGGATGTCCTTAATGTTTCTTGGCACTTGCATGTTCAATATTGCCTTCACCTTCTCTGGGTTCGGGTCAATTCCTTTTGCAGATACGATGCACCCCAAAATTTTTCCTGTTTGAACTCCAAATGTGCATTTTTCTGGGTTTAACTTTAGATTTTCTTTTCTGAGGTTTGAGAAGGTTTCTTGTAAGTCTTCGACATGGTCTTCTCTTTTCTTGCTCTTGACTACCAAGTCTGTCAATATACGCGAGCAAATTTCTTGGTATTTGATCTTTGAGAACTGTGGATGTCATTCTAATGAAAGTTGTTCCTGCGTTGCGAAGCCTCTCGGCCATTCTTTGGAAACAGTAAGTTCCGAATGGTGTAATGAAATTTGTGTACTCTTTATCTTCTTTTTTCATCCAAATCTGATGGTAGCCTGAATAGCAGTCGAGGAAACTGAGCATTTCACTTCCTACTGCCTGATATACCAAAGTGTCTATTCTTGGTAGTGGAAAGTTGTCTTTTGGGCATGCTTTGTTGAGATCTGTGAAGTCTATGCACATTCTCCACTTTTTGTTTTTCTTCTACACCATGACTATGTTTGCAAGCCAAGTTGTGAATTGGACTTCTCTTATGACTTTTGCGTCTAACAATCTTTGGACTTTGTCTTTTGCAGCTTGTGTTCTGTCTTCCAATAACTTTTTGAGTTTTTACTTTTTTGGCCTAAAGTTTGGGTCGATGTTTAACTTGTGTTCTAAAAATCCTTGCTTACTCCTCCTAAGTCTTGTGCAGACCAGACGAAGATATCCTTGTTACTTCGCAGGACTTGTATTATCTTTTCTTCTTCCTCTTTCGATAGATTTGTGCCGATGATAACTTGTCTTTCTGGCACCATTGTGCCGATTGGTACTTTCTTTGTGTCTTTGCAAGGCTTTGCTTTTTCTTGTATCTTTGCGTTTTCAGTTTCAAGCTCATCATCTTCTTCTTCTTGTATCACGTGAATGTTTTTGAAAGCTGGGCTTGCATCTCTTTCTATGTTTCTTGCCTCTGTTTGATCGCCGAAGACGGTTATGATGCCATTGACTGCTGGCATCTTCATGCATAAGTATGGGTAGCTTACTATGGCTTCGAAAGCATTTAAACTTCTCCTTCCAAAGATTGCATTGTACTGGCTGTGTATTTTGACAACATCGAATGCTATTTGCTCTGTTCTCGCATTATTCACTATTCTGAATGAGACTGGCAAGACAATTCTACTGACAGAGTTTATTTTCTTTCCTCCGAAGCCAACTAATGGGTGCTCAGCTCTTCCTAAAGTTTTTCTGTCAATTTGCATTGCATCTAAAGTTCTTGTGAATATGATATCTGCTGAGCTGCCACCATCTATCAGAATCTTTGTTACTGCCCAACCTTCAATGTTTGCTTCTATGACCATTGCGTCCATATGAGGGTAATCTTTGAGTTTGAGATCTTGTTCTGAGAATGTGATTGGCATGTGGGACCATCTTGTTTTCTTGAATGAACCTTCGACTGCTATGGAGTTTACTCTTCTGAAATAATTTCTTCTTTCATTTCTTGAATCAAGCTCCATGCTGTTTCCTTCGAAGATTGTCATAATTCTGCCTTTGCTTGGGATGACTGTATTCCCATTGCTTGTTAATGCTTCGGACATGTTGTTGTTGTACTGAATTTGGTGGTTGCTGTTTGCTACTAAGCTTTCAGGGTGATAACTTTGCTGCTGACTTGGGCCCCATTGATTTTGTGGGCATGCTGCTAGTGGTTAGCAATTATAGATTGGCGGAGGTGGTGGAAATATGTGCTGAGGGCAAGTTATTGGCAAGTAACTTGTTCTTTGGGGAGCTAGATGATTGACAACCTTTAGCTGCGAAGTTGCTCTATTTTCTTCTTGTACTTCTTCAATGCTTTTCTTTACTCTTGGGCACATCTTCGATGTGTGGCCAGCCCCTTTGCCATGTATGATGCAGTACATCTCTTCGGGCCTCAAAATTTTCCTTTCAAAGTTTCTGCTTTGGTTGTTATAATTTGCCCTTTGCTGGAAGTTTTCCTTGTAACTTCTGTTGTTTTGAAAATTTCTTTGATTGTTTGATCTTGGACCTTAACCGGCAGCTTCGCTCATGTTGTTGATGTGATTTATCCTCTGAAATGGTCTTCGCTCAGCATTTATTCTTGGGAATTGTTGTTTGATCTTGACATGTTTCTTTCTCCGTTCTCTTCTTCTATTCTTTTTCTATAGTCTTTGTTAGATTCACAGTATTTTCTCATTTCTTCATATAACTTTTCCACTGTGGTTGGTCTCTCCTTTTTAAAGTGTGATGAAAGTTGGCCTGCTCGTAGTCCTTTGATTGCTGCTATTTGAGCTTTTGTTTGTATAACTTTTGTAATATTGGCTCAACGGTTCTTTTGGTTTTTCCTTGATGTTAAAAAGATCGTCGCTGGTGAATTTGACTCTTTGTAAGCCTTGGAAGTCTAGGAGCAAGGTTTTGCGAAGTTGATCCCAGGATTTGATTGATCTTGGTTTTAGCGAAGAGTACCAATGCTGCGTTGGTCCTCTTACTGCCATGATGAGTGACTTCGCTAGGGTGTTGGCATCTTCCCCGCTTGATGCTACTGCTACTTCGAAGCTCATAAGAAATTGTCTTGGGTCGGACATGCCATTGTAGGTTGGGATGATATTGAATTTAAAACCTGCTGGCCACTTCGCTAGCTGAATGTCAATTGACAAAGGCGACTCTGTATCAATTGTTGCTATTTGACTTTGGTTTTCTTTGCTGTTGGTGTTTTTGCTTGCTGAGTTTGGATCTTGAATCATGACTTTGCTTTCGTTTTCTGTTTCGTCATTGATCTTTCTTAGTTCAGCCTCTGCTTCTGCAATTTTTTGCCTTAAAGACTTTTCTCTTGTCTTCGCTCTTGCTTCCTCCAGCTGTTTTTTTGACGATGAGTTATTCTTCGAGTTCTTTGAGTCTTCTTTCTTCGTTCTGAGTTTCTTCATCTTTTTGTGAGCATTTGTTTTCTGTTTCTGTCTCATCTTCCAAAAGTGGGTCTTTGTCTTGGTTTGAATTGTCTCTAGCCGAAGTTGCTTTTTTGCTGAGTCTTGCCATTTTGCGTCCGCGTGGTGGTCGTGGGTGTCTTCGATCACACAAACGGCGTAGCCACATATCATGCAGAACATGGACGTCCATATGATGTATAGAACCCAGAGCATGGTTCTTAAAGGAGGGTAGCAGCTTATCTTCATTAGAGGGCAAGTGGAAGTATCAGTTCATCTATCTATGATAGTGGGACTAAAAGGTTATTATTTCCCTTACCCGTTTAATTAGCCACGTGATGACAAGAGTGAGGTTGGTATTTGAACACTTGTTTAGCCACGAGGTGACAATAGTGAGGTTGGTATTAGGCACTTCAGGTCTTGGGGTTCCATGCATATGTTTCAAACTTTCAATTATCGTTTTTCAACGGAAGATTAGGAATGAAGAACAATACTTAGGTTTAAAGTATCAAATACATGTAAGGTTTGGTTATTTCAATTCTCTTGTGCTGTGATTTGTGCTAGGCGCTATGGTTGCTTTTTCTTCTTGCCTTTGTTGCTAAATTTCATAATTCTACGGGGCCATATTAAGTCCAAAATAAATTTCTTCTTGTTTGGAATGTGTGCATGTGACCTTATCTAAAAAAAGGAAGTGCCTCGTGGAACTTGATTCTAGAGGTGATTTTTGTTGCCACCTGGCTTTTGCAAAGGCACATCCTCACGGACCCAAAGATTGAATGGAGCCTAGGCAAACCGGCGAACATTAGAGAGGCCGGATAGGGTTGCAAGTTGTGAACCGACGTGAAAGCTAATTTACACGGATGGATAGTTTTGTCATCGAGTGAGTGGGCATATGGCCAGCGCCATTGTGAAATCATGACCCAACATGGCATCTAATCTTTTGCGTCGATGCTTGCAATATCATTTGAACGGGTATAAAATATCATTTGAGTGCAATAATGTTTACAAAAATAATTCAGGATATAGATTAAAATATATTTTAAGAAAACCATACATAGACTATAATTTATTTGTACAATGTCTACATAACTTGAGGAGTATTAAAACTCTCTCATAATTTCAGCACCAAGTTTTTTCACTTAATCAATGACCTTTATTCACCAAGGCAGCAAACAAGAGCTGCTAGCATATACTCCCT
>CM041635.1:9399109-9462521 GCA_023333625.1 Bothriochloa decipiens | reverse complement strand
TTTGACTATACGTATGATGCAGAAAAGTTATGTAAATATAGTCAAATTTAAATTATTTTAAAAAAATTTTATTAATAAAGTATAACACAACAAAAGAAGTGATATTTTACATAAATATTTGAATAAGATGAGTGATCAAATTAGTTAAAAAAATCAAACAAACAGTAATCCGGAATGGAAGGTATTATTTACCTTGACTTCTCAAATGCCAATCTATATATATGGTGCACAAAAACTTCAAGCCATTGGATCCTTCTATGTAGTTTTTTTTTTGAGAATTACATCGTTGAATGCAGATGTTTACGATATGCACGCACACTCACCCTTATGAATACATGTACGTAAATTTATCCCTATTCCTATGAGCACCTTCGAAGGACTAGGCAGTCAATAAATCTGAGGAAGTCACCACTAACGTTCGTTGTCGACAAAAACATCGCTTTCCACTTAAAGCATTACGCCGAAAAATTTTGAAATAAATCTAATAAAGTATGAACCGAGGACTTAAACATGGATGAACAAGTTTCACCTCAGAGGACCTAACAACTCATCTGACCAGTTCGCACCTTCTATGTAGTTTCAGGGTCATCGTCACGTGTTGACTTCTTTTGTTTTGTTTAAAAAACGCGTAATCGCTCACATGAAACTATGAACGAGTTCCATCCATTCTTTCCGGCTCAGATATATAATGCTTTGACTAGTGACTAGGACTCTGAAAAATGTACTTGGACCATGACTTGGCTATTCAAAACGGTTAGTTCGGTTCTTATACCGGGTAGGTATAGCCGCACAAAGTATTGCTGACTGACTTCTCTCTATAGTCCACTCTGAAACACAAATAAAGAATATGTGTATTTCAACAATTTTAATCAAACTAGCCCAATAACATGTGCTTCAGCACGGCCTAGAAGCTTATGTCATATCTCCAAATATGAGACGTGCGCAGCATGGCGAGCGCATGGTGTATTCACGTATTAATACGATTGTGGACGCTTTGATTGTCATGATATTGTCTGGCGTCACGGTCAACCAAGTTGTGTGTTGCCTCATTGGCTAGTAGTGCTGTAGTGCATGATTCGAGAGCACTGCGGGCGTTGGTGCGTGTGTGGAGGCGAGTTGCGTAAAAGGGTCGTCGTTTTCTGGTTGGACGAGACAAGGAGTGGTGCTTGCTTGTTGATCTTCTGTGAGGCAAGATGCATAGTAATGTGGTTCAACCAAAAATATGTAAAAACCCCTATATTGTGAAATGACTCTTGGTTCTCAAAACACCACCATCAGGCCCCTCGCCCTCCCATTCCCTCCTACCCAACCCCTCTGGCCTCCCATGTAGGATGACATGGCCTCCCCGTCCCTATCCTAGCAGCGCCCCACCCTCCTCTCCTTCAGATGGTGCCCCCTCATCATCTTGGTGGCGGTGGCAAATCCAACACCGAGCGCAGATTAGGCCTTCCCGCACCACCAACGAGCTGGAGCACTTGCACAACCGGTGAATCTGGCGCCCCTCCCCCTTCTTCCCTGACGCCGAGCATGGATCGGGTCGTGGCGGCCCCTCTCAGCGGCGGATCCAGTCATGGCGAGGGAAGAGCAGACCACGGCGGTGGCGGATATAGTCGCGGAGGGGTGGATTGGGTCGCAGTGGCGGCAGATCAAGGCACGGTTGGGGCCGGATCTAGCAACGGCAGCGATGAAGGGATCCAAGCGGTGGCATATGGATGGGCTTTATGTTCCTATCTGTGAGTTTTTAATTTTTTTCATTTCAAATTATAGAGGTAGGCAAAGCACTATATATAGTTTACCATTAATAACAACCTTTGGTTGCAGGCGATTGCAATGCCCGCCTCCATTAATCCATTTGGCCTATCTCCGATAGAACAACAGGACCCTACTTGAGCCCCCATAGTTAAATATGAGGTCTCAAGTAAAAATCCAACTCTAGCAGGGCCCTTATCACTGAACCGAAATTTGTTAGGCCAACATATTTCATCTAGGCGCCAACAAATTTGTTGGGTCACCCCAGGCCCCCATCTAGGAATTCCTCTTCGCGTCGTATGGAGACCGCGAACGTGGCCGCCATCGCGCCTCCCCTCTACCGAGGATTGCTTCGTCCCGATGATGTACGACCTCCTCTCACGCAGGCCTTACCTGACCCCTTCCCGTCCGCCCCCGAGCAGCGAGACTCTCCTGGCATGACCCCTTGCCGGAAGCTCCCTCCATCGTCGGCCCTCCTCCCGGTCCTAGGTCGGCATAGCGCTGCAGCCGGAGCCCCTTCCCTCCCGTCCTGAACCTCCTCCTGGCATAGCGGCCGGTGGCTCCATCCCAAGGGAGCCCATCCCCTGCCTGTGTGGCCGATGACGGCTCCACCTGATGTAAGCTCGTCCGAGGACGAGAAGGAGCATGCCATGCCCAATGCGAGCTCATCCCCGGCCTAGCACACCGATGTGGAGGGACACCTGCTCGCTCCGCGCATCCGCCCGCCCTATATGTGTGGAGAGGAAGAAGGGTGGTTTGTCTCAATGACGTGTGGGACCCCCATGTCATTGTCTCCTGATATGGAATTTGGGGGCTTTGGTTAGGTGCTGCTGCCAGAGTAAATGAAATTGGCTAGGCCAACAAAAAAATGGAGGTGGGCACCCAAATTAGAAATGGGGCCCCGATTTGGGGGCTATTGGTAAAGTTGCTCTTAATCTTTTTGCTGTAGTGCACACCCCCCTCGCATTTGCTCTAGCTCAGCCCCTCAAATGAAAGATGGTGGCTAGAGAAGGGTGAATAGGCAGTTTAAACTAAAACCACAAACGCTATGCTACTTTAGTTAGTAACAAAGATAATCCTAAAATCTATTCTTGGTAAGTGTGACACCCGGTCTAATCTAAATATGGCTCTGCCCGTTAGTGGGCCATGAGTGTTGTATGAATGTGTTTGTACCACCTTGCTAGTTGAGCAAGGGTGGAACCTGGTTATAGCATTTGTCTTTCAACCATATCAATTTTGGGTGAAGCCTTTTATACGAAATGAGGATAAAATTGTAAATAGGATGATGAGATGGTATGTGTAAGTGAGCTCGCCGAGATGGTATGTGTAAGTGAGCTCGCCCATCGAAAGGGTTAGGCTATGTGGTTATAGAGGATGGAATGTTACAAATGGTATAAAAGCCTGACCCTTACGGTGTGTAAGCGAGCTTGCGGTTTTGGAGGGCAGGGTGTTCGGTATCTTTTATATTTGCAACTGAGATTCTCTGTTTTACGTGCACACTTGTGGTCAATTTGCATACAAGAAATGACAGCAAAGCTAAGTATATGTATCCTATTTATCGGAAGGATGAGCCACGTCTCCACGGCCAATAATGTTAGAATCATCCTACTAGCACTCAGGCCAACGGTATGGTCGCTTAATAATATATATATATATATATATATATATATATATATATATATATAGTAGTTTTTTTTTCCTCCCGATGACAGTAAGCTTTGTCCTTGCACTTTGGGTCCATTGATCAAAAACCTGCATGCTTTGGTACCTTGATATGCAAGCAGAGTTGCCTTGCATATCACTCAAGAGGTTCTCCTCCCAAGGTGAACCGGCAATACTCTTTGGGATTTTTTTTCCAGTGAAGAACAGTAAAAGATTGTGGTTTTCTCTCTCAACACTGTTCTGTGTGATGGCCGTAGGGCGCTCCAAATTTGTGGTTTTGCTAGGGCTAATTGTTAGCTAGTGAATTTTTATCTCTAGTTTATCAAAAATGTTAATATGTAGGTTATTTTCTTAGTGAAATCTTTAACTTGATGTTAGCCAATAAACTGGTTAATTCGAGATAACTAATAACTAATCAGAGCAGACCCATACCCAAAGCCACACTTTGACATTTCTCCTTTTTTTTTCCTGACAGGCAGTAATGTTTCTTTTTTTTTTGTAAAGTTTGAGTTTCTTCGATCAAACAAGAAACTTGTGCTATCATCAGTATGCCGCACACACGGACCAAGTTTGTGTCCCAACTCCTCTCTCCATTTGTAGGGTATGTGTTGGGAATATGCCCTAGAGCTAATCACATCGATGATGATATTTTGATTGTATCCATGATTAATAAAGTGTTTATTGAATATCCATTAAAGACAACTTGTATTGATTAGCAATTATGTGAATTGTTTTGTGAAACTCTTTACTTGCATGATTATTCTAGAGCTGTCCTTGGTCGGCGTTCTTGTGAGAACACACTTGAATATTAGACCAGCATATGTATTAGTTGATGGCTATGTTTCACAAGTCATGGATATGAAGATATCAAGCTAATAATATGGGCACATGTGAGACATGTAGGCTGGACTGACCCGACATGAGAAAGTCTCTATTCACGTCATGTACGTTATGTCCTTAGACCTAAGATTGTGGTATGTACTCAAGATGTGAAACGGCCTACTTAGGGACTATCAAATGCTGCTCCGTAACTGGATAGTTATAAAGGTGGTCTTCGAGTGGTCGGAAAGCATGCTATAAGACATAGACAATCAAGATGGAATTTGCCCCTCTCTACGCGAGAGAGATATCACTGGATCACTCAAGTGATTGGATCAACAAATGCATGGCCGTGCATGGGTTAAATGTTAACCCACGAGTTGAACCATATATCGAGTGGCAAAGGAAATAACTTCTATGTGGTCGTAGTGGTTCGTCTGATATGATCTTTGCGTGCACATAGGAGTTGTCACGCCTTGCTAGAGGCCGCTATCAACTATTGGGCGAGTAGGAGTACTCGGCCCATGTCAATATGTGTATGAACCCATAGGGTCGCAAGCTTAAGGGGCTGGAAGCCTAATTTGGGTTGGACCCGAATTAGACAAGGCTTAGGGTTACTAATGGGCCTCCAACTCGTGAGCTCATTGGGGACGTCTATATAAGCAAGGGGTAGGGACACGGTCAGGGTTACACACGCCTTTGGCAGCCGCCGTCGCCCTCCCCACGCTCGCGCCTTCTGCTCCTCGCGGACCTAGCAGTCCGGAGGCGCATCGCTTCTTCCCTACACGTGTGGGATTCCTCGGAGGTGCTGCATCTGGAGCACTGGGATGAACCACGCGTGGGGATTGAGGTGACGGTCGACTACGCAACTGCACTGCCTGCTGCGACGTGTACGACTACATCGAGTCATCTTCCGTTGTACCTGCGTGTCTAGTAGTAATCCCATAACCTGTAACTAGTAGTAGATCCTGGTTTATGAGGTCAAAAAGTTTTATTTTCTGGCTAGCGTAGTACCCTCATAACCCAATAATGGTATCGGAGCCATTACTGCCTCGTTATAGGTTCAGTTTTGTGCATATGGTGATATGCGTGGTTGTAGATGAGTCTCTAACCTTGGTTCGTCCTCTTGCCGTGTTGGTCTTGAAACGATCTACTCGTACCGGTCGGAATTCCGCCATCTGAGTTAAGTGATTCATGTAAATCCAGCATGGTGAGTTAGAGATCAATCATATTGATCGAATTGAACCCTAGGTCAAGTGCCAAGGGCATATGCTGTGCAGCGGTGGTAGATGGAATTTACTGCCGGGCGCCGGTTTGTCGAGAAAAGTGCTGTTCAATAAAACAGCCGTAACTTTTGAACCGTAACTAGGATTGAGATGAACTCTAAACAAAAATCACAGAGAATGAAATTTTACATCTGGTTCTCTACCACTTCGCCGCATTCGGCAAAATTAGAATTGCAAAATAAGGCTTGGAAAATAGAGTTTTCTGCGTTGCAAGATTAGACGTTGGATTCGGATAACTCTGTTTTGCAGGTATTGATGACTAGTATAGCCCTTATGTGTATGTGATGCATGTATGTATTTAATTCATGGCTTGCATGTCATGAGGACAATGTAGGCAGGAGCCACATACATATTGTCAAAATTAATGTAATGGCTTGTGTGCCAATCTGTGATGATCTATCCGCGACTATGTAATTTCATTTTACTTGCGCTAGTAGTAGCTAGTCTTGGCGGAATCATCACTGAAGGATGGCATACTTGAATCATGGAGATGGAGATCACCGTGATGCATAGATTGATAGAGGTGGAGATCCTCAAAGGAATAATGGGCTATACCAAGTCATGTCTGTCTTATACCGTTCTTACTATGTTCTACTTTCACATGCTATTTTGTTTTTGTCTACATGAGTGCGGTAGTGAAGTAGAATGAGCCCTCAGAAATGCTTAAGTTAAATGCTTCCCCAAACCTTGTACTTTCATAAGTCTTGTACAATCAGTGGTGGGTCTATGAAATTAGGGTGCCACTGGTTTTCCTCGACTAGGCAGGTTCGTATCGGATACTTACTGCAAGAAGGTTTGGTTACTTAAACAAGGTCATCCTAACGGTTAGGGACCTTGGAGCATGGGTAGGTTGAGCGTAACATAGAGATGCTACCCAACAACGAGAGTCATATGTGATATGATTAGCAAAGTATTGCTTACCGATCTACCATGTCTTCTAGCGGTGATGCTAAAGCTCACTAGTTGACTTGTTAGTTGTGGGTCTTGAATCACTATGTATCAATTGAGGGATATTGATTTTAGTGGGAGTAGATTTTATTTTGATATAATTTACTCTTTTATGGAATATTGTCTCAGTATTTTATGTTACTTTTGTGGTAGATGGCCACTCGCAATCAACCATTTTCTTTGCGTACAATTCTTGAGAAAGATAAGTTGAATGGAACAAATTACGCGGATTGGATCCGCAACCTAAGAATTGTTCTCAGGGCTGAGAAAAAGGAAGATATTCTAGACACCCCATTATCAGATGAGCCTGAGGAGAGTGCTCCTGCTGCTAAGAAAAACGCTTACAAGAAAGCATGTGATGCGGATCTTGAAGTGCGTTGCCTCATGCTTGCTTGTATGGAACCTGATCTGCAGATGCAGTTCGATAACAATCATTCAGCGAACGATATGATCATGGCGCTTGAAGATATGTTCCAAACTCAAGCGTGGACTGAAAGGTTCAATGTCTCTAAGACGCTTGCAGAAACCAAGCTAGCAGAGGGCACGACTGTTGGTCCACATGTAATCAAGATGGTTGGTTACACTCAGAGGTTGGAGAAGCTAGGCTTCCCAATTGGCCAAGAGTTGGCAACTGATTTCATTCTTTCGTATCTTCTGCCCAGTTATAGAAACTTCATCTCTTACCATATGCATGGGTCAGAGAAGGGCTTAAATGAACTATGTGGCATGCTGAAAACAGCAGAGGCTAACATCAAGAAAGCAGGAGGTGGCCAAGTGTTGGTAGTTCAAAATAGGCCTAACTTTAAGAGAAGGAAGGGCAATTGGAAGAAGAAGGGCAAGGCTAAAGATGAGATCCCTAAGCCAAACCAATCGTCTTCCAATGATGAACCACCTGCAAAGAATGATGAATGCTTTCATTGTAAGGGGAAAGGTCACTGGAAGAGGAACTGCAAGGTGTACTTGGCGTCCTTAAAGAAGGATGGCGGTAGTAAAGGTACTCCCGCTCATACACTTGTTGTTCATATTACAGATATTTTCCTTGCTAACTCTTATATCAATTCTTGGGTATTTGATATCGGATCAGTTGTTCATATTTGCAATACGATGCAGGGAATGATAAGAAGTACAAGCGTGGAGAAAGGAGAAGTTGATTTCCGCGTGGGCAATAATGCAAGAGTTGCGGCATTGAACGTCGGGATGATGCAACTTCCCTTGCCGTTAGGATTTATTTTGGAATTGAATAATTGTTATTTTGTTCCTAGTTTAAGTCGAAACATTGTGTCACCTTCATGTTTGACGAAGGATGGTTATTCATTTACGAGTAAAGACAATGGCTGTGTGATCTCAAAGAATGATGTGTTTATGGCTTTTGCATCCATTGTGAATGGGTTATTTATTTTAAATCTTGATGATGCACCTGTCTATAATGTTAGTGCTAAATGGCCTCGGCTTAATGAGTTAAGTCCTACCTATATGTGGCATTGTCTCTTGGGTCATATAAGTGAGAATCGCATGAAGAGGCTCCATGATGATGGTCTTCTAACTTCATTTGATTTTGAATCATACGAGACAGTGAGGCTTGCATGCTAGGCAAGATGACCAAGGCGCCATTCAAAGGAGTTCCTGAGAGGGCGTCTGACTTGTTGAAACTTGTACATACTGATGTATGTGGACCAATGAGCATGACAGCTAGAGGCGAATTTTAATACTTCATAACTTTTACTGATGACTTTAGTAGATATGGATATGTCTACCTAATGAAGCATAAGTCTGAAACATTTGAAAAGTTCAAAGAATTTCAGAATGAAATAGAGAATCAATGTGGTAAGAAGATCAAGGCCCTGCAATCTGATCATGGAGGCGAATATCTAAGTCACGAGTTTAGCAATCATCTTAAGAGTTGTGAAATTGTTCCACAGCTTACGCCGCCTAGAACACCTCAGATAAACGACGTGTCTGAATGACGTAATCAGACCTTGTTGGACATGATTCGGTCTATGATGAGCCAGTCGGACCTACCTTTATCGTTTTGGGGATACGCTCTAGAAACAACCGCTTTCACATTGAATAGGGTACCATCTAAGTCTGTAGTTAAGATACCATATGAGATGTGGACTGGTAAGAGTCCCAGTTTGTCTTTCTTAAAAATTTGGGGTTGTGAAGTTTATGTCAAACGACTTATATCAGATAAACTAACACCCAAATTAGACAAGTGCTTTTTCATGAGATATACGAAGGAAACTTTAGGGTATTATGTCTATAACGGGACACATGGCAAAGTGTTTGTTACTCAAAACGGTGTTTTCTTAGAGAAAGAGTTTCTCAAAAGAGAAAATAATGGACAAAAGGTGTATCTTGAAGAAGTTCAATATGAGCCAGTAGGGATGCTAATGTAGCAGAGCAAGTTAAGACACCCATGGCAGTGGAACACCACCACAACCACGAAGATCAGCAAGACTTCACGCATTGCATGGGGATTTGTTATTGTTAGACAATGATGAACCTACGAATTATGCGAAAAGTATGATGGATCCAGATTTTGAGAAATGGCAAAGTGCCATGAGATCCAAGATAGATTCCATAGGAGACAATCAAGTTTGGAACTTGGTTGACCTGCCTGATGGGGTTAGACCCATAGAGAGCAAATGGATCTTTAAGAAGAAAAAGGACATGGACGGAAATGTTCACGTCTATAAAGCTCGACTTGTTGCAAAAGGTTTTCGGCAAGTTCAAGGAATTGACTACGATGAGACTTTCTCGCCGGTAGCGATGCTTAAATCTATTCGGATCATTCTAGCAATTGATGCATATTTCGATTATGAGATATGGCAGATGGATGTTAAAACAGCCTTTCTAAATGGGTATTTAGAAGAGGACGTGTATATGATACAGTGCTGGAAAGATATGCAAGCTTAAGAAATCTATTTATGGGTTAAAGCAAGCATCTCGGAGTTAGAATATTCATTTTGATGAGGTAGTCAAAGGGTTTGGCTTCCGTCAGAATGAAGAAGAACCTTGTGTTTACCAGAAGGTAAGCGGGAGCACTATTGTATTTCTGATCTTGTATGTGGATGACATACTATTGATTGGGAATGATATTCTTATGTTGCAATCTATAAAAACTTCACTGAATAATAGTTTTTCTATGAAAGATTTAGGTGAAGCAGCATATATCTTGGGAATTAAGATCTATAGAGATAGGTCGAGAAGGCTAATAGGATTAAGCCAAGACACGTACATTGACAAGGTGTTGAAACGGTACAACATGGAATAGTCCAAGAAAGGGTTCTTGCCTATATCACATGGTATGCGCCTTAGTGACAAGCAGTGTCCTTCATCAGATGAAGAGCGCAACCGCATGAGTAAGGTTCCATATGCTTCGGCCGTTGGTTCCATCATGTATGCCATGATATGTACTCACCCCGATGTCTCATATGCTCTAATTGTTGCGAGCAGGTACCAAGCTAATCCGGGTGAACCTCACTGGACGCTTGTAAAGAACATCTTAAAGTACTTACAAAGGACTAAGGATGTGTTTCTAATCTATGGAGGTGAGGAGGAGCTTGTTGTAAACGGTTACACCGATGCTAGCTTCTAAACCGACAGGGATGATTCACTATCTCAATCAGGTTTTGTGTTCACAATAAATGGTGATGCAGTTAGCTGGAAAAGTTCTAAGCAGGAGACGGTGTTCAATTCTACAGCAGAAGCCGAGTACATTGCAGCTTCTGGCGCTGTAAAGGAAGGTGTTTGATTGAGGAGGTTCCTCATTGAGCTTGGTGTGTTTTCGAATGCGTCGGGCCTATTGAATTTACATTGTGATAACAATAGGGAGATTGCACAGGCTAAGCAGCCTAGGGATCATCAGAAGAACAAACATGTACTCCAAAAGTTTTATCTCATTCGAGAGTTTGTAAAACAAGAAGAGATCAAATTGTGCAAAATACATACGGATTTGAATCTAGCAGATCCTTTGACAAAGGCTCTTCCACAGCCTAAGCATGAGGCGCACAAGAGGTCTATGGGGATTAGACATCTAAGAGATTAACTCTAGTGCAAGTAAGAGACTGTTGGGAATATGCCCTAGAGCTAATCATGTAGATGATGATATTTTGATTGTATCCATGATTAATAAAGTGTTCATTGAATATCTATTAAAGATAACTTGTATTGATTAGCAATTATGTAAATTGTTTTGTGAAACTCTTTACTTCTATGGTTATTCTAAAGTTGCCCTAGTCGACGTTCTTGTGAGAACACACTTGAATATTAGACCAGCACATGTATTAGTTGATGGCTATGTTTCACAAGTCATGGATATGGAGATATCAAACTAATAATGTGGACACATGTGAGACATGTAGGCTGGACTGACCCAACATGAGAAAGTCTCTATTCACGTCATGTACGTTATGTCCTTAGACCTAAGATTGTGGTATGTACTCAAGATATGAAACGGCCTACTTAGGGACTATCAAACGCTTCTCCTTAACTGGGTAGTTATAAAGGTGGTCTTTGGTGGTCGGGAAGCATGCTATGAGATATAGACAATCAAGATGGAATTTGCCCCTTTCTACGCGAGAGAGATATCACTGGATCACTCAAGTGATTGGATCAACAAATGCATGGCCGTGCTTGGGTTAAGTGTTAACCCACGAGTTGAACCATATATCGAGTGGTAAAGGGAATAACTTGTATGTGGTCGTAGTGGTTCTTCTGATATGATCTTTGCATGCACATAGGAGTTGTCACGCCTTACTAGAGGCCGCTGTCAACTAATGGGCGAGTAGGAGTACTCGGCCCATGTCAATGTATGCATGAACCCATAGGGTCGCACGCTTAAAGGGCTGGAAGCCTAATTCGGCTTAGACCCGAATTAGACAAGGCTTAGGGTTACTAATGGACCTCCAACTCGTGAGCTCATTGGGGACGCCTATATAAGCAAGGGGTAGGGACACGGTCAGGGTTACACACGCCTTTGGCAGCCGCCGTCGCCCTCCCCACGCTCGCGCCTTCTGCTCCTCGCGGACCTAGCAGTCCGGAGGCGCATCGCTTCTTCCCTGCACGTGTGGGATTCCTCGGAGGTGCTGCATCTGGAGCACTGGGACGAACCGCGCGTGGGGATTGAGGTGACGGACGACTACACAACTGCACTGCCTGCTGCGACGCGTACGACTACATCGAGTCGTCTTCCGCTGCATCTGCGCGTCTAGTGGTAATCCCGTAACCTGTAATTAGCAGTAATCCTGATTTATAAGGTCGAAAAGTTTTATTTTTTAGCTAAAGTAGCATCCTCATGATCCAACAGTATGAGTATCGAATGTCTCGAATCACAGATCTCTAAACATGACGAGCTTGCGTTGATCCGCCGGAGCTGAAAACAAAAATTATCCTTTTAGCTGAACACCCGGTCCTCCCTGCATCTGCGCAAGTTTCCACCTTGGCTCCGTGTCCAAAATTCACTTGGCACTGAAGTCTATCAATATAACCTCCTCTATGCTAGAGTAATTACGCCATTATGCAAGACCAATCAACCCATCTAGCCATATTTACCTCCTTATTACACCTTATCCGAGACATCTACTGCATAAGTACATTCCAATTCCAAATCTTTCCTCCAGTACACTGCTTAGTTATTCGAGCATGATTTCTATAGTACACTCTGCAAAACCCTGTAGTTGCTGAGTCTCTGATGCCATGTTTCACACTACACCTAGAAGTAGCATATAGTATAGTAGTATACATACATAAGATAAGGGCCATGAAATCTCCTTGCAAGTCACACCTCCGGCAGCCGTGACTAGTTAGAGTGTGGCACTCGCTACAGCTCCAAAATGGCAAGCCTTGACCTCTTGCTCATCTTACTCGTGCCGACCATGTCGTTGCCAGTTGCTCATTGCAACGACAACGTCGGATTCCAGCTCAAGCTGACCCACGTCGACGCGGGCACGTCCTACACCAAGCCGCAGCTCCTCAGCCGCGCCATTGCCCGGAGCAAGGCCCGCGTGGCGGCGCTGCAGTCCGCCACCGTGTCGTCGCGGTGGGCGCCCGTGGTGGATCCGATCACGGCGGCGCGCGTCCTCGTGACGGCCAGCAGCGGTGAGTACCTGGTGGACCTGGCCATCGGCACGCCGCCGCTGTACTACACGGCCATCATGGACACCGGGAGCGACCTCATCTGGACGCAGTGCGCGCCGTGCCTGCTGTGCGCCGAGCAGCCCACGCCCTACTTCGACATCAAGAAGTCCGCCACGTATCGCGCGCTTCCGTGCCGGTCGTCGCGGTGCGCCGCGCTGTCCAGACCCTCCTGCTTCAGGAAGATGTGCGTGTACCAGTACTACTACGGCGACACCGCGTCCACCGCCGGCGTCCTCGCCAACGAGACGTTCACGTTCGGCGCGGCCAACTCGACCAAGGTCAGGGCGACAAACATCTCGTTCGGGTGTGGCAGTCTCAACGCCGGCGAGCTCGCCAACAGCTCCGGCATGGTCGGCTTCGTCCGTGGGCCGCTATCGCTGGTGAGCCAGCTCGGGCCGTCCAGGTTCTCCTACTGCCTGACGTCGTACCTCTCGCCGACGCCGAGCAGGCTTTACTTCGGCGTGTTCGCGAACCTCAACAGCACCAACACCAGCTCCGGGTCGCCGGTGCAGTCCACGCCGTTCGTCATCAACACGGCGCTGCCGAGCATGTACTTCCTGTCGGTCAAGGGCATCAGCCTGCGGATCAAGCGCCTGCCCATCGACCCGCTGGTGTTCGCCATCAACGACGACGGCACGGGCGGGGTCATCATCGACTCAGGCACGTCCATCACGTGGCTGCAGCAGGACGCCTACGAGGCCGTGCGGCGCGGGCTGGTGTCGGCCATCCCGCTGCCGGCGATGAACGACACGGACATCGGCCTGGAGACGTGTTTCCAGTGGCCGCCGCCGCCGAACGTGAACGTGACGGTGCCCGACTTCGTGTTCCACTTCGACGGCGCCAACATGACGCTGCCGCCGGAGAACTACATGCTAATCGCGAGTACCTCGGGTTACCTGTGCCTTGCGATGGCGCCGACCGGTGTCGGCACCATCATCGGGAACTACCAGCAGCAGAACCTGCACCTGCTCTACGACATTGCCAACAGCTTCCTCTCGTTCGTTCCTGCTCCATGCAATATTATATAGCTTTCCTTGTCAGGCCTTGCTTCTTTAGTCTTCAATAAGTTCGCTGCTAGCTCGTTGTTGTAGCTGCATTAGCTTCACATCGGGGTAGCCATTGCAACGCACTGAGATTGCAATGTTGCGTTATCCACAATTATGTAGCAGAACATTTAGTGTGTCACACGATAATTATTTTGGTAATCGCAATCTAGTAGTCACATTGTCTATGCGTCTATCCTTTTCTTTTGAAAAAAATAATTGCAAACTGTTCTCAACTTCATATAACTTATAGCAACTTTTGTCACATTTTATCAAATTAAACTATGCATTGATCGCTAAAAAGGCTCTTATAGATTCACAACATTTTGGCGAAAGGGATATACAAACGCACCGAGGAAGGATGTCCCCCCCCCAACACACACGGTAGTGAACGAAGAGAAAGAGAAAACTTTTAAGCGAGGTGATTGTGAGAGCATGTGCTTCAACTGAGTTCGTGGGTGTAACAGGTGTCGTCTCTACGTCACGCACATAGATCTAGATGTCACGCGTGTGAGTTCTTGCGTGACAAAATGCAACCCTACCACCATATATGACATTCCATGTTTCTTGGGCACACTTCCTTCCCGTGCGCACCACAAATGTCAAGCGCGGTTGTGCAATGCCAGCATGGAAGAGCAAGCTAGGTCACAACTTTGGGTAGGGAGAACCAGGGCACAATGTTGACAATTGCTTGGCAGGAGATCCATCCCCATTGGTCGTGGCAACAACGCGATAGTGGTGGGTTCCTCCAAGGCTAGATCTGGCATGGTGACACAAGTTCGGTGGGTTGCTACGGTAGGGTTGTGAATTGATAGAGCAGGGTAGGTCCATTGGCTGCAACTATGTCCTTCCGTAATAGTGTGCGTTGTTCGCCTTACCCTCACCTTCATCTTGGACCGAAGGTAGTCGTCCCCCTCCCCTATGCCTCTTCCTCCATAGATGGGAGCATGCAAGTACCATATCTTAGGTTACCTCAATCTAGATTTAGTTGGGGTACGAATGATCAAACTTTTATATGTATTTATTCTTGATTATATTGGACATAACTCAGGCTCATAGTAGTAGTAGTTCAACAAAGCTCATGACATGAGACAAAGAGAATGTCCTAGTTTCTAGATGAGAAAGAGAAGGGAGAAGTGAAGAATTTGCAAGCAACGGCTAGAATAGATAGGATATAAGGTTTACACCTTCTAAAGGAATCTTAGCGTAATGCAGTGTTGTATTATAGGGTACCTTGGTTTATGGCCTATCCTACGGATGGGTGGTAGCCAACAAATGAGTGATAGTCCTATCAGCCTACCTAGTCCACCATGTTCAGGCTAGTTCCTAAATTGTAGGGCTAGTTGCGGTTAACCGGAATACCCTTTTCATGTCTTTCTGCTAGAGGTTTGAGTCATGACATGGCTCAGTTATGCAAGACGTTTATCTTGGTTGTATCTTCTTCTACGCTACTTGTGTTGGTCCTTAGTAACAGAGAAGATCTTAAGAATATTAGTAGTCAGTCGTTGTCTTCTTTGATAGCTAGATTACTCTTATGTCCTGGCCATGAATTCTCCTATGTGATTACTCGTAACTTCTACAATGTCACTTACCCTTGATTTCGTTTGTGCCTTGGCCTAGCTCTGGCCTCGTACGGTAGCTGGAACGGCATGAGACGACATGGCTCTGGTCAGTTGTGCCTTTATTTCTTGCTTGTGCCTTAACGTGTCGCTCCCTATTGTGTCTGTCGTGCAAGGCTAGGAAGCACATCTATAGACATGTATACATATGTACAGGGAGTTTGGATCGAAAAAATCTAAATAAAAAATCTTCCAAAAACGCAGTCTTTACCCTATAGATTTTCCACAAGATCAAAGGAGTTTGGATCAGATTTAAACAGTTTTACGAGGCGCTAGGTTTAAGACACCAACCTGCGCCAATTTTTCCTATTGCTAGCCCATGAGCCATGAACGGTGCAGAAACCGGCCTCTGGGCCTTTTCATGGAGTATGCAAACTTGGTCCAAATAATTCAACCAAATGATTCTAAAAAAACAACCAAATTTGATTCTTTTTACTCTAATTACCTCCCAAATCTAAATGTAACCTAATCTGACCCCTTTTTGCCATCAACAATGGAATAATTCTTAATCCTAAAGCATTATGTTTTTAAAGAAAGTAGTTTGACAAACCAGCACCTCCCGGGGGCAAGGATCGACGGTGTCCCAATGTATGTATTTTGAGAGAGTGAGACGTTCGTTGTAACTTGTAACGCAAGGCTACCACCACGAGGGCCAACAATTAATAGCAATCCCTTAGCACTAGCTAGTACTTAGCTATTGTGCCAAGATGCATGCTACGACCGGCTGCATTGTGCAGCTCTTCAGGCACCACTCATACAAAGCACTCGCTTTCCACGCACGAAAGGAACCATGCACCTACATTCGCATGCCAAGACGATGCCCACGACCCAACAACCGTGAGAATTATATAACCTCACTAAACCCAAAAGCTAAACCACTACACTACACCCGATTAAGTTCTTCCCGCACCTGTCCTAGCCAGTTTCCAATGGCGCTCCAGAGTATGCGTATCGTCCTCCCGGCCGTTCTGTGCCTCACCCTTGTCGTCGACGCCGTCACCACCGCCGACGGCTTGTTGATTGACTTCCGAGCTGATCTCAACCACCCCTACGCTGGAAGCTCGCTCTCGACGGACGACGTCATTATCCACGCCGCCCGGGCCCGCAAGGCCGGGGCGGCGCGGATCAATGCCAGGCTCGCTCGCCTCCTCGGCAACCTCTCGGCAGCCGACGTGCCCGTCGCACCGCCAGCGACCAGGGCTACTCGCTGACCGTGGGCATCGGCACGCCGCCACAGCAGCGCACTCTCATCGTCGACACTGGCAGGGACCTCATCAGGACGCAGTGCAGGCTGTCCGGCCGCTCCCGCCGCACCACGGCCGCCGCGGCGAGGCAGCAGCAGCGCGAGCCGCTCTACGAGCCCCGCAGGTCCTCCTCTTTCGCCTACCTACGCTGCAGCGACCGGCTGTGCCAGCAAGGCCAGTTCTTCTACAAGAACTGCACCAGCAGGAACAGGTGCATGTACGAAGAAATCTATGGCAGCGCCGCGGCGGAGGGCGCCCTCGCTTCCGAGACCTTCACCTTCGGCGTGAACAGCAAGGTCTCCGTCCCGATCGGCTTCGGCTGCGGCGTGCTCCAAGTGGGGAGCCTCGCCGGCGCCTCCGGCCTTATGGGTCTGAGCCCGGGGATCATGTCTCTCGTGTCGCAGCTGTCCGTGCCAAGGTTCTCCTACTGCCTCACTCCTTTCGCTGAGCGCAAGACCAGCCCGCTGCTGTTCGGTGCAATGGCCGACCTGAACAGGTACAAGACGACGGGGACGGTCCAGGCCACCTCCATACTGAGGAACCCGGCAATGGAGACGGCCTACTACTACGTGCCACTGGTGAGGCTGTCGCTTGGGACGAAGCGGCTGGACGTGCCGGCGAGCAGCCTCGGGTTAAAGCGGGATGGCAGCGGCGGCACGATCGTCGACTCGGGCAGCACGATGTCGTACCTCGCTGAGACGGCGTTCAGAGCCGTGAGGAAGGCCGTGAAGCTCCCGGTGGCGAACGGGACCGAAGAGGAGTATGACTATGAGCTGTGTTTCGCGCTGCCGAGCGGCGTGGAAATGGGGGCGGTGAAGACGCCGCCTCTCGTGCTGCACTTCGACGGCGGCGCGGCGATGGCGCTGCCAAGGGACAACTACTTTCAGGAACCGAGAGCCGGTTTGATGTGCCTGGCTGTGGGCACAACGCCGGATGGCTTCGGCTTGTCCATCATCGGCAACGTCCAGCAGCAGAACATGCACGTGCTGTTTGATGTGCGCAATCAGAAGTTCTCCTTCGCACCCACGAATTGTGACGACATCTGAGCCATGCAACGTACAAAAAGCACTATTGCAGCCTGTATAGAAAGCTAATAATTCCCTTTCAAATCTTGAGTGGAGGAAAATGTGCAAGGCCGTGGCACCAACAACCCCTGCTATATTTATAAGAAAACTGCTATCATGGTTTTCTCACAACAAAATAGCACCGCCGGCTTAGATCGTCCGCATAAACCTAGTTGGATGGTTTATGCAGGTGATAAGCCAGCCAGTGATATTTTATTATGAGAAGGAAAACATTGTACCATGGCTGTACCATGGTTTATGCAGGTGATAAGTCTGAGCGAATAAATAACTATCAAAGGATAATCTTTAATTTGAGACATTATTGACATATATGTTTGCGTCATTTCGCTAGAAAAAAATGTGTCGGTCATTTCTGTCCCAAGCACAATATGAATTTATCTGTGGCATCTCAAAAAACATTGTATTAATGCCGCCCCTCGAGGCTTAGAGCCGTCGCCGCCACCGCCATTCTCCCGTAGTTCACCACCGCTGGTCCTCAATCTGGTCACGAAAACACGAGAACCGAGAATGGAAACGAACTAACCAGAACCGAAACCGAAAAAATCGGTTCCAGGTTCCTGGGAACCGAAATAAGTCTGGTTTGTTCGGTTCTGGAGCTTGGTTAACTGAAATGACTGAAATAACCAAAAAGGCCCACCAACGGCCCAGCCCAAAGGTCAAGGGATATATATACATGATATCCCCAGAGTCCAAACCCCAGACTCCACATGAGTAGCGAAGTGGCTTCCTATGCATGCGCTTGAGTCGCTTCCTCCGCACGCGCTAACGCCACCTCCTTCCTCCCTCCCGGACCCATCCCATCTCCACACGGCACTCGCGATGGGACGCCCTTGCTTGGTGCTCCTTCCTGAGCGGCGTCTACCCTCTCTTTCCCCACCTCAGTGTCGGCGTGTCCTTCCAATGTCCGGCTTGCAGGCAAGGTAGCCAGGCCCTTCCAAGGCGGAACAGCGGTGGCCCAACCATCTAGTGGACGGCTTCATGACGACGAGACCAGCGGCCTTCCAGTGGACTTGCAACCATTTTCTTCCTTTTTTTCTTCATTTCTATTCTCGGTGCTTGTATGATTTTTGTTTTTTCGATTATAACTGGAACCAAAATGAAAGAACCGAACCCGAATTTACTCGGTTCCTTGTTTTCTGAAGAACCGATCGGTCCCTACTGTTTTCCAGGTAATCGAATTTCATTAAAAACCGAAGAACCGAACCGATCGGTTTTGGTTAACCAAATGCCCAGGGTGAGCTGGTCCCCTTTCCTTTTCTGAATCACGACGGGGGTTGAAGGGAGTGGGGATCCATTGTTTTTAATAAGTTTTTCTATTAGATCGAGTCTTTAGGGTCAGTGTTTCTCCATGCCAAATTTTTTGGAAGGTTGAAATCATCTTCTCCATCATGACTTCGTTGAAGATGAGAGTGACAACTTCAACGTCAGCATCTTTATCGACATGACAACATCGAGACTTTTATTTCTGGCCGACGGCATCAAGTCAGAGATGATGTCGCCGCCATGGAATAATTTTCTCCGAACTCCTCTCTGTTTTGTTGTGAGTACATCTAGCCACAATGAAGGACTAGAGAGAATAATTTTTCATATCAGTCTTTCTTATTCTTCAGTGAAAGAAAGAACAAAAAGGAAGACACCAGAAAGAAGAAGAAGATCCTCAATTTTCCTATATGAATGTTGGTCATCGTTCGCCCGGCATATGTTCTTAGGCCATCTTTTGTTGTCGAGTATTTGTCTGTGCAGTCATCCATAATACAAAGCATCCAACGGGTTAGGCCTTGAGTTATGCTTTTCGCATCGTGTGTGCTTTCTTATAATTCAGAGTGCTTGTAATATTTTGATGTACCTACTTATCATATAATATAATTCTTATTTCATCGAAAAAATGTATTAATAGATGAGTCTTTTGGTTCTTGCACTTTCGTGGCTTCTAATCTAAAAAACAAAAGAAATTTGTATAGTAGTACAAACTAAATGATAACGTCTGCCAAGGGAAAAGGTGAAGAAATGGAAGCTAGGGAATATATAGATACATACTTTTATATTATTATCTAAAAACATACTTTTATATTAAGTAAATTGGGGTGCTTCCGCTTCCTAAAAAATGGGGTGCTTGCAATACATTGTTACTTTGTAGCAGACTCTAAGCATCTTTTAAAGGCTACCAAAACATGAGTCATATCTAAAGAAGATACCTAAATAGGAGTAATCCCTAGCCACATCTGCCACCACCGTTGAATCAGGCCACCCGCCACTGCATCTCACATCTGAATTTGGCCATCTACCGCCAGATTGGGCTACACACCACTCACACTGCCTAGATCTAGCCGCTAGCCGTTGGATCTAATATCAAGGAATGGAGGGGAGTGTCGTTGGATCTGCGAGGTGTCTGGAGGAGGGCCATTGGGAGGGGTGGGCACCACCAAGAGGGCAAGGGAGGGGTGGGGCGCCACTGTGACCTTGAGGCCGAGAAGTGGATAAAACTCCCTAAGTGCTTCTTTTATACATGACTATTGTAATAGGCCTTCTGGGCTTGTTTTGGCCTCGAGCCAATTTTCCTAGATGGTCAGCAAAACATATGCTCGCCTCCGAAAATGGCCCGCCTCCGAAAATGGATTTATGAAGGCGGACGCATTAAGATGATCACCTCTGAAAATAGAGGATTTTTTAGGTAATTGTCTTAAGACGTTCGCCTTTGTACATTGATTTTAAGAGTTGGTCAAAATCGATTTAATGAGGCAGGCCATAAATGAAATGAACTGCCTCCAAAAATCCTTAGCCATTTTATGATATGGTTAGGTTTTTTGACACCTCAGTAACATTTTGTTGGCTAAGGGGATAAACAAAACCACCGATGAAGGATATTGGGGAAGATATACCTTCTGGTGAGGAGCCGACTCTATAACATCAATTTTGTAAACACCATCCCCACACCCTACCCCAAAATGCCGATGAACGAAGAGAAAGAACAAATAAACCATTTACATCGTGTGGTAATGGCTAGAGCATGTTCTTCAAGTGAACTCGTTAGTGGGAGGAACATTGTAGGAGACATCATTTCTATGACACGCACACATAGATCCAGATGTCGCGCATGTCAGATAGCCCTTGCACATCAAAATCCAACCCCACCACCATATATATAATTCCATGTTTCTTCGACACATTTCCTTCCTCATGCGCACCACAAATATCGACGGTGCAGCACTAGCTAGGAAGAGCGAGGTCGTCATGACTTCAGTTACGGAGAGCCAGGGCACGGTGGCGACAACGTCTTGGTAGATGGTAGTAGATCTGTCCCCTTTGGTCGTGTCAAAGGCGCGATAGTGGTGGCTACCTCCAATGCTAGATTTGGCATGGAGACACGAGAGTATAGGGTTGCTATTGTGGGGTTATGGATCGATAGAGTAGGGGTAGCTCCACCAGCTACAATGATGTCCTCCCAAGGTGATAGTGTGCGTTGTCCCTTTTACCCTCATCTGCATCTTGGGTTAACTTTAGTCGTCCCCTTCTGGCCCTATGCCTCTTCCTCCATAGATACGAGCATGCAAATAACATATATCTTGGGTTACCTCAATCTTGATTGAGTTGGAGTACGTATTAATGACCAAATTTGTGTATGTATTATTGTTGATTGGACATAGCTTAAGTTCAACAAAGCGCATGACATGAGATGAGACAAAGAGAATGGTCTAGTTTTTAGATGAGACAGAGAAGGAAGCAATGAAGAATTTGCATGCAATGGTTAAGAGTAGATAGGACAGAAGCTTCATAGCTTCTAAAGGGATCTTAGTGTAATATAGTGTTTATGCTATATGGTACCTCAGTTTATGGCTTGATCTACGGATGTGTGGTAGCCAACAGATAGTGACAACCCTGTGAGCCTACCTAGTCCACCACGTGCAGCCTAGTTCCTAAATTGTAGGGCTATTTGTGGCTTAACCTGAAGACCCTTCTCATGCCTTTCTGCAGTTGTTTGGGTCATACCCCGAAGTGTTATTGAAGGTCAACTGTGCAAAGCATTGATCTTGGTGTAGTTTCTAAGTTATATGTTAGTATTGGTTCTTAGTAACAAGGATCTTAAGAATCTTAATACTCAATCGGAGTCTTTCTAGATATATAACTTTTACTCGTCTATCTGGCCGTGGAATTCTCCTATGTGATTCTCCACAATGTCACTTACCCTAGTTTCATTTGTGCATGGGCCTAGCTTTAGGCACGGTAGCTGGCACGACATGGCGGGCAAATTGTGCCTTTCTTGCTGGTGCCTTAACGTGTCGTGTCCATGTCATGTCTTTCTTGTTAGTTTAACGATATGTCTGGACATGTATAAATATGTATAGAGACGGATGATCCTATTCCTATAGATTTTTTTTTTCCAAAAACACAATCTATATATTTCCGACAAGATCAAAGGAGTTTGGATTAGATTTGAAAATTTTTAGACTGGACCGGTCAAATCGGCCAGGGCTGGTTTTTTATAGCGCGTGGCACTAGGATAAAGCCAACATGTGCCAATTTTCCCTGTTTCCCAGCCCATGAATGGTGCAGAAACCGGGCTTGGGCCTTTTTCGTGGAGTTTGCAAAATTGGTCCAACTAATTCAACCAAAATTTATTCTTTTTACCTCCCGGATCAAATTAAAATATAACCTGAACTTTTTTTGGCTATATCAACAATAGAATAATTTTTAAACCTAAAACATTAAGTTTTTAGAGGAACAGGTTTGACAAACCAGCACCACCAGACTTGCAGAGGCAAGGATCAGCGGTGTCCCAATGTATTTTTCAGAGAGCTTTAAGACGTCCGTTGTAACCGCAAGCCTACCACCATGTGGGAGAACACTAGCTAGTACTTAGCTAGTGTGCCAAGATGCTTGCTAGTTGCTACGACAGGCTGCATTGTGCGGCTCTTCAGGCACCACTCATGCAAAGGAATCGCTTTCAACGGCGCAAGGAACCGTGCACCTACTCCATTCGCATGCCAAGACGATGCCCACGACCCAACCACCGTGAGAATTATATATATAAATAACTTCACTAAACCCAGAAGCTAAACCACTTCTCAGGTGCCCGCGCGCGCCCCCACTAGTTTCCATGAAAATTCCCAAGGCATCCACGGCGCCCCATAGTATGACGCATATCATCCTCCCCGTTCTATGCCTCACCGTTGCTGTCACCACCGCCGACGGCTTGTGGATTAACTTCCGAGCTGACCTTAACCACCCCTACGCTGGCAGTTCGCTCTCTCCGGACGACATAATTATCCACGCCGCCCGCGCTAGCAGGGCCCGAGCAGCGCGGATCAATGCTGGGCTCGCACGCGTCCTCGGCAACCTCTCAGCAGCCGACGTGCCCGTCGCCCCGCAGAGCGACCAGGGCCACACGCTGACCGTGGGCATCGGCACGCCGCCGCAGCCACTCACTCTCATCGTCGACACCGGCAGCGACCTCATCTGGACGCAATGCACGCTGTCCCGCTCCCGCCGCACGGCCACGGCGAGGCAGCGGCAGCGCGAGCCGCCGCTCTACGATCCCCGCACGTCCTCCTCCTTCGCCTTCCGCCCTTGCAGCGACAAAGTGTGCCAGAAAGGCCAGTTCAACGACAAGAACTGCACCAGGAACTGGTGCATGTACAACTACCAGTACGAAAGCGACTCGGCGGACGGCGTCCTGGCGTCCGAGACCTTCACCTTCGGCGTGAACAGCCAGGTCTCTGTCCCGCTCGGATTCGGCTGCGGCGCGCTCTCAGCGGGGGACCTCGACGGCGCCTCCGGCCTCATGGGCCTGAGCCCGGGGATCATGTCCCTCGTGTCGCAGCTATCCGTGCCAAGGTTCTCCTACTGCCTCGCTCCGTTCGCCGAGCGCAAGACCAGCCCGCTGCTGTTCGGTGCAAAGGCCGACCTGAACAGGTACAAGACGACGGGGACGATCCAAACCACTTCCATACTGAGGAACCCGGCGATGGAGACGGCCTACTACTACGTGCCACTGGTGGGGCCGTCGCTCGGGTCCAAGCGGCTGGACGTGCCGGCGAGCACCCTCGCGATAAAACCGGACGGCAGCGGCGGCACGATAGTCGACTCGGGCACCACGATGTCGTACCTCGCGGGGGCGGCGTTCAGAGCCTTGAGGAAGGCCGTGGTGGAGACGGTGAGGCTCCCGGTGGTTAACGGGACAGAAAAGGAATATGACTATGAGCTGTGCTTCGCTCTGCCAAACGGCGTGGCGATGGGGGCGTTGAAGACGCCGCCGCTCGTGCTGCACTTTGACGGTGGCGCGGCGATGGTGCTGTCGAGGGACAACTACTTCCAGGAGCCGAGAGCCCGGCCGATGTGCCTGGCTGTGGGCACGACGCCGGATGACTGCGGCGTGTCCATCATCGGCAACGTCCAGCAGCAGAACATGCACGTGCTGTTTGATGTGCGCAACCAGAAGTTCTCCTTCGCGCCCACGAAATGTGACGAGATCTGAGCCATGCAACGTACCGCTGCAAGCGCAATTGCAGCATGTATAGCAATCTAATAATCCTTTCCAAATCCTAGTGGAGGAAAATGTGCAAGGCCGTGCGGCCCGTGCCACCAACAACCCCTGCTATATTTATCAATAAAATAACAGCCCTTGCTATCGGCAGACAACGAGCACAGGATAAACTTTTTTTTATTTTTAGAAGTACCAGATCTTTTATTACTCACCCTGTCATCCAACCCAGTATAATTGTTGGTTACCCAATCCTCTTGCACGGGAGGAACTCCAGCCCCTCCCAAGTGTTGTAAAAACCACTTGGCAAAATAAAACCGATAGCCGCCAAAGAATGAGCAACCCTGTTACAATCACGTCTATAGACCGAAATAAGACATGGGAGAAGGACATGTGAGAAGCTCATCACTGATAATATGTTTAATCTACTAGTCATATATATGTATGCGTTTATCATTTCTTTGAAAAAAATAATATATCAGTCATTTTTTTCTAGCACAATAGGACTTTTGTGAGGTCTTGTGCGTCTTACACTTCCGTGGCATCTAAAGTATAGTACTAGCACAAAAGAATGATAACAACCGACAAGTGAAAAAAGTGAAGCTAAGAGAATATATATATAAACTTTATATGAAACTAGTTGAATACTCTTCACGCTACCTTGGAAAATAAAAACTTTACATGGAGCTGGAAGAGTTTTTAGCTAAGGGCTCTCTACCATGCAGGAATATAAAGTAAAGAGGAACATGATGGATAGGATTAGACACATGAATTTCATAGGGATAGGTGCATGAATGGCTATAGAACAAAATAGGAACAAACAGTACATGTAAAGACGATTCGAGGAAAAATTATGATCTTATCTCTAAAGAACAATATCATCTAAGAAACAAAGAACAATGTTCCTTCTCTCTACTCACTGATGCTCGTCGCGCATAGAAGCAATATCCTCTCGTCCGGCCGCCGGTGTCTCGTCGAACACGGTTGAGGTGGAGTTGCACCGGCCTACTAGCAGCTGTGTGCGTTGTGTGGCGTCCGGCGTAGGCAAGCGAGCGGTGGTGTAGGAGAGGGCAAGCGCTGCGCAGGCGAGGGTGAGCGGCAGCGCAAACGCCTATGCGAGCGAAACGCAGGCGGCGGCGGCATGTGCAACAAGTTGATCGGTGGTGGCGTGCGGTGTTCTTGGAAGGGAGGAGGAGAGGGAGGGTGTCAGGCCATACTGGCCTTGGCCCAAAATGGTGTCTGGTTTAGCCTTATTTTATTTATTTTATCTTAAAAAGTTAAATGATTTAATTTAAATATGATTGACTTTGGGGTTTTTTTTAAAAAGGTTGACTGGAAATTTGAGCGATACAGTATGAACATTTGGCTAAATGTGTTCTAGAAGGGCTCCAACTTATAGTATGAACAAATAATGAGGGAGGGTTACCGTGTAGAGAAGCCACGTCTTTAAAGAAGCTGAGCCGAACCATCGGGTCTTGACATGATCGGGGCCACCAAGCCATGCTAAAGAGGGCCACAAGCTTGGTCATCGGCCCACTGAGGATATATGTTTTTTTTTCAGATGGGTAACCCATTTCCATTAAGACTTAACGGAAATACAGTGTTACGAGATTACAGATATAGACCAGATATCCGGAAGACAGGGCTTAGCAACTGCTACGTGCCCACGATGATGCTAAACATCAGAACTAACAACGATGCAAACATAGGGTCAGAGAACCAGGGACCAAAACTGAAAGAACAAACCAAACAAACAAGACAGTCTCCATAGGCAACCAACTGTTCAAATCACTTGTATATATCTTTCACCAGAGGGGTACATTGTCGCCTCCAACCAGCACCATCTTCATTTAGACAACTTCAAAAACCACCAGATCCTAGGAGCAGACGTTGATTCATCTGGAAATTTACTCGAGTCGCCAAAACACTCTTGGCCACAAGCAGCATACCTTCCGCCCCTTCAATCAGCATTTTTTTGCTCGTCTTCCTCATACAGTACTGCCTAGTATTTCAGTAATACACAAATATGACAACAAATCTCAATAGGATTTTTGATCAAAACTTTGTCAAAAGTAGCTATGTTCCTACTCTTCTAAATAGCCCAACATATAGCTGCAACCCCCCAGGCATGAAATTTTTCACCATGGGGAAACAATCTATCACACCACACCCAGCATTGTTCCATATTGCAAGGAATATTATTAGCATTGTTCCAGATTGCAAGGTATATTGTTAGCACCAAAACAAATAGCCATGATCATCCAAATTACTCTAGCTACAGGACATTGGAAGAATAAATTATTGATGGTTTCCACAAAGAACAAAAAACACAGCATGGGTTTCCTTGCCAATTTCTCTTTCTCAGATTGTCTTTAGTTAAAATAGCATTGTTTGACATCAACCATACGAAGATTTTGCTTTTATTTAGGGATTTTGCTTTTCCATATTTTTTATGGTACTTGCCACAACAAGAGATACACTGAGCATCATATAAGGATTTCATAGTAAAAAGGCCTTTTTTCCCAAACATCCATCCTATTCTATCATCACACTCAGACAGCTGAAAGTTTAGAGCATTAGACCATAAGGCATCCCATTCTCTTCTCAGGGATTCATGCAACCACCTTTTGAAGGTAATCAGATTAGGATTTTTCCTAGCTTGTTCCACATAAATGTTTTTGCTTTCACAGATTTCAAACAAAACAGACTTAAGAATATTCAAAGGTTTGTCATATAGCTAAGGATCCCACCAGAATCTAGTTTTGTTACCCCACTCAATGGATACGCTTCGATCTTGAAGATAAATATGTCTAACTTTCAGCATATCAGACCAAATGGGCGAATCATCCAATTTATGACCAACTTCATGTATATTATTTGATCTCAAATATTTGTATTTCACAATTCGTTGTTATAAACCATCTTCTTTATCTAAACGCCACTACCGTTTACAAATCAAGCTTATATTCATTTTTCTTAGATCTTTGATACCTAAGCCTCCATTTTTCTTGCTCCTACAAACGATTTCCCATTTAACAAGACGGTACTTCCTCTAGTCATATCCATTTTTGCAATAGTTGTTTTTGGTGATAAGTAAACCGATATATGGTAAATAGGAGAGTTGTTCAAACTGGTATAGATAAGAACAGACCTACCAGCAATGGATAGAGACCCACCTTTCCAAACATCCAGCCTTTTTAATCCTTTCTCTACTAATATGTCCCAATCTTTCACTTTCAGCTTACTAGACTAGATGAGATAGAAACACCCAAATACTTAATTGGAAAAGAGCTTATTTGACAATTAAACAATGCAGCACATTGTTCTCCCCAAGAACCATCATCATTAATCATAAAAATCTCACTCTTGTTGAAATTAATCTTTAAACTGGCAATCATCTCAAAAATATATAGAAGGAATTTCATATGAGTAGCACTCTTTAAGTCATTTTTAAGGAATAAAATTGTAACGTCCACATACTGCAGCACGACTACCCCATTTGAAATAATATGATCAATTAGACCAGTTATCAAACCACCAGCTTGAGCTCTATATCAGTCTAGTTAAACAATATGCAAAAAAAATTAAAGAGAATGGGGGACAGGGGATCTTCCTATCTCATGCCTTTGTGACTACTTATGTATGACCCAACCTTGTTATTCATTTTTACACTCATTGTCCCTCCAAAAAACCACCTTTTTAATCCAACAGCACCAACATTCATTGAACCCTCTTTTTTCAAGACATTTAAATAATAATTCCCAGTTAATCTTGTCATACACTTTTTTAAAATCGATCTTCAAAATGACACCCACTTCACCCCTTCTTTTAGTTCCATGCACTATTTAGTTCCATGCACTATTTCATGTAAGCACATAACACCAGTTAGAATGTTTCTATTTTTCATAAACGTTGTTTGGGTATCATGTATGAGTTTAGCAGCCACAGGATCAAGTCTAATCGTAAGCCTTTTTGTAACCAGCTTGTATAAACAATTCAACAAACATACCGAGGTGCTAATTAGAGTCATCGTTCGCGTTGCAGGGCTTTCCCAAAATACCGAGGTGCCAACATTGCATGGTGCTTATACCTGACTAATTTCTGACTTCCTCGGCAAACTCCAGATCCGAAACCCGCGTCTCTGGGAAGAGCCATGTCCGGCCACCCAAAATAGCATTTGACGACGCATCATCTCCTGGTGGCCGTGGCGGTGGCGGTACGCAGCGACAATGGGCCAATGCCAGGCAGGCGCCGCGGTGGCAGCCGCAACGCTGTGGTGTCTCACCGGGTGCGCCGGGGCGGTGTGGCTGGAGCTGGCAACCACGGCGATCAAGTGCCTGTCCGAGGAGATCCCGTACAACGTCGTCGTCATGGCCGACTACTCCATCCTCTTCGAGGAGCACCCCATCCGCCCCAAAGTCTCCGCCAAGGTACAACCGCGCGCCTAACAAACAATGCGAGATGGATTGAAAAAGATCACCGATGTCAGCACGAATTGGACCCAGACTGATGCATACCTGGTAGTCCGGTACCATCTCGCTTTGTTTGTTACAGCTCCTGTTTATTGGACTGAACAAACATAAGAACAGATGGATCGACTACCACTAGAGAGAAAAAAAATAATAATGATGTGGTCGTCACTCAGTTTCTTGCTGGATTTTTCTTGCAGGTGACATCGCCTTTCGGCAACGTCCTGCATCACGCCGACAAGGTTAGCTATGGCCAGTTCGCCTTCACCACAGCGGAATCTGGAATCTACCTTGCCTGCTTCTGGGCAGAGCCTCTGGAGAAGGGAATGGTGATCAACCTTAACCTTGACTGGAGAACAGGGATCGCGACAAAGGACTGGGACTCCGTTGCTAAGAAAGAGAAGCTTGATGTGAGCACAGTACCAGCGATAAATTTAGGCATAGCAATTCAGGCCCTGTTTGTTTCAGCGTGTGGAATGTGGATTGTGAAATGGACAAGCACCTCAACAAATTGTGCATGCCGTAGCATCCTGCTTGTTTATTTCAGCTTGAGACAATTTAGGCTAAAACAAACAGGGCCAGTCGCTTTTGCCGCCAGCCAGAATTCTATATTCTTAGCCGATTCTTAGTCGTCCACATTTTTTTTCAGGGAGTGGCACTAGAGCTTGTCAAATGAGAAGAAGCTGCAAAAGCCATCCATGCGAAGTTGCTCTACCTTATATTAAAGTAAGTAAATTTTAATGTTTTTATACAACAGCGATAAGTGATAACTGTCTAAATGACAAACTGGTTATGGTTGCAGAGAAGCAGACTTGCGAGACCTGAGTGAGTGGACACAGGTGAAGATCGCTTGGCTGAGCCTTATATCCCTTGCTGTCTGTATTGCAGTCTCAATTCTGCAATTGTGGCATATCAAACAGTTCTTCCAAAAGAAGAAACTCATCTAGATAAAAATTTCTAGTGTATAGTCTGAGGTAACAAGTTAGAGGTACAGGCTTTGAGATGATCTGGGATTTTGTTCCGAAGCAGGTTCTCGGATTAGATTTCATAACATTTTTGGCCTTGTGCTTTAGCTATTGCGTGTGGATTTTGGTAGAAGCAGATAACGAGTTACATGTTCATTCATCCTACTATTTGTGTTGACACCATTTTTTGGCACGTGTCAATAAGGATCAGGAGACTAAACTAAATCGACAAAAGGTTGGTTGTTCTTCAGCATTGCTTCTGACCTGCCGATAGATGGTTGCCGATGAGACAGAAAAAGCTATTGCCGATGAGATAAGCAGGAAGGCTAGAAGTGTTGCGATACCAGGGATGTGTCGATAAGGAGATAACTTCATCATGACAGGAGCGGACAGAGGATCGGCAACATAGAGCTTATGATTTCTCGTATTGGAGTTTAAGTCCAACTTTTATACAAGTTTTATTTCTTTTTCAAGAAATAGAGTTCGTATAAGGAATTAGTTTATTTCTTTTATATTTGAGCTCTACGTATTAAATTAGGACTCTTTGATTAGCAGAGTATAAATATATGCCGAAAGACATTGTAATGGACATCCAAGCATCAATAAACAAATCTACTTTTTATTTACCTTTACCAGTACTTTACTTTTCGACGACTTCGTCAAGTACCTTTTCTTTTTCAACGAGTTCTTTCAAGAATCGACGGGCTGTATCAACTTGATCTCCGACGACCTTGCAGGTTCCGCGTCTACCGAGCACGATTCAGGCTTTGACGTCCGGGCGTATCGCTGTCGTCTCGTCTGATCTGTTCAACAGTTATCGAATACCTTCTGAGCTTTGACGTCCGGACGTATCGCTGTCGTCTCGTTCGGATTCTATTCAAATTTATCATCCTTATCGATTAACAGGTCAAATCGACTAGCACGCTTTGGATATCAATTTTGGGTATTAGCCCGGTGTGTTTGCAGATAGAATTTTGCATCAACACATCTTTTGGCACGCCTGGTGGGACCAAGTCAACAGATCTATCATGAAGAATCCTGCTAATATCAATCAAGAGAACATCATTGAGATATCAGAGTCAGATCTCAAGGAGGATCAGAAGCTAGCCATGGAAAAAGCTATGGAGGATTATAGGCAGCTCTGCTTGAAGTCTTTCAGCAAGAATAGGGGCAGAGAAGTCATCCAGAAGCAAGATCTACCGTTGCCTCGGCAAGTAACCTTTGACTCCAACCCTGGTAAATTACAGGATATGGTTAATTCTGCATTAAATCAAGCTTTGATCAACCACTCCACCGTGCTGTCCAACACTGTTTACAATGCTGTTGTGCAAACATTAAGAGAAGAACAAGTACCAGGGTATGTCAGGCCGGCATATCATCAGCCGGGATCGGCATCTATCAGTACTCCATCGGCAACTCCAGCCGTTGAGAGTATGGAAGCGCCTACTCCTCCAGTTATATCAGGACCATCTATCATTGAAGCCACGCCGATAGGATCAGATCTAACGTCTCAGGAGAGGCCTAGTACTCAGTTGAGCACAGATCTATCGGCATCGGCAATATCAGGTCCTTCAGGTCAACACAGTCAGGTTGCTGCTAATTGGTGGGGATACGGGATGCCTCTAGGTCCATCTACTGCCAACTCTGGACTGCCTCAAGTGCATGATGTAGCAGGGAAGGGTCCAATGACATCGGCTACTCCAATTTGGCCGATGGTTCAAGTGTCACACTATTCCACTGCACCTCCTGCTATACAGCCATTGTCAATGGGATTCCACGCGCCTCCGTAACAGATATCTTATGCGAATCCATTGACTAATCCTTCATCAGTTCAACAGAGAGTTTCCACTGCAGAACAGCTCATAGTGCCATTCGTATCTCAATCTGGGTTATCTGCAATTCAGGGAAATTATGCTGGCCATCATCCACCTATACAAGAGCATCAATTGTCCGCAAGCTATCAGCCATCGGCAAGTCAGGTGCCGATGAGTTATAATCTCAATTGGTCAGGGCAAGCGCTAGTTCAGCAATCTGCTATTCAGCCAAGTTACCAGGCAATGGGGACTCAGCAATATAGTCCACAGGCAGCTTTCTAAGATCAAACATCGGCAAAATAGCCGATGAACTTTACTCCACAGATTGGTGCCATGAATGTGCCGATTCCTCCAAGCTAAATTCCACAGGGGTATATAGAAGCATATTAGCCAACACCTCCAGTGGCGATTCAGCCAGTGCATCGGCAAGATCAGGATGCACTCTTAACCGATAAGATCGCAGAAGTGATGAAAGAGCAATTTGGGATTCAGTCCAAGATTAATACTTACTCTTATCGGACTCCCTACCCTTCAGCTTATGATTCAATTCCTTTCTCGAATCGGTACAAGGTGCCAGATTTCACTAAGTTTTCTGAACAGGATGATACGTCAACGATGGAGCACATCAATCGATTCATCATCCAGTGTGGGGAAGCAGCAAACAGGGATGAGCTGAGGATCCGTTTATTCTCGTCCTCTTTGTCTAGATCGGCATTCACGTGGTTTATCTCATTACCACCAAACTATATTCTTACTTGGGCCAATCTAGAAAGACAATTCCATAAATACTTCTTTGCTGGTGTCCATGAGAAGAAGCTTACCGATTTGATGAAATTGAGACAGCGAAGCGATGAATCGGTAGAAAGTTTTGTGCAAAGGGTACGAGACATGAAGAACAGGTGCTACAGCCTAGTGCTTGATGATCGCCAGTTAGCTGGTTTGGCTTTTCAGGGTTTGTTGCCGCGTCTCAGGGACAAATACGATTCTCAGGAGTTTGAAAGCTTAAGCCATATTGTGCAGAGGATCTCTGATCAAAGTGCTCAAGCTCCAGAACATAGGAAGAGCTGGAACAAGAAGGTGTCCTTTGTAGAAGAGGCAGAAGAATCAGACTCAGATGAAGAGCTAACTATCGGCCTGGCTGAGTGGGTGAAGGGTAAAAAGCCTTTATCTTGTCCTTTTGGTCAGAAAGAGCCAGAAAGATTCACGTTCGACGTCACAAAGGCCGATAAAATATTTGATCTACTGCTTCAAGAGGGCTAAATCAAGCTATCACCCAATCATGTGATTCCATCGGCAGATGAGCTGAAGAAGATGAGGTACTGCAAGTTTCATAATGCAACTTTGCATAGTACCAATGACTGTAAAGTTTTCAGGCAGCAGTTGCAATCGGCCATTGAATCTGGGAGGATCAAGTTTGACAACTCTAAAGCTCAGAGGCCTATGAAGATTGATCAATATCCTTTTCCAGCAAATATAGTGGATGCTGTAAGCAAGACCAAAGTATTGACATCGGCAAGCGCTAAAAGGAGAGCATCGGTGGATCCTAGAAATCAAGCAACTGCCGATGACTTAAAGGGGAAAGAGATAATTGAAGAAAACAGTAGTTCAGAAAACCTCCTAGACTAGCTCCGTACAGAATTTTAGGTGACCGCTATCGACATCGGCAAGAGGAGTTGCGTCGGGAAGAATGGCATCGGCATAAAAATCATTGGAGATGCCCGTTCTTCATCTACTGCTGGGAAGAAGGCATTAAATTGCCTACTATTGATAGCTGCCCCGAGTGCAATGGTTATGATCGAGCCGATCGAACAGAAAGAAGATCACGCTATGGTAATCGGAGCGAATACATTGATAAGCCGATCAGAGAGAGAGCATCGGTACATGATCGGCTGGGGGGCAGAACCAGTGTACGTGAAAGGCTAGGCAGGCATGACGACTGTTTGCCGATGAACCGAGAGGAGCTCGAGGAGATGGCCAATGCAAGAGTTCCTGATGAGGCGATTCTTTGCAGAGACTCCAATATAAGCTGCCCAGGTTCAAATATAAAACTGTATCAGCCCGTTTGGACAACGAAGCTTCCTCAATGGTGCCCTGAAGGTCTAACGAAGACTCAAAAGAGGAAGATGCAACGGGAGCGCAAAGAAGAAAACTCCCATGGGAAAAAACTTAAAGTATGGCAGCCGAAGCGCAAAAATGAAGGCCCATCGGCAGACATCAATATAGTTTTCATATTGCCGATGAAATTCCGAACACTTGCTTATGAAGAAAACAAATAAAGTACTTGTTCAAAAGGAGTGTATCGGCGCTACGTTAATTTTTCAAGTTGCCGATGCATTACTTTGCCAATGAGGAAAAAGGTTTACAAGCTCAACAACGAGCGGATGGTTGATATCGCACGCAGGCGAATTTGGTCGGCTTCCTCCAGTGTCTTTGCGTCTTCATCGGCATTGCCTTCAACTGACTTGATTTTCTTCTTAAGCGCCAGCGTCTTGAGGACTTGGTTGTCCTTTTCTTGCTGAAGAGTTTTGATAGCTTCAGGCATTTGGGCCTTTTCCTGATTTGCTGCGTCCAAGGATCCTTCGATCTATCTTAGTTCTGCTAGCAGGGCTTCTCTTCTTGCCGATAATTGAGCAATCGTGTCTTCTAGATCTGCACGAGAAGCTTCTAGTTTACCAATGTCTTTGTGTTTCTCATCGGCAAATTGCTTGTGCTTCATCATGTCCTCCTAGAGTTTTGCCTGAGTGGCTCTATCGGCAATTCGCTGGGCAGCCCTCTGATACTGCAACTGCCGACTCTCCAGATGTGCAGCTTGGAAGAGTGCTTCCTCGACATCGGCAGGAATATGGCCTCGAATTTCTTTGAAGGTTGCTCTTGCAAAATCAGAGTCCTGGATCAGCAAAGAAGTCTCCTGTTGCAGCAAGGATAATAACGTCTCCAGCCGGGATTTGGTTTCAGATGATAAAGCTTCAAGGGCTGGAGCAGAGCTTTCTTCAGGCTCGTCATCTCAGGAACAATCCCACTGATAGAAAAGGAGAACAGACTGTCGGGGGAATCTTGCTCCTAAAAAGAAAAAAGTGACGTCAGCAGAGGAACCCAAGTATTAAAGGTTATCTAAGGGAGTTAACTTACTTGTTTCAAGGCAATCTCTCGCCTTTGACTTAAAGAAGCAACCTCAGATACAATTACCGATGGCGTTTCCTGTGTTGGTACCTCGATCGGCTGCTGCTGCGATACCGGTGCCGATGAAGATCCTTGTACGGGTACAATTGCCGATGGAAGAACAGTTGCCGATGGAGAAGTCTGCATAGGAACATCAAGCGATATCGGGCAAGGCGAGGATGCTGATGGTGAAATTGGAGCTTGTGTAAGTCTCGCCCGCTTTGATTGTGATTCTTCGCCCGATGAAGCCTTACGCTTGTGCTGTAAAATATCGGCATCGGATGGCTAGGGGGCATCAGCAATGGATGGTTGGAGTGTCTGCGCACTCGGAGTAGTTGCCGATGTGACTACTTGGTGCTTTGAAAGAAACAGATGAGCAAAAGTGCCGATCCAACAATCAAGGTTTAAATAAAGAATACCTCTGGAGAATCATCAAGGATGACGAGGCGTGGCGATGAAGGTGCTGTAGGTGGAGACGAAGGGCGAGTTACCGATGAAGATTCGATTGGTGTAGAACTCGCGCCCTGAAATATAAGATCGGTAAATTACAGCAATCGGCATCTGCAAAAGAAAGTGAGCTGATTACCTGAGATGTCTGTGCCGAGGATGCGGCCGATTTGGTGCTCTTCTTGGAACGACCACGGCCCATCAGAGCGTCTAGCGAAGGAGCTTTATGGCCGATGATGGATATTAGGGAGATCGACTGCAGCTGTATAACCTTGCCGCTCTTACTTAGTGTTGGAACTAGGTCATCGACCTGTTAAAAAAAGGGGTTAGTTGCCGATGGATTAAAGAAAAGTTGAAGTGCAGATGGTCAGACTTACCGTATCGACAGGAATGGCGTGATCGGGATCAATGAAAATCCAGTAAAGGTGAGGAGATGCAAAGAATAGTTGCTCTTTCCATTCTTGCCACCATAATTTGAAGGACTCGGTGACGAAGGAAGCCGGTACCCAATCGGTTAGATCAACATTAGAGGTATCGGCATCAGGAAGGAGAGTAACAATCTTGTGCCAATCCATGCGGTTCGCAATAATCTCTCTCGGTTTAATCACATCGGCAAAGCAGAGGTTGATGGGCAGTTGTCCAAAGGCTAGTTGTCTTGATGCTGCTGATGGATAATAGAACTCGTATGTGGGGTTGATGTTCTTCCCGCTTCCAAATATGTTGACCGGGATGGCGCGAGGGGTGATTATTGCACTAAGAATATCGGTATCTTTATTCAAAGCATCGGTAAGGTTAAAGGAAAGAGGAAATCTTGCTTCCTCATCAACATACGGAACCCAGGCCCGAAGCTCAAAAGGGATGCCTATGTAGAGTCTATGGAAGAGATTACCGATCTGAGCTCTGTTTGCTTCCGCCCCTGGTAATACTGCCAGTGCTTCTCCAAAGTTGATAGGGGTGTGTTGCCGATTCTTCTTCCCCGAGTTGATAGTCTTCAGGAAGATTTCGAGGGAATCGCTGGGCGAACAGATCAATGTGGAAATACTTGTGCGTATGGGCGTTCAGCCACATATTGATAAACCACCAAGGGCCTCCTAGATTGCCGATGGATTTGTCTTGTAGCAGCCTTTGTGACACTTGGCGAAGGAGATGGTAAACTGAGCCAAGGAGATATCGGCCCAGTGGGAGTCTGACGCCGTTAGCCAACATCTTTGCTGCAGGAAGGTGCATATTGGTCGGTTCAACTGTTCTGCCGCAGAAGATGAACTTCTCAAGCCACATGTTCAAAAAAGTTGAGTGCTCCCTGTGATTGACTGATCCGGATTTCTTATATTCGCTGATATAACCAGTCCAGCCGCCGATGTTCCTGGTAGTCAGCCGATGCTCATGTTTTCTCTGAAACAGTGTGTTGTCATCGGCAGACGAGATGTCCAAGCCAGTGAGCATATACACATCGGCAAGGGTTGGAGAAGCTGGTCCATGTTTAAAGATGAAGGCATTCAGAGTATCAGACTAGAAATAGGAGGCGGCGATTAATAGTGACTCATTCCTCTCCATATCGGCAATAGATAGTCTGATGCACTGTTCTAATCTACGTTCCGCCCAATACAGCTCCATTGGCCTGGCGACCCTCAAATACCAGTCTTTCCATCCCTTAGTGGTTTTCGGCCAGGATCGAAAGGTATCAATCCAGAATGCCAAATCAAAATTCTGAGCTCTAAAGGGGATTCGATTGGTTTCTGCGTTTATAATGTCGATTGGGTCTGAATTTCCCATTGGGCCTAAGCAGATAAATTGATTTTGATGCGTTGGGATAAGAAGATTATTGCAAAGTTCCTGAAATTGAAGATTGAAATGAGGAGGAGCCATGAACTGCGCGAAAAAGGAGAAATGTCAAAGGACGGGTAAAAGAAGAAGATTAACCTTGGGGACGTCGAAGCGAATAGCCATGGCCGCGACGAAGATGGAGAAAATGAAGAAGGCTAATGGAGGCTAAGAATCGCCGTTAAGAGTGGCGCCGATCGAGTTCGTCGGAGGATCGCCTGTTGATGTCGCCGCTGGAGAGAGAAAAGCTAGGGTTTGAATTGCAGATGAAAGAATGGGCCGCGGCGGAGGAAGCATTATATGGGTCTGTTGGTACAGGATTTCCACTACCGCGCGCGCAACCCTGGAGGAGAAGTTCAAGCGGTATGGGTAATCATGACCTGGAGAAAATTTCGGTGCATAAAGTATTTTATACTCCGAAATTGGGGGGCATGTGTTGACACCGTTTTTTGGCACGTGTCAATAAGGATCAGGAGACTAAACTAAATCGGCAAAAGGTTGGTTGTTCTTCAGCATTGCTTCTGACCTACCGATAGATGGTTGCCGATGAAGAGCATGTTAATCTGGATTATTGCCGATGGTGCTGAAAAGCTGATAGAGGATCGTTGCCGATGAGACAGAAAAAGCTATTGCCGATGAGATAAGCAGGAAGGCTAGAAGGTTGTTGCTGATGCCAGGGATGTGCCGATAAGGAGATAACTTCATCATGACGGAAGCGGACAGAGGATCGGCAACATAGAGCTTATGATTTCTCGTATTGGAGTTTAAGTCCAACTTCTATACAAGTTTTATTTCTTTTTCAAGAAATAGAGTTCGTATAAGGAATTAGTTTATTTCTTCTATATTTGAGCTCTACGTATTAAATTAGGACTTTTTGATTAGCAGAGTATAAATATATGCTGAAAAGCATTGTAATGGACATCCAAGCATCAATAAACAAATCGACTTTTTATTTACCTCTACCAGTACTTTATTTTTCGACGACTTCGTCAAGTATCTTTTCTTTTTCAACAAGTTCTTTCAAGAATCGACGGGCTGCATCAACTTGATCTCCGACGACCTTGCATGTTCCGCGTCTACCGAGCATGATTCAGGCTTTGACGTCCGGGCGTATCGCTATCATCTCGTCTGATCTGTTCAACAGTTATCGAATAGCTTCTGAGCTTTGACATCCGGGCGTATCGCTGTCGTCTCGTTCGGATTCCATTCAAATTTATCATCCTTGTCGATTAACAGGTCAAATCGACTGGCACGCTTCGGATATCGATTTTGGGTATTAGCCTGGTGTGTTTGCAGATAGAATTTTGCATCAACAGTTTGTGTACAGTCCAACTCAATTACTTATGGTCTGGGATTCTGAATTCCATAAATCAGAAACGTGATCAACCACATACCATCACAGAATAGACCATTTAAAGGCTCACTTCATTCAGAAGGAATAGCAAAATGCAGATCGATAGGTTTGCTTGACGTGGTTCATTCATCAGTTGTATTTGTAAGCGTAACTGGAGGGCATAATATTTCAGATTGTACCATACTCTATGGCAATGGTAAACATTGGTACACCTATGAATATCTAAAATTTTACATTGATGCGACACATTATCTTGGAATTTCTGCTGGATTTTGTACAAATGGATTGGTGGCAATGTCATTAGCTGACAGTTCTGACAACAAAGCCAATCAGCGACTGAATAATGTGCAGCCAAATGGCTACATTCAAATATATATATTCATATCAAACTAGAATGTACCAACTGGAAACAAAATGTTTAGATCAAAGAACAGTAACATACCAAGGTTGTTTATTACATTTAAGGAATCAAAGAACAATGCAGCCAACAGGCACAAAACTTAGACTAAAATAGAACCATATGGTTTCTAGCCTGAAGTGCAGATACATTCAGGCTGGGTGAACAAACCAAACAATATTATGCAATTAAATTGTCCAAAGCAAACAGCATTGGATAAAGACCGTTGTGGTTCAGTGCTAACTCACTCTATGCACACTCTGTCACTGTTCATGTAAGTGAACTTGCAAATCTCCTCAAAGAAATCATCAGCAGCATCAAGTCCATTCTTCATCTGAGAAATCCTAATGACCATCCTTCTTAGCCTCACGCTGTACCTGACAAGGGACTCGAGGGTGTTCAGCTTCTGCTCAGGATTCAGAGGTGACCGCACGGTGACCAGGACCTGCTCCAAGGAAGGTATCACGAACCTTGAATCCAACTGCATTGATAGAGCAGAGTTATTAGCTAGGCCATAAACCAACCAGAAGTCCATATCCAGAAGTGAAACATTGCAGACATAGAAGCGGCATGGTATGGTGTGGCATGGCTTACCTTCTTCAGGCTGTTCTTCTGACACAGCGCCGCGAACATGGCGCCGTGGATCTCGAACTTGCGAAGCTTCGGGTGGCTGTTGAAGAATTCGACGAGGTCGATCTCGGGGAAGGGCAGCAGCGTGTCATGATCACCGCAGAACTCAACCTTCATCACCAGGTGCTTCACCTCGCCAGCACACTGCAGCACGGAGCTGATTGCGCCCCAGCTCCACTGGACGCCGCGCAGCGAGAGGTACTCCAACTCCGGGAGCTTCCCCATCTCGACATGATACAGCGCACCTAAAACATCCCACCAGTTTTGAATAGTAACCATCATCAGGCAATGTGAATCGGGCCAAATCTGCTTTGCGGGCAAGGGGAACGCAAAGAGGAATCGGGAACGCACCAGTGTTCTTGGAGATTGTGAGATGTTTGAGACGGCGGCCCCCTTGCAGAGAGATCAAGGAGAAGCCCTGGATCTCGAGGGACTCGACGCGGGGCGCGGCGAACCTGAGCGAGCTGTTGCCCGAGCCGACGAAGTCGAGGCGGCACCGCTCGAGCAGGGGGAGCGAGACGACGGCCTCCCCGGCGCACTCGCACCCTAGCAGCGCGAGGTCGGTGAGGTTGGGGCAGGCGGCGACGGCGCCGTTGACCGCGGCGTCCTCGAGCACGGCGCCGACGACCTCCAGCACGCGGAGCCGCTCCATGGTGCCCCACGCGGGGGCGCGCGTCATCGTGAGCCCCCACAGCCTGAGCTCCTCGAGGCCCGCGGCGGCCAGGCCGATGGCGTCGAGGTGGCCCGACTTGTCGTCCACCCGCAGCTCGAGCACGCGCAGCGTGGCGGCGCGCGCCGCGAGCCAGCGCGGGAGCTGGGAGGCCGAGAAGGGGCAGTACACGACGAGCTCCTCCAGGCGCGCCGCGGCCTCCACCATCCGGCCGATGGCGTCGTCCGCCGCCGCCACCGCCGACGCCGACGCGGGTCCACCGCGCACGGCCTCGAAGGCGCCCCGCGGGAAGTAGAGCGACGGGAGGAACGGCATGCAGTCGCGCCAGCAGCGGGCCACGGCGGCGCAGGCGGCCACGTCGCGGGCGTTGCTGAGCTGCGAGAGGATGTGCTGCACCACGCCTTCCGGGAGCGCGTCCATGCCGCCGTTGCCTTCCGGTGCGGCGAGTGGCGGCGGAGGTGGGGGATTGTGGGGTTGGTGGGCGCGGATTGGATGGGGAATGGGGGGAGCGTGCGCGATTGGTGTGATGCGGAAATGGAGGTGGGGTTGGACCCAGATTTAAAAGGAGTAGGGGGGAGGAGAAGGCGCGGCCGCGCGGCGTGGGACGATTTGGATTTTGAAATCGCGCCGAGCGAACGTTTCGAAGGGATTCCGAGGGATTTCGTGGACTGCATGTCTGCATTTTTGAATTTTGAAACCTTGGGATGGTGGGAGCTTTGGGGGCGTCCTTTTTTTCGAGTTGGCGCCTGCCGCAGTCCCGTTTGGCGGCGCGGGGTGGGGCGTGCGCGGCTGCCATTCGTTTTTCGCCCGCCGACTGGCGAGAGAGGCAGGAGCGCTGGCTTTTTCTGATGATGATCCAGGTTTTATTCGTGGGCCGACGCAGACGCATTCGGCACTGCCTGTAGCCTGTAGGCCTGCCTTGGGCTGGCTCTATGCGGCTTGCTTATAATTTCTCAAAAAATATATATTTTTTATAATCTGGAAAAATTCAACATATCTCTTTTAATTATCATCGTTTCTAATTTTGTTCCAAAATAAAATATCTTACACCAAAACTTTCAAAACCTTTCGAATGGTCACCATACCCTAATTTAGATTCAGTTTAGTCCTTTCTAGTTTAAAATTTGTGAAATAATTTGTAAGATTTCTAAACCATAAGAAAATGAATCATAGTTTTTAAAACTCTAAAACACAAGAGTTATTAACTTAGTATATGGCAAACCGACATAAAATATTTAGAGTTCATGGAAAAATCTTTAGAACCTTAGAAATAACTAGATTCCCTTGTAGAAAAATATCGAGAAAGATCTAGAAAATTCTCATAACATTTTAGTTGATACATAAAACATGTTTTGAAACCGTACATGGTACAAACATGAGATGCAACTAACATTTTAATACAACATATTAATGTTGTATGTGTTCATAATACCATTTCGTCATGGTAGCATCTTTTGTCAAAAGTTGTAAAAACATGTTTATTTACATATCAATGAGCATGTTTGTAGATTTTTTGGATATTCTTTACGTTTTAGTAGAGGTAAATATTTTTTAAGCATCTAGATATATTTTCATGAGCTCTAGAATATTTTATTTAGAATTTTATATCCTAGTTTATCTCTAGAAATTTTAGAATTTTAAAAGCTTCGAGACATTTTGTTTAAAAAAGAACTTATCACATATTTACCAAACAAATACGAAAAAGGACAAACTTGCCTTCAAGATCATTTAAGACTAGGGTTGGGAGTTAACTTGAACAATTTTAAGAATTTACAGGGTACGATGTGTAGTTTTGAAGTTCAAGAAAGAAAATAACATTATACTGATAGTTTAGGTTGGTAGAATAGACTTTTCGTTTAATCAACTTTTAACATGCATGGTTCTTTTTTTTATAGAACCCCTATTAATCCTACAAAACATGCAAAGATTAGGGCACCTGCAAAAAATTGTTAGGTAATGGAGGCTTTTAGGCTTCACATATCTTCCTTAATTAAGATGCACTAGACCAAATTCATTACGAGGCGATGGCAAGATGTCTTATTAAACATTTAACCAAGAATTTAGAAACTTTGATGAGCAAAAGAAAAACAACAAATTAAAGAAAAAAATTTATGAAATTGATGCTATAAAAGATGGATGACACTAATGGGGAAAGAAAAGCCAACTAGTAGGAATGACAAGTGCCTCACACGTGGTACCATGTGTGCCAAATCGCACACATGGTTTTTAATTTTAGGGTTTGAGACAAATATGAGCCATGTGTGCTTTACCGAGCATGAATACAACTATCAACCCGTGTAACCAAGCATCCCACTTTAGCTCACAACGTGCTTGGTACGTACCTAGGTGCTAGAAGTTGGATTAGTCGATTTTTGAAATCTTGAACAATTGTTTGCTAGGTATGTGTTAGAAAACTATATGCTTGGTATAAAAAAATGAGAAAATATGTTTGTAATTTAACTTTTTATACTTATTCACGTATTTCATGCTATCTATAACAGGCCGCGGGTGCCTAGAGCCCTCTCGAGTGTAAAAATTCACCAATTAATAGAGTATTGGGAGGGATAGTGTGGTAAGGTATGGTGGCGTTATGATTGGGTTTTTTTTGCTCCATTTCCACGCCATGGACCAGTTGCCATTCCTGTCAAACCAGCAATATGCATGCCATGTCACTGGATTTAATTTAGTTAGAGGAAAATGAATAATGGACGGTGTTGGAGCATTGACCGGTGGGGTAGTGACTCAAAATATACGAACTTGTATCCCGATCCTCGGGCACTAAGAATCCCATTTTAAAACTGATGAAAATTTTCTCCACAAACATGTCAATTGGTCCAGAGTCCGGACCCGCGGTGACTACATGGAGAACCAACGGTGAACTGCCGAAGCAAAATCTTTTGGCTTGTCAGTCATGTCGTGTCGCTGCTGGAGGCGATCGACAACAATTCGGCAGCAGTAGCCAGTAGGCACAGCTAGGAGTAGTGCTATCTTCACATCGTCAGAATTTGAACTACCGACAGGAGTTTGAATTTCGAACTAGGGCCTCGTCTAGATTGCTAAATTTTTTTACTATCTCTATCACATCAATTTTTAGACTTATACATGAAGCATTAAATATAGGTAAAAAAATAACTAATTACACAGTTTAGTTTGAAATCACGAGATGAATCTTTTGAACCTAGTTGGTCCACGATCGGACAATATTTGTCAAATAAAACAAAAGAGTTACTATTTATCAGATTGAAATTTTTTCGCAATCTAAACAAGGTCTAGGAGTTCGAATTTCGAAATAGGGCCTTGTTTAGATTGCCAAACTTTTTCACTCTCTCTCCATCACATCAATTTTTAGACTCATACATAGACCATTAAATATAGGTAAAAAAATAACTAATTACACAGTTTAGTTTGAAATCACGAGATGAATCTTTTAAGCCTAATCGGTCCACGATTGGACAATATTTGTCAAATAAGACAAAAAAATTACTATTCATCAGGTTAAAATTTTTTCGCAATGGCCTAGGGCAACAGAGAATCGAAAAACATCAGTATCGATGAATGGTGATTGTAGGCGAGTCAGGGCCTTATTTAGATCCTAAATTTGGCCACTAAATTTACTATATAGAATTTCTATTTCCGTCACATCAAAATACCGGCATATACATAAAGTATTAAATGTAGATGAAATTAAAAACTAATTGCGTAGTTTGGTTGTACTTTGCGAGACGAATATTTTAACCCTAATTAGTTAAAGTTTAGATAGTTTTTATTAAATATAAATAAAATACTACAGTACGTTAATTGGACGCAATGCCAAATGTGACCAGAACTAAACACGGCCTCAATCGATCATGAAAGGTAACAAATAAGCCCTATGCAAGGTTCCGTGCCTTTCCCCCCTTCTGTTTCGTCAAGTGATAGCTTTGGAAAAGACAAGCACAGGCTGCAAAAAGATTTGATCAACTCTAGTTCACTGTTTATTTGACACGATTTCATCCATTTTGCTAGGGATCTAGAGATAATATTGCATGTACATTTTTTAAGATAAGTGAACAAAGTTTTAGCCTCTAGTATTCGAGAATGCTACATCGAAATAATTATACTAAAAATTTTGTTGGAATACGGAGGCAGTACTTCCAAGGAGTTGAGAGAGGAACTGATAGCTGCGGTTCTGAAGAAAAAAAGGAACTGCTTTTAACTCTGGTGCGGTGCAGCTCATCGTCTGATAGCTACGGTCGTGCCACACGACACGACGCCATAGATACTGCGTCCGTCACCGAAGGACACCTGCTCTTGCATTGCAACGAACGAACTGTTGTTACTACTACAAAGCCGCAGCACAAAAAAAAAAAAAAAGGCCTAGCCGTAGCCGGCGCCCGGCGCGCGACCATATGGCCTACTAGGAGCCAGCAGAGCGGAGCAAGGGCGTGCCTAGGAGTTTGGCCAGGCCAGCAAGCCCCCTCGTTCGTCTGTGCCATGTCTGCCAGAAGAGCCAGGGTGGCAGTGATGGTGCGTGGAACGGTGCACGCGAGCAGAGTTCTTGGAGCGCCCGACACGGGCAGCCCGTTTGCACAAGGCACGGCCGCCACCTTGGCACCTCTTGACGTCGTCCGTCGGACCGGAACCACCGGACCCGTGCGCCGCAGGCGCGCCAGCCGCCAAACATTTCCGCGGCGTGCGAAATGTTTTTTCCGTCGCGCGGCGCCCCCCCACCTACCAGCCACACCAGAAGGGAAAAACACCATTGGTTGGCCAACCCCGCCCTGCCACTGCCAGCCAGGGACCCGGGCCCACACCGCTGCCGCGCTGCCACAATGATGGGCCACGGCGTGGTCCTCCCCTGCCGGGGCCTATCGGGTCGGGATCGGGAGGCGGCGCCGGGATCACATCCGATCCGATTGCTCTCGCGGACGGTCTCGCCGCGGCGGTTCGCGCTGCCAGCTCGGATAGGGGGGGTCGTTCGCTCCAGCCCGCGAAGGGGGGGACGGAGGAAGGAAGAGCTGCCCAGTGCCCACCGCCGCCGTCCCGTCCGTCCGGTGGTTATAAGAGGCGCCTCTCCGGCCCACTTCCCCTCTTCTTCTTTCTCTTTCTCTTCCACTTCCCAACCACTCCCCCCTCCTCCGCGTCGATCGATCCGGGAGGCAGCTCGACGCCTCGTCGAGAGAGAGAGAGCCAATCCAAGTAGGACGGTTCGCGGGGGAAGTACCAGTCGCGGAGCAGGAGCGGAGCTGACGCGGCGGCGAGACGGCGGGGAGGCGGCATGGACGGGCACGGTGGTGGCGGCGGCGGGGGCGGGGGCGGTAAGCTGACTCGGACGCCGTCGTCGCTGCTCCGCTCGCCGACCGTCCGCGCCGCGTCCGCGTCCTTCCACGCGCTGGACCTGGACGACCCGGAGCCCGACGACAGGAAGAAGGCGCAGCGGGCGCCGCTGCTGCTCGGCAGCAAGCCCGTCCGGGCGCTGCTCCGCCGGGCGGTCCACCACCGGCTCCGCCCGGGCCTGCAGGCGCAGTCCGCGCTGCTGCTGCTCCCGGTCCTCGCGCTCGCCGCGTTGCTCCTGCGATGCGGCGGGGGCGGGGGACACCACCTCGCCCTCCTGGCGGCCGCGGCCGGGCTCGCGCTAGCGGCCGCGGTCGCCGTCGCGCGGCGCACCCGCGGCGCCCGCCAGCGCCGCGCGTCCCCGGCCTCCTCCGTGCAGTGGTTCATCGGCGAGGGCGGCGACAGCGACGAGCAGCAGCAGTCGCAGCAGCGGAGGCCCGTACGAGGCGCGGAGGTGCGGGAGGGCGTCGAGTTCTACAGCAACGGGGACCGGTACGAGGGGGAGTTCCACGGGGGGCGCTGCAGCGGCAGCGGCGTGTACAGCTTCTTCGGCAAGGGCAAGTACGAGGGCGACTGGGTGGACGGCAAGTACGACGGCCACGGCGTCGAGAGCTGGGCGCGCGGCAGCCGGTACCGCGGCCAGTACAGGCAGGGCCTCCGCCACGGGCACGGCGTGTACCGGTTCTACAGCGGGGACTGCTGCGCGGGCGAGTGGGCTGGTGGCCAGAGCCACGGCATCGGCGCGCAGACGTGCTCCGATGGCAGCACGTACGCCGGCGAGTTCAAGGGCGGCGTCAAGCATGGCCTCGGCTGCTACCATTTCAGGTAAACGTTGCTTGCAGATGTCCCATCTTTCGGTGCCCAATCGAATCAATATTACCATTGCATTGTTGCCAACTGTCCTATTGCTGATTCTTGTTCTGTCAACGAAATCCATCCTCTGCAGGAATGGCGATCGGTATGCGGGGGAGTACTTTGCAGACAAGATCCACGGCTTCGGCGTGTACAGCTTCGCCAATGGACACAGCTACGAGGGATCTTGGCACGAAGGAAAGAAACAAGGGTTCGGGATGTACGCGTTTCGGAATGGGGATGACCGAGCGGGTGAGTGGGATTCTGGAATTCTCAAGAACTCCTTGCCTCTGTCAGACCCAGCTATTCAGCGTGCTCTACAGGTTGGTATTCATTCAACAATTCCCCACATTGTGCACATCGATAATCGATACACCTCCCCGACTCCTTGCATCATGCACTCATTACATTGTTTGTTTTCATTGTGCAACTAGGCTGCTCGAAGGGCTGCAGATTGCGCCTTCCACCTCCCAAGAGTAGAAGAGCAGGTGAACAAGGCCGTCATGGCTGCAAACAGAGCGGCCACAGCTGCCCGTGTCGCCGCGATCAAGGCGGTCCAGAATAGGATAGATGGCAAGCTCTGTTTCATCGACGTGTGAACTGAGTTCCAAGAACTGTGCCCTTCACTTGCAAACTGTACATTAGAGTAGCCACCAAGAGCGGCAATAAACGTTGCTGAGGTTCGCGACCGGAGCAGCACAACCGCATGCTCCGTGTTGGAGAGATCAATCAGTTTGGTTGGCGTTGGCGGCAGCCACCAAAGGGCTGAGCTGCTGCTGTTTTCATCAAGAGCTTGTTCACATCGTGCTGGAATGCTGGATCACTGAGAGCAAGGTCACCCTGTTCTGTTCCTCTTCCTCCTTGTGCAGTGCAGACTGTAAATTGTAGATAGCACCAAGCCTCCATCCATGTGTATCAATGGTGGTCGGTGGAGATGATCTATCTGTCAGTGCCTTCCTATCTTTTTGCTGCGCCTTGTACTGTAAGTGCATTGTGTATGTGTTCTCTTGCTCGGATCAGATGTTCCAATGGCAAATCTTGCCGGTTTGAAATTGTGGCGCCATGTGCAGGGATTCTCCATTTGTTAATCGTACTTGAGGATGCACATGGGTGATTATAACCTCTTCTGGCACCACTAGCCTTATCATGCAGCCTCTGTTCTGCTGATCCATCCCCTGCACCTGGGCTACCTCCGGAGATTATGACATATTTGGGTCCACTTGGACTTGCTGCTCCAAGTTCTTGTACTAGAGGCATGAATAAATGAAACCTGCAAATGTTAGGGTAACAAATGCCTTGTTGTACACTGGACCAGTCACAGCCTTTCAATTTCTTCATCGAGCAAGGGTAGGGGTGAAACATTGTGTGGCGTCAGTAGATTCAAAGCCAATCGTTCTATTCCAGGTTCCACTACTGGGAAATCTGAAAATCTTCCTTTTGCCGTGCACTGATAGTGATAGGACAGAAGTCCCCAACAATTTCGGTCTGGACGCTTGCTCTTGTCGAGGTTCTTGTTGTAGTGACATGGCAAATTGGGCACCAGATGCTTTTGTCATGTGAAAATGTTCAGTACCATAGGCCAAGTTCGTGCCTTCATGGCCCCAGAAGTTTTCTAGGTACAATTTTGCCTTCAGTAGATAAGAAACTAAGGAAGTTCAGCGATGGACTTAAGGATCATGCCAGAAGATGAGAATCAGTTCACCCAGTACAACATTTGGCGTAATAGACACGGTGGAGTTGAAGTAGACGCTCCAAATGGCTGCTTGTGTGCATTTGTGGATGGCTCCTGTAGGTTTTCATTCACTTGGTTTGGATAAGCTGACCTATGGTACTATTCCTCCTGAAACAATTTTTTTGACCTGAAGCTCTTTTATTTTTGGGGGAGTCATCTGTCAACGTCTTCTGCTCCTTCGAGACAGGTGATGAAATTGTCTGTTTGTGTTCAACTTGAATGCTGCGAGATCTTGCATTGTGGAAACGATCTTCTCATGCTGTGTGCTTTGACCTTATCTCAATTCACAACGTCTTGTGCCATAGTGATACGAAACAACGCATGTTTTCCGTTAATTTCATCTACATGGAGTATCGATTTGCCCTGCTACTGTTGTACTGTTGCTGCTTGTGCGTATGGCAAGCTGCTGCTCTGCACCGCACTCTGCTGTCTCCTGCAGGCAAAAAGGCCCGCGCACCGAGCTGGTGCTCGCGGTGTCCAATCCAATCGCCGTGTACTGCATGGAAAATGAGGCCTTTAGTTCCGCCCTGATTTCAGTATTTATCATTATATAAAAAAATATTTTTCATCACGTTAAAATATCGGTACATGCATATAGTACTAATTATAGATAAAATAAAAAAACTAATAATACAGTTTGGTTGTACTTTACGAGACGAACATTTTAAGCCTAATCAGTCAATGTTTAGATAATAATTTATAAATATAAATAAAATATTACGGTACGCGACAGAAATTTATACGCCTCCCAATCGAAAGACCTAAACAAAGCCTAAAAAGAACTACACACGCGTGACACGTCCAGTATCACAAAAATGGTTGTCTTCAGCACACGAAACCAGTGAGCCACTGCATGCCAAACTCGGCGTGACGCCGGCATGGCTTTGTCTTGCTAATTTTGTTGTTATATTAGGACAAAGTCGCGTACTTTGACGTGTCCAGCCGGCGTGCTGCATTTGTTTTTTTCCAAAATAAACTTTGCAACGATAAGGGAGAGCCCATCACGGTGACATGGCGATTGCAGGATAAAGCAAGCCCTGGGAAGGCGACGTCTCAAGAGGAGATCGGGGATAAGCACCGGCCGGCCCATCACTCGTGGCACCGGCAGCCGGCTTCAATTCCGTTGCGTTGATACGTCGCGTCCCTAAGCTGAATCCTTCCACTTCGTTATTTTTTTTCCATAAATATTGCTCTCACTCTCTTGTGCTTGTGCGAGAAGCTAGTGCCGCCATTTAGACACGTTCCTGCCCCCTGACCCCATGCTTGCGTTATTCAACGCCGTCGCTGTTGGACCAGGTTGCTGCCTTCTGCACATGGTGACCAACGTGTTGTTAACACTTGAAAAATGTCCTGGATAGTTTGGTGATGAAGACCAGAGTTTGGTGATGGAGTCCGTCCTTTCTTTCTTTTTTTTATGAATCTGGAGGGACCGGGGTCCCTACAGCGATTTATTAAAACAAATGAAAACAAACGTTACAGGGTAGCATACAAGAAAAAGGAACTGGGCCAAGGAGCCAGGCTAATCCTGACAGAGGCGAAGGGTGTTTATCTCATCAAGATACGAAGAAAGAGATGAAAAAAATAAGCTGCAGGCAGCAGTTTACACCAGATTTTGTATCCATTGAGTAAACAGGTTTTGACTTGATGGCTTGATTCTGTGCTCCAAGAGATGAAGCTCCTTCAGAAAGTTTCTTTGGCATAAGTCCAAGCTCAGTTGATTGCCCTTGAAAATCAATTCGTTTCTTGCAGTCCAAATTGTTCAGGTCATAAGGATAATGGCCTCCATAAAGAACCTTGACGCCAGCTGATCCTTGATCTGAACAAAGATGTCAGGGATAGAGCTTTGTAGAGGGATTTCTACACTGATGATGTTCCAGTAGTGAGCTGCAAACGGGCAGTCCAGGAAAAGATGGTCCAAAGTCTCTTCCACCAAGCTGTTACACAGGGCACAATTATAGGAGTCTAGGTGCATGCTTCTTCTCCTCAAGATGTTCTTGGTGCTTAGCCCGTCCTTGATAAGCAGCCAAAAAAAGACCTTGTGCTTTGGCTGACAACTGCTCTTCCATAGCCATTTATAGGATTGGTGAATCTGTGAGTGTCCCACTAGGATTTTGTACACTTTTGAGGATGCAAAAAGGCCAGATCCCCATTTATATATCCACTTGTCATTTTCATTATTCAACTGGACCATGGACATCATGTTTTGAACATGTTGCATCTGAGAGTAAGTTGTCTGAGATAGAGGAGCTGGAAGAGTTCTGTGAAGTCTCCTTGACTGAAAGCTTTTTCAACCGTGACTTGTTTGGAAATGGCAAAAGAGTATAACTCAGAGGCATAGGCTGCCAAAGGTTGGTTGTGCCAAGGATCCTGCCAGAAGAATGTGGAACTACCATTCTGGACCTAAGGCCTGGCAATGTTTTTGAACTCAGGCAGAAGCTTGAGATTATCCCTCCACCAAAAAATCCTTTTACAATATGATTAGGTAGTCTGCCATTTCTATAATGCTTCTCCTAGATTAGATTGACCCATGGAATGTCTGATCTATTGAAGAACTTGTGGAGTTTTTTAGTCAGCAAGGCCTTGTTCTGCTTTCAATATCAATGACTCCAAGTCCCCCTTCCACTTTTGGCACACATACCATCTTCCATGCAGCCTTGGGTATTTTGTTTGGGTTGGTATCAGATCCTCTCCACAAACAATATTTTCTTAATTTATCAATCTGTTTGATAATGCTCTTTGGCAAGCTCAATGAACACATGAAGAAGGTTGGAAGGGCAGAAAAGATAGCATTAGTGAGTTGCAGCCTTCCTGCTTGGTTCAAGAATGTAGATATGCCAGATAGTCTTTTCTCACACTTGTTAACCATTGGCATGAAGTCTTGGATTCTAGGTCTTTCTGTATGTAGGGGTAGGCCAAGATATGTAAATGGTAGTTCTTCTTTGGAGCATCCAAAAGTGGCCGCCAAGAATTCCAATTTTTGGTCTAGCAGGTTGATAGGCACCATCATTGACTTGTTTAAGTTAACTTTTAGGCCAGTTGCAAGAGAGAAAGAGTTGAGCAGGGATTTCAGAAAAAACAATTGTCTGACATTAGTTTCTACCACGATTAGTGTGTCATCAGCATACTGGATCACTGAAAAATCATTTGTTGACTTTGTTGGGATTGGCAGGTTTAGTTGACCCATTTCAACAGCCTTGTTTATCATGGATTGGAGAAAGTCAGCTGCTAGCACAAATAAAAGGGTGACAGAGGGTCTCCCTGCCTTACTCCTCTTCTGCAATGAAAGGTTTTACCAGGAAGTCCCAAAGGAGAAAATTGACTCCATCCATTGAATCCATCTTGGCCCAAAGCCCTTGGCTTGCATAATAGTGATCATAGCTTGGTGCTCAATCTTATCAAATATCTTTTCAAAGTCTAGCTTGATGATGACAATTTCTTTTCTTGAGTGATGGCATAGGTGGAGGTATTCAGATGCCCAAGCTAGGCAGTCTTGTATGGTTCTAGTCTTGATGAATCCATATTGATTCTTATGAACGAGCTGGGTGATTATTAGCTGCAATCTGTTGGCCAGGATCTTGGTAATAAGTTTGACTGAGGAGTTGAGCAAGGAGATGGGTCTAAATTCATTAACTCTTCTTGCATTGTCCACTTTTGGGATCAAAGTGATATAGGAGGAGTTGATGCTTCTGAGGCAGACTGAGTTGTTGAAGAATTCATTGCATAAGTTGTAGAAATCCTGCTTGATCAGGGGCCAGCACTTTTTTAGAAATTCGTTGTTAAAGCCATCTGGTCCAGGTGATTTGTTGTTTGGGAGTGCCCTTATAACCCCATCTATTTCCTCATGAGAGAAGGGGGCCTCCAAGAATGCTAAATTTACACCTCCTTGCACAAGGAAACTTGGGTCAATTGAGAAACCACCAAACTTAGATGTGCCCAATCTGATCTTGAAGTCCTCCCAGAGGATTTTTTCTTTGTTGGTATGCTCAGTGGCTATGAATCCATTTTCTGCTATTAACTCACTAATGAGGTTGCCCCTGTGTCTTATAGTAGCATTAGCATGAAAGAATTTTGTTCCAGCATCTCCCAGCTTGACCCACTTGATTGTGCCTCTTTGTTTTCAATATATTCTCTCTTGTTCCAATAGGCTGAGAATGTGCTCCTTCAAATTTTCTTGAAATTCCATTCTTCAATGCTAAGGTCTCTGAATTCACTAATTGTTTCAAGTAATTGAAGGACCAGTCTTGAGTTGCAGATAACTTCTCTTAGTCCAGATTTTCCTGCCTGCCATTCTTTTAGCTTTTTTCTTAATAGCTTGAATTTGGCTGTTATGTTTCTTGCACTATCTGAATGGAGTGGTTAAGTGCTCCAGCATTCATTCACAATACCATTAAACTTTGCACTGCATAGCCAATAATTTTTTAATCTAAAAACCTTGCTCTTTGGGATGGTGGTTGAGATAGACACAATGCATGGTGTGTGATCTGAAGAGAGCATATCCAGTGCCTTAGCAGTAATGTTTGGATATGACAGAATCCAGCTACTAGATGTGAAGATCCAATCTAGCTTTTCTAAGAGGGGGGAGGGCTGCATGTTTGACCATGTATACTTTCTTCCTTAGAGGAGAACTTCATTTAGGCCCAGGGTGCTGATTGCCTCATTGAACATCATCATTTCAGTCAAGTTGCCTCCTGGCCTATTTCTATCTTCCTTTTTTCTGATGAGATTAAAATCTCCTAGAACCATCCATTCTACATCTCCTGGCATCTGAATATTTTTAAACCAGTTAATGAACCGTGATTCCTCTTTAGGGGTACAAGGGCCATAGATGCAAGTAAGGATCCAGCATGCATTATTATGTGCAGATGTGAATTTCATTGAGATACAGTAGCTGTTGCTGAAAATTTTCCTAGCACTGAAAGAAAACCCTTTCCAAGCCACAAGTATTCCACCTGATGCACCTGCTGATGGCAAAAAATCAAAGTTATCATAGCAGGGTGGGCAAATTTTTCTCAGAAAAACTGAATCAATGAATTCTTTTTTTGTTTCTTGCAGGCAGAAGATATCACAGTTTGATTGCATGATTTTGTTTTTCACTACATCCCATTTCCATTTAGCATTAATGCCTTTGACATTCCACATTAACACATTCTAATTTCTACAATTGTTTTGAGCCATAGATAACAACTGAAAAGATAACAACATCTGAGTAACAAAAGTTACTGATGACAAAACTTGTTAATTCTGACATAACTAAATCTGAGCAAAAGACTGCCTAACATTGTAGCAAAAGACTCCTTACCTCATAATCAATAATGGGAGCTCTTTTGCTCCTTCCTTTTTTCATGACAACTGGAGGCACTTGTTCTTCATGACAACAGTGGTGAGTGATTATGTTCAAAACTGTCTTGTTCGGAGCTGATAAGGCAGGTTTTGGGGATGGAAAAATCAATGATGCCATTCTTACCTTCAAAGCACTTGACAGCCTTGGATGTCATGAAGTCCTTGGCCCACTCAAACCTTCCTGGAGACATAAGCATGACTGTAAAGAAATTAGCCCATTCAGCAGGGATGCTCACACAGATGGAGTTGGATTTACCTTGGCTAAAGAATCTAGCCCAAATTCTGGTAGCCTTTGCCTCTCTTAGCCTCCTCTCTCTTTCCGCAAATGCCAGGTCGAGCCCATTCTGGTGCACAGAAACCATTCCAATGTTCAAAATTGCATTCACTCTTTCCTGGGGGTTTGCATTGATGTCCTAATCATCATATAGATTCATTGGCATTCCATTCTCATCAAACTCTATCAGCTGGTTCAGAGGGATGTCATCAACAAGCACATTTACAGGATTGACTAGCATAGAGAGCAGGTCTTGTTGTATTTCATCATCTACTAAAGCCATCAGTGCTTCTTCCTCATGTTTAATGACTAGTAACTCTTGCTGCTGGATAAGCACATCCGCTTCTTCTGTTGCACTGTCACCTTGGATCAGATCATTGAGCTCTAGGAGGTCTCCATGGAATGGGTAGACAGGGTTCAGGATCACTTCTTATGGATTGAGATCTTCATCCTGCTGAGGTGCATTAAGGTCAATTTGCATCATCTCCTGGGGAGCTAGATCGAGGTCCTGGACCAAAACTGGCTCCTGCTGCTGCACAACTGGCCATGGCTCCCAACCATCATTCTCTGCTTGCTGGTTCTGCTGCCCTTGCTGAGGCTGCATTTCGTCATCCTCATCAGCCGGTTCTTGATCTTCTATCCGCTGATGAGATCCAGCTCCTGGTTGCCCCAATCCAAAGAAATCAAATAGTGCATTGGCAATGGGCTGAGCTGGGATTGTTCTTCATCTGGGGGCCCTCCACCCAGCAGATTGGACTGCAACACTTCACACTGGACTGTCCAAGATTTGCCTTCAAACCCTGGTGCTTCAGAAAAAACCACAAAGTGCGGAATAGACTGAACATCAAGAACACGAGCACGGATTATTACCCTTGTCAAGCTTCTATTCTCAGCCTGCCAGAACAGATGCCTGCCAAATGAACCAATAGCATCTTGATAGAACTATTCCTCCTGATATTTCAAGGGAAAACCCAACATCATGATCTAGCATTCTGCATTAAACAGTACCCTTCTAGCATTTGTACCCTCATCATGCTTGACAAATGATATAATGATGTTATCAAACAGAATCAGACCCTGCGGAATCAAGATATCCCTATCTAGAGCTCTGTTGAAGTGGACATAAGCTTGGCCTAAGCAGCACGGTTGAATATCGGCCACAACAATCTGCCTTGCATAAAAGAACTCGCAAAGAATCTCATCAACCACATCAAAGTCAAGCATATTACCCGGCAATGACTCCATGGTAACAATGGCGAGGTTGTCATTGGGGTCGAGCTCTTCATTGCTAGGCGTTGATTTCTTGGATGCCACATCACAAACCATGGGTGGCATGTTGATGATCTCCTGCCACACCATGTTCCGTGGCACAAAGGGCCTCGGATCAATCCTCTGGAATGCCATAGTTGATGCCTCTGGCACCGCCTCAGTTACCGGCAGCGAGGAGCACTAAACCAAGGTGGGGTTTTCTCGCTCAAGAGAGTTCGAGGGTGCAGAGTGGGATTGACTGGTGGTGGGAGGTGGCGGGCAGCCAGAGTGGCCAAAGACCAATGAGCTGGGTCGGCTCTTCCTCTTCTAGGCCCACAGCACCTAGTTAGCTCGGCAGCTTCCAAGGAATAGTTATTGCAGGCACGGTTTCCTTGGCAGCCCACCCAGAATTCTGGTAGCAATGAAATCTTTGAGAGATTTGAAGACTGGTGGTTGCGATGGGCCTGACCCATTTGGGCGGCGAAACCAGCCTGAGATACCTATCGATGCCTTCCCTTTGCTAAGCAAGACAACGCGGTCTTGCTGCAGGCGATCAGAATCTATCATCTACTGGTTTTGTCTTTCCTGCTGATTGGGCCACGCCATGCACGTCACCTTGATATGTCCCCAATCCATGCATGCACGACAGCAAATAGGCTGGTTACACCTGCTCCTGAGGTGGCTGTGTAAGAGGCAGTGAGGGCAAAAATTCAAATTTGAACCCGGATTTGAAAAACTCTGACTTCTGTTGACTGCCTGAGCTTGGTTAACTGAAAGGTGATTGGCCACTCCATCGGTGGCCATCGCCGCCTTGCGAGATCCACCAGGGCTGGGTCTGGCCATCACCATGGATGGTGCTCCGGGATGACGAATGCGAGTATGGACAGACCGACTCCCCATGGGAACAGAGTTTGCTCCGGTTAGAGGTGGCGATCTGACAGCATCCGCAAACAATTTTTTTGCTTGCCCATCAGAAGGAACTTTGTTCCAAGAACTTTCCTCTTCTGCAAGGAATAGACTGAGTTCACGATGCCAATTTGGTCCACCGTTTCCCCAAAGGTGGAAGAAAAGCTTGTAGAGCTTTCATTCGAAGGAAATCAGCTTCTGAATGAAAAGGCCAACAGGTTTGAAAGAGACCACAAAGCGAAAAACCCGATCACGGAGCGGGAGGACACAGAAGTCAGCGGCAAGGCCACTAATAGTGGCTTGCAAGTTGAAAGCCACCGAAGATGTTGACATCTGAACTTGCAACGGCCAAAAACGACGATGAGGAAGAAATAATCTCGACCCAGAGTAGGGTTGGAGACAGGAAGCCTAAGCTTGCTCTGGATCTTGGCTTTGACTTTCAGGCCAGTGGAGAAGGAAAGACCAGGAAGCGTGGGATGCTCCATGGCGGCGGGGAGGGAGGGAAGAGGGATCTTACTCAGTTGGAGGGGAGGGCGGAGTGGCTGCCGCCGGCAAGCCCTCAGGCCCGGCGCACGGGCACTCGGAGGGAGGCTTGCCTCATCTCAGTCCTCATAGCTTCACACCTAGTCTTTACCCACCAGCTATATTGCTCCAGCAAATCCTCGAACACCTTGTAGGCGAACCAGCAGCTTCCAGACAGCACCCACCGGCAATGGAAGGGGCAGACCTGGGGAGGGCCGGCGACGGACCAGGCGGCCACCGGTGGAAGGGTTCAGCCTCTTCACTGTGTTCTTGAGCTCATGCCAACCTGCAAGTAGCGGTGGCGTGGCATCGGCGGCGAGCACGTTCAACCGGGGTGGCCTGGTCTCGCAGCGGCGACGCGGCGAGGACCAAACTGTCAGCGGCAGCGACGCGGCGTGGGCGGCGAGGGTGGCATGGTTGTGGGCGGCGCAGGAGCTTAGGCTCCTGGCCTAACCTGCTGGCGGCAGAGGCGCCGTGGGGCAGTGCAAGGAGCGATGCGGCGTCCACTCTTTTTGGAGATGTTCCTCCACATTTCATGGAAGAGCTGCAGTACTACATGGCGGAATCTCCTCCCAGTATCTGCTCACTCAGCTTATTGTCTCTTGACCCCCTCGACCAGTTGCCCTCCTCGTTGCTGGTGTCCCCCTCTTCAGTTTTCCCTCTGATGGCTGGTTGGCCTTCATCACCAAATTTTGTTGCATTAGTAACAAAAGCAGCGGATGTAGATCTACTATCATGGTAAAAGTCATCCCCCTTTGAGCAACCTATCATGGAAACGGCGCGTCGGTGTATTCATCATGGACTGGTTTGACCCCTGAAAATGTAATGTATTTAACAATTTTGCAGCAACACTTTTGTCCCTTGGTTACCTCCAAAACGGAAGCATGACATCGGCCCCTTGTCGTGCCACTGCCACAGTGCCGACACCTCATGGATTTGGTAGAAACAGATTCGAACAATTATATTGGAGTTTTTGGACTCTGTAAGGCTGTAACCATGCGGGTGGGAGTTGGGCGCGTACTGGCACACGGAGTAGAAGGCGTTCGTCATGTACATGTACTTGGCCGGTGGAGTCAGTCCATGAGTTCATCCAGGAGGCCGTGAGGGTTTATACATTGGTCTCGCAAAGAGATCACAATCCATTTATCCACGTCTCCTTCAAATCTTCTGTTGGATTCAGTTAGTAGATGGGTGATGCAAGCAGAACAGCAGAAAGGAAACGTTTGGTAGTGCTTTAGTTTGACCTCCTAGACGGCTTGGTGGCAAGAGACTCCGTCGAAGCACGCAAGGAGATTGTGCGGTGCTCTGGAGATGAGGTTGTGAGGGGTTTTTGAGCCTTCCCCGCGGGAGACGCAAATTATCTACTCTAGTTGAGCTCGTGGCTTGAAGGATCTCCATCTTGTGTTGGTTCATCGCACCAGAGGCTGTGGGTTTGGCTAGGTGACGCCAATTAGCGAGTGAACCTTCAAGTGGGTGTATCGCCACAACAGGACGTAGCTTAGTGGCAACCAAGTGAACCTGGTGAAAAATCGCCGTGCCATCTTGTTCCATACTTCACGGTGGTTTGCGTCTCTATTCACAAGCTTGTATTTACATTCATATATGTTGTACTTGTGTTGTTGCTCTTGTAATAGTTGGCTTGTATAGCTATCTAGTTGCCTTCTAGCTTATGTAGCTTAGAAGTATCTCTTGTGTGGCTAATTAGCTTGTATAGTTAAGTAAGGTTAAGCTCTTGGGTTTGGTTTGTGTAACCTTGTCCTTTAGCATCTAGTGAGCTTAGGTTCGCTTCGTGCTTTGCTCATTAGAATTGTATAGATGCTCCCTTGTTTAGTAGAGTACTAGTTGCTTAGGTTTGTGTGACCTTACAAGTTAGAATTGTTTAGGAGAGCACTAGCTAGATTGGCACCTTACTTTCTTGTTTAGGATCCTTTACAAGGTGCATCTGGAGTCATAGTTAGAGGGTGAAGTCTGCTAGCCGATAGATTTAATTAAATCCCGCACTTAAATCGGTTAGTCGGAGCGATTAGTTTTTAAAAGGACTATTTACCCCCTCTAGTCCGCCATCTTGACCTTTTAGCTGCTCGCCGATCGCCGAGCCAGCCAACCCAGTTTTCCAATCGTCGAATCGTGATTTGCCAATTGCCATGATGTGCCGACACCCTAGGCTAGGAGCTACTCGCCGGCTCGCCACTCGTCGCCCGCCGCCTAGGTACCCATTGGCCACAGCGGCGCCGCGCCGAGCGTCGCTGAGTGTTGGAGATACAATCATACAATTCTCCCGCCGCTCGACATTGCCTCTCCCGTCGGCGTCGTTGGCTGGCCACCCCGCACAGGCAAAGAAGTTCACTCGTCACAATGGCCAGACGTCCCAGGTTCCATAATCCCATGCTCTTATGTTATGCTTGTTTGTGTTTCTTAGGTGATAACCCATATTATGGTACTAACAATGGACTGCTTCTTGAGTAGTATTGAGAAATGAGAACCCATATTTTTTTGGCTAAAAAAAGCAATGCTTTGTAGCAATTCTTGTGAAAACTTTATCTATGTAGTAATGTGCCACTAGAAACTTATCAGGTGATGACTCAATGTTTAGCTTGTGTATAAAGTTCGCCCCAGCTAAAAAAAATTCCTAGCTCCGACATTAAAAAAAAACAACGAAGGCTCACTCGATCGGCTTATCTAGAAGGTGTCATGGCCGTGATCCACCATCCTTGCCGTAATAAAATACTAAAAGGCTGTTGTAGTCCGTGGCTGCCATCAGTGTAGCGCTGAAGTCGGCTCATCCGCTAAGGGTAGTATTTTGGTAATTTTCTATATGTCTTGGTTACCGTGTTCAATTCTAAATGTACAATTAATCTTAGAATGGAGGGAGCACACTTACAAAAAGGTAGCAGGATTTGTGAGAGAGAGAGAGAATTGGGGAGAGAAAAGAGCCGACACTTGACTTTCAGCCTGGCTGAATCCCACCCAGCCGACACTTGACTTCCAGCCCGGCCAAAACCAGCTCCTCTAGGCTCATAGTAATGAGCCATTTTTAGATGCCGTTTAGCCAAACCAGAGTACGCATAGTACCACAGAGGCATAGACCGTTATATTTTTTTGAAAGCAAATTTAGAGAAGCACAATAAATGCAAGCTAGTCCAACCGTTAAAAAAATCAAGCTAATCCATCTCTCTAATACATGCTCCTTTGCTAATGTAGTGGGTCCGACTTTTATGGATGGAGAGAGAGAGAGATATATAGCGGAGACTTGAAGTAGTAAATGGGAGAGGATCATCTATCCAGATTAGTCGGAGGTAAGGGAGGGATCCTCGTTTTGACGGCAGTGCATCTGTGCGTGTAATGCTGCACGCTGCTCCCTGCCTGCATGTTGTCGGGTGCTAATCTGCAGGATGCATGCGTGTGTTGTGAGCCCCACCGGCCCGAGTAGGGCGGTGGGCTATTTAAAGCCCCTTCGTTTCTTCCTCCTCGATCAGCAGCACTTCGAAAACGAAACAAAGCGCGCAGCGTCGCCGGCCGCCTCCCAAGTCCGAAGCCGACACGCTCACGCTCCTCGGCCCTCTGCCCACCCAGCGGTCAGCGCCGAGGACACGCCCTCGCCCGCCTCCGTCCCGTCCCCCCTCCACTCAGGTACACGCCCTCGCCCGCCTCCATCCCTTCCACCCCACCCAGGTTCTTCTTTGGTTCGTCGATTTGGGGTCGGGATCGGTACTGCTTGTTAGCTCTTTGGTTCATCGATTTGGGGTTGGGATCGGTACTGCTTGTTAGTTCGTTAGGGTTCCAATTGTTTTCGATTTTGTTCATTTTGATGATCGATTGCATTCTGCCTGGCAAGAAATTGGGATCGGTTTCGAACTTCCCAGTGTATTCTCTTTGCTGCCGCCGGGTCCTTCGACACCTCTCTGTTTGCTTCCGACGACTCCTTCGACTTAAAATTGGCATCGGTAGAGACGTGCGAATCGGCGGCACAGCCATCAGGCCGCATCCCAGCGAAGACCGCCATGGGCTCAAGCACCATCCCAGCGCGACATAGCCCCTGGAGCAGGGCCGCGTACGTGAACGTGGTGCGCGCGCACCCCCGCAGCTGCATTAGCAGGAGCAGTCTGCAGGCGTGCGTGAGCAGCCCCGTGCGGCACTGCCCGAGGACGAAGGACGTGTAGGCGTGGGAGTACGTCCGGCGCGAGGCCTGCGCGCAGGAGCGAGGACAGGTGGCGCTTGGCGGCGGGGAGGTGGTGTAGGTGCGGAGGTTGCGGGCGGTGAGCGACTCCATGTCCGGGAGCATGCCGTGGCTGGCGAGCGCCATGCCGCCATGAGGGTGTTGAGGCACCGGATGGGGGGCGGAGGTGGGAGAGGAGGCGGCGATGGCGGCGAGGAGACGGGGCAGCGCCGTGGGCGCGGGCGAGGTCATCGCGCGGTGGAGCTATGGCGTGGCGGCGGGCATTGCTGGATGCCAGGCCTGATGGGTGATGGAGATGAGCGGCGGCGAGGTGGGGAGGTCAGAGACGGGGAGAGGCGGCGCGGACGGTTATCGGTGGGATCGTTGTTCGAGTCCTTCGACTTTGCTGCCCGGGGTCGCTTCCTGGCTTGGCTTGGAGTGAAGCCGCGAGGAGGCGATCAGGGCTGATTCTTACGCTGGTTCGCTTTTGGTCATGTTCGTATTCGACTCTAATCCGATTCTTCTTTTGTCAATGCTGTGTTGTCAGGGTTCGTGATGGATCAACACGGGAGACTCCTCTACGGGCGCCCCAAGGCGGGACGATGCGGGCTCACCAAGTCCCGGTACTACCGGGACTACGTGCGCGAGCATAACCGACGGTATCACCCGGGGGAGGATCTGGATCAGGCGTGGGAGGATGCCCTGAGGGCAGCTCGGCAGGGCCGCTGCAGCTCAGCCAGGCGGCGGCGGACACGGCGGCGGGGCCGCGGGAGGACAGGGCGGCGGGGCCGCGGGCGCGGCTGCGCTCCCACACGGCGGCGGCAACCAGGCCCATGAGGCCTAACAGGTTTGTCACATATTACTTACTAGTTTATTTATTTATGATGTTATTAATAGACTGGAACACTAATATTGCTAGGTCCGTTTGTGGTACTCAGTACATATTACTAATAGTTCATATTACGACTAGTTTATCAGTTTATTTATGCTGTGGTACATTCAACAGAACGGTAAAATAAAGTGTTTATTAGTACTAGTTTACTAGTTCATTGCTACTAGTAGTTCATAGTTTATTTACTAAAAAAAGTGGTACACTATAAAATTAGTTCACATTACTACTAATTTGCTAGTTTGTTAGTTTATTTATGCTAATTCCGTTTGTGGTACTCAGGTACAGGGACGGCGGAACACTAAAGAAATGCTGACGGTGACCAAGGGGCCTGTTGTGAAAGCTGACGGTGACCTAAGATAGGCCACAAGTTTTGTTTTTCTACAGTGGAACATTAAATGCTTCCCAGAATTCTTTCTAATATCATTATTAGTTAGTAATAATATCATTAGTAAAGGGTGCGCGTCCTCGCGCGACAAGTGAGTGTGGTAATAGATGAAGTTGAGTGAACTATAAATACAAAAATCTATTACAGCACATTAAGTTCGATGCATGTTATAGCAGTATAGGTACCACGAGTACAATGGCCTGGCTATTATACAATCAACAGGTCTGGAATTGGTTTTGAACCTCTTTGTACATGACCACCTTTTGCAGTTTTGCTATTGTGGTCTGTATTACTTCGGAGATATGCCTGGAATTGGATTTGAACTTCTTTGTACAGGACCGGACCTTTTGCTATTGTGGTCATATATTTGTTGGATGCTTTGGCAATAGAAGTCATCTTGTGGATGGCACGTATGATCCTGTGCATGTTGCAAAAGAGAAAGAAATTACTGACTGAAGAAACAACTGTAATTGGATAGTCTAGTTGTATGGCAAGTATAACTTTTTAGTATCCCGTTGATGATGATGTTGCTTCTATATTATCTCAGGTAATTATACTATGTTCATAAGCAATGAATCATGTAATAAATGTATGGAAGCAGTAGATCAGTGGTTGTTATTTAGATAAGTGCATGATCAATGAATGACAGTGTATACCTGTCCTGGAGCAGTAATCTAAGGTGTCATGTGAGCATTATCCCTACCCTTGATTGATGCTTGCAGCCACTAGAATTAACCCTGTGTGCACGTTTTCATGAGCAACCGTATGTGGCAGGATGGGCAGCCTGAAGCATAAGTTTCAGCATGTAATCTTACCTCTTTGCTTTTGGCTGTAGCAGAGAGTTATTTTGATCATTACCTCTTTGCTTTTGGCTGTAGAAGAGTTGTTTTGATCATCCTGTATGATTCCTGTTGTATCCAAATTTCTTGTGCTATAGTTTCCTGGACAATAATGGCAAAATAGTTTATGAAATATTGAGATAACCAATCATATGAGAATGGCACAGCTGCATCTTTATGGTATAGATTGGCGAGGCACACATGGTTAAGTGTTTGAATTCTATCAATAGTTGGAGCAGGTGTCTGTTATGGAATATAATATATATGGGTGAACGCAGGTATAGACTAATCTAATGAAATATGAACAGCTTAGGGAGTGGAATGCAATATACAGAGTATCGGAGTATTCAGATAGAATAAGGATCTTAGTCTGCGGGTTCTCAATAATATCAACTGAAGTTTCTGCCGATCTGGGACTGGTTATTGGAGGTGGTCAGATTTGTGCAACCATTGTAGAAGTGGAAGTGGCAGGTGGAATAAGGATCGCAGTCTATGGGTCCTCTCTAGGATCGGGTGAAATTACTGCCACTGTGGCACCGGTTACTGAACCTGGAGAAATCTGTGCGGCCGTTGCAGAAGCTAAGTATATGAGTGTTCGGTGAGGGCAACGGAGTTGATAAATTTCTTGGAAATAACAGCTTGCAAGGGCTGAGGTAGGCCGCTTGTCAGTTTCAGTGGATTCAAAATTAAGTTGCATTCTTTCTGAACAATTAGCTTCGCTATTTTCATCATATGCAAAGAAGCTTGCTAAAGCAGTGTTATCCTTAGCACTGAGGGTTAACAGGTATCATATATGGCAAGAGTTAACGTTATTAGTCTTATAACAGTTCATAATCTGGTATGCAATAAGATAACTAATTTGTTGTTGGAAGTAATAATGAGTACCTAGGGAGAGTGGCTGGCCATGGCATTTTGGACATTTGTATCCTCCACCAGGTGGGGTCATAATCTGGTATGCAACAAGATAACGAATTTGCTGTTGGAAGTAATAATGAGTACCTAGGCAGAGTGGCTGGCCATGGCATTTTGGACATTTGTATCCTCCACCAGGCGGGGGTTCTGACCTTTTCTTGCATCTTTTGCAAGACATGTAGCACCAGTTGTTATTATCGGCAATGTATGTGACAATACTGTGCATCAGCCTTCATCCTATTAT
>CM041635.1:9317545-9374109 GCA_023333625.1 Bothriochloa decipiens | reverse complement strand
AAAAGAGTCCATAAAGAATCAAACAAGTTCAAGCTAGGCATAATAAGATAGTGTATGATTTTAGAAATAATATAGAACTAGATGTAAAACAAAATTTCTATGTTTTCTAAGATTAAACCAAAACTTAGAGGCGTTATTTCTTGTGTAAAAGTATTTGGATATTTTTTAGGAAACAAAATCAGAAGATGACATAGCAAAGAGCCGGTGGATTCCATGGGCCGCAAACAGGCACAATGAGAGCCTATTTAGTATGGGGCTCAATGTGCCAAGTAATATGAACCAATCCGTCTGTTTCAGGCTCCCTTATGATTTATTTATTTATTGTGAAAATAGGCTCCCTCGTGATTGGGGTCGATGAGCCTCCGCCGCCAACTCTTACTAGTGGGCCCGTTTGGTTCTCTGAATCGTTTCAGATTCTGTTGAGAATCCACATAAACGGTAAGGTAGAAGTGAGAAACGTTTCAGCATAGAAACGTTCCAGCATCTTTGACTTGGCTCCGGAATCGGCAATAGAGTGGTTTCGCAATTTCGGTTTCGTTTCTTTTGCCTCGTACAGGGTAAATTTATTTTAATTATAATAATCCTTTTTCAACAAAACAAATTAAATCGAGTTGTATTGAAGTTGTTTTTTGCCTAAAAAACTAGAATTTTTTAAACATATATTTCTATTTATAGAATTTCTTAGAATTTGTTTCTTATGAATCAGAACCTAGCCTACTAGCCAAACGGTCTCATCATCAAGTGATTCTTATACATCTCCTTAAAATGTCTCTTGAGAGAATCCAGATCTAAAACGTTTCTACAAGAATCTAGTTTCTACAAGAATCCAGATTCCTACCAACCAAATGCAGCCTGATTTTGATTGGGTTCCGCAAACCAAAGGTTCATGCCATGCCTATATTATACCTATACACAATAAACATATGAGGGAAGCCACCGCTAGTTTTCCTTCCTCGTACGATAGTCTCCTGCCGCAGCCTTAGTTTCACGATCACGACGAATATGGAAACGTCGATGTTGAGCCACGGCGCTTCATTGCGCCCTACCTCGCACTCAAGCACGTCGCAGGTTCAGATCATCCCGTCTTCTTCAGCATCTCGGAGAAGAAGACCATCGACGTCGAGGCTGCAGCAGAGATGACCAACAACAATTGCTGGGCAACCCCGCAGAGCTGGATACTCGTCCGTGACGCCTCGTCGGCGACCACGTACCTGCTGGATCCTCACATCCCTCCTATAGACACTAGGACGACGATCCCGCTGCCTCATCTGCCGGAACACAACCTGTCCACCTATTGCACCTGCCTGTTATCCGACTACTCAGGCCAGGAGACCACCAACGGCAGCAGCTGCATCACCGTGCTCCTAGTCGAGACCGACGACCCTGTCATCTGGTACTGTTGCATCGGCGGCGAAGAATGGGCGAGACACGAATACGACATTGGAACTCAAGATCTCGACGGGCACACGGCGAAAGAAGTCATATGCCAAATAGCGGCGTGCGACGGCAGGATCTACCTTGAAGGCTGCAACCCAGGCCTCCTCGGCGTGCTCGAGTTCTTCCCTGCACCATCGTTCAGATCCATTACGGTCCCTGACGTCCTTTCCGGGACCAAAGGTTTCCAGAAAACATTCATGGTTGAGTCTAAGCAAGAGCTCTACATGGTCTCCTTGAAGTGCGGTCTTGATCTTGACGCCGTCCACGGATTCAGTGTTCACAAGATGGATTTCGTCAGGGACGAATGGCATCAGGTCGACGACATCGGTGATCAGGCATTCCTTTTGTCTTGGTGGTACTTCGGCGCTTCTCGCTCGGCGGAGGAGTGCGGGTTGCAGCGGAATTGCCTTTATATGCTCTATCCATCTTATTTCACTATTACTAATTACAGGTTTTAACGGAGTCACCACGTTAACTCTCACTAGATGCGTTAAAAAAAAAAATTTAAGAAAATCTCACAATAATCAGAAATATCTGGTCTTTAATTTTCTAGACTCTAATCATCATATTCGATAATAACCATTGGATCTATCGTAATTTATAAAGAAATTATCCATCTTTGCCATTATAAAAAATACATAAAGTAACCCTCTAAATTTGCATATAAATTACCCACACGTGCCATTATACTAAATAAAGCCTATTTTCTAAAAAAAGGAAAATCATAACATTGCCTCATAGTTGATAAATTACCCATCTTTGCTATTATGAAAAATACATAAAATAACCTCCTAAATTTGCATATAAATTACCCACACGTGCCATTATACTAAATAAAGTGTACTTTCAAAAAAAATTATGACGTTGCCTCATATGAAGTAGTTGGTGAATATAAAATATTAGATTGGTCTATCAATTACGATGGCTTAGTAAATATATTTTAATATTAATATAAATATTTTATAGCCATCATGTTCATAACTATTTTACGTATAAATTACTCCCTCACTTTATTATTACTAATTAGAGGCTACAACGAAGCCACCACGTTAACTCTCACCAGATGCGCTAAGAAAAAAGATAAATCCAAAAAAATTTCACAATAATCAGAAATATCTGACCTTTAATTTCCTAGACTTTAATCATCATATTCGATAATAACCATTGGATCTATTGTAATTTATAAAGAAATTACCCATCTTTACCATTATGAAAAATACATAAAATAACCCCCTAAATTTGCATATAAATTACCCACACGTGCCATTATACTAAATAAAGCCTATTTTCAAAAGAAAAAGAAAAATCATGACGTTGCCTCATAGTTGGTATATTACCCATTACTAATTAGAGGCTTCAACGGAGCCACCACGTTAACTCTCACCAGATGCGCTAAGAAAAAAGATAAATCCAAGAAAATCTCACAATAATCAGAAATAGCTGGCCTTTAATTTCCTAAACTCTAATCATCATATTCGATAATAACCGTTAGATCTATTGTAATTTATAAAGAAAATTACCCATCTTTGCCATTATAAAAAATACATAAAGTAACCCCCTAAATTTACATATAAATTACCCACACGTGTCATAATACTAAATAAAGCCTATTTTCTAAAAAAAATAAAAATCATGATGTTGCCTTATAGTTGGCAAATTACCCATCTTTGCCATTATGAAAAATACATAAAATAACTCCCTAAATTTGCATATAAATTACCCACACGTGCCATTATACTAAATAAAGTGTACTTTCAAAAAAAATTATGATGTTGCCTCATACGAAATAGTTGGTGAATATAAAATATTAGATTGGTGTATCTATCATGTTGGCTTACTAAATATATTTTAATATTAATATAAATATTTTATAGCCATCATGTTCATAACTATTTTTCGTATAAATTACTCTCTCACTATTACTAATTAGAGGCTTCAACGGAGCCACCACGTTAACTCTCACCAGATGCGCTAAAAAAAGATAAATCCAAGAAAATCTCATAATAATTAGAAATATCTGGCCTTTAATTTCCTAAGCTCTAATCATCATATTCGATAATAACCATCGGATCTATTGTAATTTATAAAGAAATTATCCATCTTTGCCATTATAAAAAATACATAAAGTAACCCCTAAATTTGTATATAAATTACCCACACGTGTCATTATACTAAATAAAGTGTACTTTAAAAAAAATTATGACGTTGCCTCATACAGAGTAGTTGGTGAATATAAAATATTAGATTGGTCTATCTATCACGTTGGCTTAGTAAATATATTTTAATATTAATACAAATATTTTATAGCCATCATGTTCATAACTATTTTACGTATAAATTACTTCCTCCATCTCAAATTTTAAGTCATTCTTGGAGAATCAAAGTTTCTCACAATTAACCAAAATTATAAAGAATATTTTAAATATTTATAACATCAAACAGATATAGTATGAAAACATAATTAATGAAGAATCCATTGATACTTAGTTGATATCCTAATTATTATTACATTATCATATAAATTTGGTCAGCCAGGCATTGTTGTGACTTTGTTTGGATCGAGAATGCTATGATTGCAAGATGTGGCGATGGCGGCAGTAGGTTTCCGTGTGCTATAGAGAGAGAGCTAAGATGAGGCACGAGAGGCAATAATATTAGGTTTTAACGTAGGAATTTTTCAAGCTAATATATCTAGTTTTACTAAGAAGTTATATTATTTTTTTATAATGGCAATGGTGCTTAATTTATATTTATATCTAGGGTTTATTTTATGGGGGTTTTTATAATGGCATATGTGGGTAATTTTTTATATAATAAAATGGATCGGATGGATGTCATTGTTAGATGCTTCTCGATCGATGGCTAGATGTGTCTGATTGACCTTGCCTCATATGGAGTAGTTGGTGAATATAAAATATTAGATTAGTCTATCTATCATGTTGGCTTAGTAAATATATTTTAATATTAATACAAATATTTTATAGCCATCATGTTTATAACTATTTTGCGTATAAATTACTCCCTTCGTCTCAAATTTTAAGTCATTCTTGGAGAATCAAAGTTTCTCATAATTAACCAAAATTATAGAGAACATTTCAAATATTTACAATATCAAACAGGTATAGTACGAAAACATAATTAACGAATAATCCATTGATACTTAGTGGACATCCTATTTATTATTACATTATCATATAAATTTGGTCAAACTTAGATTACTTTGACTCTCCAAGATTCTTGAAATGACTTACAATTTGAGACGGAGGGAGTATCTATGTCGGGTGAATATAAAATATTAGATTGGTCTATCTATCATGTTAATTTAGTTAATATATTTTATTATTAATACAAATATTTGTAGCCATCATATTTATAGCTATTTTACATATAAATTATCTATGTTTGCTATTATACTAAATAAAAAATATTTTTCAAAATAAAAGAAAAATATGATGTTGCCTTATAGTTGGTTAATATAAAATATTAGATTAGCTTATCTATCATGTTGACTTAGTTAATATATCTTAATATTAATATAACTATTTGTAGCTACCATATTTGTAACTAGATTAGTAAACCTATTTTTGCTGCGCTTGGTCATATAGATAGGAGAGAAAAATCCGCCTTATATATAATTATTCATAGATAAGTTAATATAAAATATTAGATTGACCAACTAATCATGTCACTTGATTAATGTATCAATACACTAGAAGTGTGTTACAAAAATAAACTAGATAATCTCATATCAATCGCAAACATATTGGCATTAAATAGAAACTCTTGAAATAACCATTGGATTTATTTTATTTTATAAAAATTACCCACCTATACTATTATATAAAATATTTTTAAAAATAAAAATTAAAAAAGTTGGATAACATTATAAATATTCTTTCATAGTTGGTTAATACAAAGTATAAAATAAAAAATATTAGATTGTCATATGTACCATGTTTAGTTAATTATTGTATTTATTAATAAAATCTCAAAGAAAATATATATAAAAAACTAAGAGCTCCAATTTTCATCAACAACACACAAATAGTTGGTCTACCATGATTGTGGTGTTTATCATTTAATTTTTATATAGTAATTCTATATAAAAAAGATAAATTAATATCATCGTCATTATAATATTTCAGTTTACTGTTGTGATGATCAGCAAACTTTAAGTAAGATTGATTAAGCCAATAAAGGAACTATGAAAAAACAAATTATCCAATAAATTTCAAAGCATAGGATGCAATCTAGCATGGTAGTGGCGAATAAATAAGTCTTAGTATGATTTTTATTGTTTACTATGATATAATGTCGTTAGATTATTTCCGGTGTACATGCTAACAATGTTAAAAAAATCAAGGACTAAAATTGCATGATGTTATGAGTAAGGCCACCTATATGGATTTACTACTAATTTAATACATTCTTCTAATTATCTATATCTTATAAATATTTTATTAGCTTATAAAAAAATATTGAAAGCACAGTATGTTTCTCCATTGCTAATTTTATAAAAATAATACAATAAAATTATTTTAAGTAAACATACATATTATGCCAACATGCAAATCTCACTCACATACACACTTAAAATATATGTTTTTAAATTTTAATTAAAATGACTTACATATCTATATTGATAATATAACCACTACTGCATAAAATTTTATTGGTAAAAAATATCTTTAGAAGTGAGGATATTATTACTCCCTCTATGAATTATAATTCACATTAATTTTTTGTTACATCTATTTTATTATGCATCTCAGTATAAAAATATTATCTAAATACATAGCAAAATGTATGAACCAAGAAAGTCAAAACGACTTATCATTTAAACGAAGGTGTCTATGTCTTCCCCATCATAATCTCACACCAAACTCCATCACTAATCTCTCCATCACTAATCTTAAGAGGCATGGTGTAGGGTTAAATTTTTAAAATGATATTTTTATATTTTATTAACTATCTGGACTTTTTTTTCAGAAAATATTTTTGGCACTGCTAATAACACTAACATATTTAACTACCTATGTCATCATGATACCTAAAAGTAAATATTAATACAAATATTTACTTCTCAAGTTCTAACCCATGCGAGAGCACGGGTTGATGGACTAGTGGAACAAATGATTGATGATATTAAACTTTGGAGAACCAACGGCGACCAAGATGCTCGATTTTGATGAAGCTCCGGCGTGTGACCAGGCATTGTGGATGCTGCCTACCCACCCATAGCCATTCACAACCACACAAGCTTTTTATTAGGGGTTGGCTTTCGTTTTCCTTCACATTGTTTTGTCTATTTTGTAGCCTCCGTAAAGAACAACCTTGAACCATCCTTCATATGTGTAACCCTTTTGTTTAAATATCACACTCAGATTCTCAGAACAGTGTCGTTTGATTGATGCCTATGTCATTTGTGTACGATAGTAACCCAACTTTGATTTTCACATGTTAACCATCCTTCATATGTGTAACCCTTTTGTCACTCAGATTCACCCAACTTTGATTTTCACATGTTAACCATCCTTCATATGTGTAACCCTTTTGTCACTCAGATTCTCAGAACAGTGTCGTTTGATTGATGCCTATGTCATTTGTGTAAGATAGTAACCCCACTTTGATTTTCACATGTTCTCACTTTTATTTATTGAATTGTTTGTAGTTTGATTTGACAAAAGAATTTATGAATTGAACATAGGCAGAGTCAATTTCCATGAGCAACTTGTTGCAATCACCCTGCCTCGGATCAATGTGAATTTGAGTCGTACCAGCAGATTCACAAAATGATTAAACGATGTTTCGCCCGAGGCTTTAACGCCAAATTCACCATACCACATTGATTTTTCGGATTTCAGTGACAAAGTCATGAAATCTCTTTGTCAATATAAATATACACATTGATTTTGCGGATTACAGTGACAAAGTCACGAATCACTTTGTCAATATAAATATATAGTTGTAATATAAATAAACTATTTTCTACTGCAATTCTGATGGCACACATAGCACCTATTAAATTTTTGCCAGAGCTGCAACGGCTCGATTTGTGCTAGGACTTTTGTTGACACTATTCTATGAGTCAGCTTGAATCCACACGTTACACTAGCACGAAGAATCGGATTGATTTTTGTTTTGGGGGAAAAAACTGGTGTTCTTCGCGTGATCTGAAATTCCTGAGTCCTATTAAGTCTTGGGAAATGATTTCTTAGGGATAGCCTTTCAAAAAAAAATCATTTAGATATTACATCACAGTAAGTAAACAAAGTACCATACTTTTTTATTTATTTACTTATTTATTATTCGATTATTCCATAACACAAGTGCACACAGACATCATAGAGAATTACAAGATAGATACATAGATCGTCGTCTGTTATAATATAAGGTATAAAAATGTGATATATATGGTTTCTCCGTTGATCTGCTGATGCATCAGTATTAAAAATCATAGGGTTTGGGGCGGAAGATGTCGATGTCTCTGTTGTTCAACTGCTGGAGCGCCTCGCGTTCATCGTATTTCCCTGCAGGTAATAAGAACACGCAAGAAAGAGATTTCTAAGCTTACAGAAAGCCAAAGCCGTTCATTCCGACTTTTTGGTCAGAGGCGTGTGGAAATTAGTTATCGAGTTGGACTCTTACGTCTTGCAGCGCATCCCGGAGAAGTTTCACCTGGTACGTCTTGAAACCTTAGCTTGAGGAAACGCCAGTGTAACAGCCAGCTTCCCTTGCCAACGCCACCCGGCCAGCCGGTGAAGCAAACAAGCAGAGCAGAGGCGAAGAGCATACCTTGTTGAGGACGGTCCAGACGACCCCCTCGGTGCAGGGCGGCGTGGTGAGGGAGCCCATGTATCTTTGATCATCCCAAATTTCTTGGCACATTACACATTACACATTTATCTTTGATCATAAAATTTCTTGGCACTAATTTACATGCATCCTTCATGATTGTTTTGTGGATTCATCTACCTTTTTAATACCACCAAAATGTGCATATGTTTGTTTCATGATTTCACTACTTCTTATCGCTTATAACTTTCTTCTTTAAAGCACTCAAAATTCTCGCAGCAACGTGCGGGGTATCCCATAGTTATAGTAAGTAAATGAAGCACCATACGTACCATTTTATTTATTTATTTATTTATTTATTTATATATATATTCGATAACACACAAGTGTATATAGAAACATAGAGAATGACAAGATACATATATCGTCGACTGCTATATAATAAGGTATCGAAATTTGATATGGTCTCTCTGTTGATCAGCCGATGCATATCACTAGTAAAAAACATGGGGCTTGGGGCAGAAGATGCTGATGTGTCTGTTGTTCACCTCCTGGAGCGGCCTCGCGTTCATCGTATTTCCCTGCAGGTAAGAGCACGCAACAAAGGGAGTTTAATAAGCTTATAAACCATGTTCCTTTGAATTTATTAGCCTAACTTATCAGCCATGGTATAATATTTTTATCTCACAATAAAACAACACCAGCCGGTTTTGTTTTCTGAACTTTAAACTCTAAACTCTGTTTTGTGTCTTTCATTTGCTTCGTTTTCATTAATAAGTTCTTGCAGGGGCTTTGGCCCCTCCAGTTTGCCTAAAAAAACACCAGCCGGCTTTTGGTTATGCGTGTGGAAATTAGTTGTCGAGTTGGACCCTTACGTCTTGAAGCGCATCCTTGAGAATCTTCACCTGGTACTCGGCCACGGGGTTAATCTGCACACAACAGAGCATGCACTTGAAAGCTTAGCTTGATGAAACGCCTAACAGCTAGCTGCTTCCCTCGCCAACGCCGACCGGTCGGCGGTAAAGCAAACAACAAGAGCCAGAAGCAGAAGGGGTGTACCTTCTTGACGACGGTCCAGACGACCCCCTCGGTGCAGGGCGGCGTGGTGAGGGAGCCCATGTACCGGTAGTAGTCAGTGCCGCTGCCGCGCGCACCGTTGGGATCCACCACGCCGACGGGCACCGGCTGGTCCTTCGTGTCCTTGATGAGCTTGATGAAGCGCTCTAGCTCGTGCAGGAACGGGTCCTTGTTGGGGCCGATCTCGTAGAGGATGCCGATCACCGCCGTCTTGTTCGCCGAGCTCTGGTGCACCAGGTGCAGCTCCATGTCGTACCTGCGGCCGTCGATGGTGTGCTCGCTGGGCGTGTGCCAGTGCAGCTGCTTGAGGTTGTATGTCGTGCCGTTGATCACCACGCCCCCGGCGTCGCCCTCAAAACTCACCTTTCATGCAACAAATCAGGCGATCGGCAGCTTAGATGGACGGCATATATATAGCCCTATTCCTCTCTACTAATAGATGGACCTGCATATATGTACTAGCCGCCGGCGGCCGGTGTCCCGATCTCAGCAAGTCATCGCATACCATGACGTCGTGGCCGCTGTTGACGATGAAGGCCTGGGCGTGGTGGTAGGAGGTTTTGAGGTAGACCAGGGATTGCACCCGCTTGGCGTGGGAGAGGTCGATGGGGGACTGCATCCGCCCCACGCTGCAGTTGGCCGCGCCGGGTATCTTGCCCCAGTTCTCCGGACCGTTAGCCGCGCCCGGGATGTAGCTGAACTCCTCATGATCTGCAAGCTCCTCCAGTCAGACACGTACATGGCCACAGGTGCAGAACGTGCAACCGGTGCATAGACACGGCATGCATACCATCGAATAACTAACCTGTTTCTGCCTGTGCTCTGGAGAGCAGGAGTGCTGCGGCGAGGAGCGCCCCCACGATGGCGCCGCGAGCTGGACCCATGCTGCTTGCTAGCTGTCCTTTGTGCGCCGCGCCGCTTGTTTCAGTGGTGGTTGTGGATTTGGGATGGGTCGCAGGGAGGCCGGCATGGTATGGTATATATACACACTAGCGTGGCGGCGGGCAGGGACGATCGGAGCTCAACTCTTTTCCCTTCAGGAATCAGGACGGGGAGGCCGGTGATCTCTCAGTCAAAGAAACCTGCTGCCGTAGCAGAGGACGAGCACGTACCCACGCCGCATGAGCCAGGAGGTATACATTCACCGAGTGCCCTGAATGCACTCGGTAAAGGTTTTACCGAGTGCCACACTCGGCATAGCTCACTCTCTTTATCTTTTGATGGCAAAGAGCTCTTTGCCTATCATTTTTTTTATGTCAGGCACTTAGCAAAGACTTTGATGAGTGTTGTGTCAACCCTCAGCAAAAAAATGTACCCATGGTGACAGACTTTTTGCCGAGTGCCGGACACCAGGCACTCAGCAAAGCCGGGGTCAACGACACTAGGCAAAGCCTGCCGAGTGCCTTAACTCTGGCACTCGGCGAAGTCAATAGCTTTGCCAAATGTCATAACCATGGCACTCGGCAAGCCAGTTCCCAAAGTGCCCAAAAATTATCACTTTGTCGAGTGTTATGACAATGACACTCGGCAAAGGGTGCCTTAATTGACCAAAATAGCCATTTTTAATTATTTTATACATTCCACACACACACACATTTCACAAACACCACATATATATCACAAACACCACATATATTCACATATATATCACAAACACCACATATATATATCACAAACACCGGATATATCACAATATATATCACATGTCTCACAGTAAGCATTACAACCACAAGTATTTCACAAACACTAGTGCATCACAAGCACAAGTGCATGACCACTAGTCCATCACAAGCATAAGTGAATCATAGTTGTCCAAAATAAACCACAAGTGCATCATAACCAACCATAAGTAAATCATGGCAACTCTCAGGGGTGAGGAGGGCCAACATTCGATGCTGGCGATTGTCCGAAGTGATGAGGCCCATCATCTGATGCTGCCGATTGATATTGCACAAAGGAGAAGAGATTGTATATGTGAGACAAATTTAAGGTAGGAATATACAAACTAAAACATTCAACTCCACTAGCTAGTTAGATATGGACTTAACTTTTTCTAGTGTGTAGGAACATACAAGCTAGAACATTCATACTCACAAGAGTAGTTGCATGAGGAGGTGGAGTGAACATGAACGGTGGCCGAGGGGACCCATAGCAACGCCAAGACTTTGCATGTACTAAAACATCTGCTCCATCTTCTGCCACTCGGCCTCCATCGTCGCCTGCATCTCCTCCCTTAGCCACCTCTTCTTGCAGCCGGGCTTACAATATTTCACCCCAATGTTACAATGCAAATCCAAGGTATGGAAAAATCAAACAAAAAATAAAGAAATAACCTAGAGTGTCTCTATCGTGTGTCTTGCAGTGTCCGGTCGTGGGCGTATGGCCGGGCTTGAGCTCGGCTCTTTACTCGAATCTAGGAGAGAGAGGGAGGGAGTAGCGGTTTGGTTGAGTGTGATGTCGCCAAACCAGTACATACTGCCCATGTTTCTTGCCTCCTCCCACCCTCATGACAACTACTCCATCAAAGTCCTGGATGCTCGGATCGTAATCTGGCCCATGGACCATCCCTACCATCAACGTGTACTCGCCGAGGCGGTTGTGGACGGTCACATTATTGTATGCCTCGGGCGGGTCCTCCAGGTTGTAGCCGACGTCAGACGTCACCTTGCCCTTGCGATCCGAACTTGGAGAAAAGCTGGCCACCATGCGACGCCGACTGCAAGAAAAACAACAAGATGATTAGAAACTATACCGAATTGAGCATATTAGAATAAATAAATGAATTCGCATACCCATCTAGCCGTGTATTCGTCAGAGGTTGCCTTGATGGTGCGATGCACCTGCCATCATCAAAAGCAAATGAATTTCAAAAATCGTGAAATTTTGTGAAGATGTCATGATATCACACGTGTAGGTTATGGTAAAAAATTAAGAATATTTTGCATGTCATAGCCGCTGCTTGCCCCCAACTAGCGCTTGGATTGCTACTTCCGTTTTTTGTCAGGAGTCTTTTCAAAACTGCGAGGCATCAACTCCCGTGACATGGATGCACTTGCGGACGTGGAAGTTAGGGGCAGAACGCCAGACCTTGGTGCATTGGGGAAGCCCTAAAAGATAAATGGTCCACACGTATACAGGACCAAAAGAGACAAGAAACGGTAAGCTAAGTCGACAAGAAAGGCTAATAAGCTTCAAAGTCTTGAGGTTCAAAGAAAGACGCAAGAAAAAAAAAAAGATGTATCGCCCACAGGACAGAACGTACCGCACCAGCTGCCCGCATCCATCGTCTCGGCCTCGGGGGTACGGCCGCGCGTGTTGCACAGAGTCATCGTAGAGGCGCGCATGCCGCATATGGGGCCTGCACGGCATTCGGTAACTTGTCAAATGCGTATGCAACTACTTGTGCTCCGATCCATATATATATATATTCAATAGTGTTGGACACGGGCCCAGGTCGGTCAGCCGGGATGAGCTGAACTCTTTCCGTCAGCAGGGGAGATCGAGGCCGGAGAACGCGTACAAGAAAAAGTTGCCACGGGGAAGGACGAGCAACGTACGCACGCAGTTGGACTGTGGGATAGGAGGATGCCGGTCAACATTCCCGCCGCCGCCGTCTAGGCAAGACATTGCTGCCTGCTTGCATGTGTGTGTAAGATTGAGGGCGGGCGTGCTGCCCGTGTTGCATGTGGAGATGCACGTACATGCATGCAATGCACCGATGCACGGCACGTTTCTCCTCCTGACTTAATTTGTTTTGTACGAGCCGTAGTTATGGCCGATCCATGGAACACATAAGGTAGTAACTTGTCAACTTGAACAGTGCTTCAAGTGGCGCGGCCCTCTATCATGCATGTGTCCCCATGAGGTTTCTTGGACACTATACACTGTTAGGATAGCATCTCCAACGAGAGTCTATGCGTGCGGCTCCCTATTACTGTGGACCGACCATGGTGTCGTGATGACGAGATAGATCGCGAGGGTGCGGTCGATCGTGCGAATGAGGTGAGGTCGCGGTAGGGTGCTAGTAGGATTGGATTTTAGCATTATTAAATGTGCATTTATTCTCGTAAAGAATTGGACTTTTTTAAAAAACAAATCAACAACTTTTTCATAAAGAAGTATAATGGACCTTCTTGAGCGTGAAAGTTAGGGTTCAAGAGGATTTGCAAGAAGTCTAGAGGAAGTAGGACTAGGAACCCGAAGCACAGAAGGTTAGGGTTCAAGAATATCATCTTGCATTGCATGGGCAAGGCCCAAGACGTTACATGCCTACAGATTTTTTTTTTTGAGGGAAACATGCCTACAGATGGGAGACGAAGCACCGGCTTCACTGTCACACAAAAGGCAAGAAAGATTCCCGCCCAAGGCCTAGCCCGTTGTGGGTGGAGCGCGTGGGAGCTGGTAATCGTTGGGTGGAGTAGACCTGAGCAAATCTAGCCGGATCGAGCCCGATAGGTTTTGACCTGCCCGCAAACCTTATCAGACAGGTCTGGGCATAGATTACACTGTCGAGTAAAATTTTTCTTAGTCCAAATATGGCCTGAAATGTTGTTTTTAGCTATTTTACACTATAAAATACATGAGCGGCAATCCTAGGCCCGGACCCCCCACCCAAAAAAATGATTGAGTTGGCCCGTGGGACGTTCATGTGCAGGATTTTCTGGCCAAAAATAAAGAACCAAGATTTTTTGGCTTGACCCGCCCCGCAAAATGCTCACGTATAATGGAGCGGATGTGCAAAAAGGCATTGCCGACAGCTGAAGATCTTGTTCCCCTTCTCCCCCTGTCTCTTTCCCTCCTACGCTTTCTTGGTCCGGCCATCCTCTCCCTCTCACATGCCACCATGCCTTTCACTTTCCTCTCTGTTCTCTGACCGCTCACCTGCTCCCATTTTCGTGTCACGCTCGGTGGTGGTGATCATGGCTGGATCCACCATGGTCGAGAGCACCACTGATAGCATCTTCTATGGTCCGATCCACCATGACCAAGCTCCTCAAGCATCGCCGGCTTCGCTCCCCTCTATTGTTCCCATGCTAGTCGAAACTTGACTATGTCGCCATTGTCCTATATTCCCTATGCTAGTCTTCCTTTCGAGCAAATGGGCAACCCTAGCCTCATAACATGGACCACCCAAGCAACATGGCATGAAGCCATGAGTGACCCCGTGATCCCTTTTTGCCAGAGACCACATCCTCGATGGGTTCGTGATTCTCATTTTATTCCATTAAAGCTGACATCTTGTTGCTTACTATATTGTGTTGATTCCGGGCTTTAACCTTGCAGTTTATTTTTCTGTAGATCTATCCATGAAATTATTCATGATGCTTGGTTCCATAGATGGTTGATTTGATCCATAAAGTTGTGTATCCTAATTTTGTGAATTCCAACCATCTTTTTAATTGGTTTATCACCCTTGTTGGTGTAAACGTTGATGAATCTATGATTTGAACGCCAACTCTTGTAATGATGTAACTCCTATGCACCATTTTCGCGTTGGTAATGACAAGCTTAGATGTACAATTAGTCAATTAGTGACTTATACAATTTCTGCTATCTCTATAAGCAGGAGGCAACTTCACCACTGATGATCCAAAAGCAATGATCCATCACCTGTAGACGAGATAAGAAAGAACTCATGAGTTTTTCTTCAAGATATTTGTTTGATGGCCGGGGATATTTATCTTAAGGTATTGTTTTGGTGTGACAACCAGTCTGAGCTAAGCTACGAAGCTTTTGGTGATGTCATTAGCCAATCAATACGAGTTACCATTTGTACTATTAGTGGGGTTGAATCACCACCCTAACATTGTTTTTTGTGGCTGTGCAATTATTTCTCAAGAGGCTAGTGAGTTATATGAGTGGTTGTTGTAGACCTTTTCATAGGCCATCTGATTCTCAACATAGTATAGGACTCGAGCTAGATATGAAAACTAGATATGAAAACTAGAACCTAACGGCAAAGGGAGATAGGCTAGTTTGGGCAGCCTCCTCTCTTATTTATAGAGTTATTACATAATTCAAAGCTTGCCCTTAGATATTATGGCTCAACAATAAAATGATCTATGTAGAAATCCATACATCCGACGGCCATGAGCCCTTCATGAGATAGCTTTGCCTCGATATGAACTCCTTGATGATGTCACATGCCACCTTGAACTGCATCCGGGTTTTGAGGCCCAAAGTTGGCAAACCACTCGGTAACGGTTTTGAGGCCTAAACCTGCAAACCTAGTTATTAGAGGAGCGTATCCGCTAGGCCTCCTCTACCTCGACTTCCCGATCACAAAGTCCTTTATGCCCTTGTTTGACTAGTCAGCAACCATTTTGACCTAGTTAACATGACTTGTCCAAGGCTCATGTCCATCCATCACCACTCCCAATTTGGGACGCCAGGGGATGCCGAACTTATTTCATTCAGGAGGACAGATACAGGATGAGGGATCGAAGCCCCGTCTGCCCGCTCCTCCCATGTTGCCCGCACCAATGGGCCACATGCCCATATGTGCAGATACAAAAAGGAGAAAAAGATGGAGGCTGACATGTAGGCCTAACAAATTATACATATACTTCCAATTTTTCATGGGTTACCATGTGCTATGTCATGGTTCACCGATCGAAACTGCTACCACATCGGCTGAATAAAATCTTTCTCGACAACCAAAGGATGAAAAATCTGGTTTTTCATAGTTGAAGGATGGCAAATGCGTATTTGAGTTCAAGGGCCTTTTTCCTTTACCTCGTCAGTGTGCGTTTTTTGGGTTTTAGGAGCCATGGGCCGAATAGCATGGATAAGACGGGTCGCTTTTTTCCTGTGAGAAAATAAGATGGGTTGCTGGCCTTGCATATACAAACTTTAATTTTGGCTGCTGCATTTGCACAGCACGTTTGAGCCCATTTCAGTCTTCGCAAGAAGTCCAGACGAAGTAGGAAGTTAGGAACCCCAAGGCTTTATCAAGTGCTCTTTCGGACGGTTTCCTGGGCCGTAGTGGCGCCTACCGATTCAGCCCGGGCAGCGCATCAGTCGTGACATTGTCTTGTTTTTTCCCGCAAAGTTGGAGTTGATTTCATAATGGGCCATCGCACCTGGCGCGCAGCGCAGGCCAGGACTGAACATGATAGTTGCCGTCGTCAGCAGGTAGCAACAACTGTGATTCGTCACTCTCCAGGATTCCTTCCTCGTCCTCGAGCGTCTCGTCGTGGACACGAGGGAAATCAGAGATAGGTTAATGAAACTTTTAAGACCTCTCGTGGACTACAATAATGTGTAATCATTCATTGGTTGAATTGGAGTTCATGTGGCAGTGCACAGAACGAGAACTCCAGCTGGATGAAACACTAGCCTAGGCATACCTTTATTGTTAACAAAAGATAAAGCCGGTTGGATCTTGGACGGCTTTTAGTTTTGTACTAGTAGTACTGAACAATAATCTCTTTTCAGCATTCATTCAGGCCCTCAAAAACAAAATCTATACCGTATTCAGCAATAAACCTAGACAGTTCAAGGAACACTTTTGGAGCGATGTAACAGCAGCGGTCCAAAACTTGAGCTCGTTGTAGCTTAACGGAGCACCATTACGATCGACATCGTGTTCTTTAACAGAGCGCACAAAGTTCGGACGCCTGATCGAATGGTTTTGAAGATCATACTCGTACTATGGGAGGAAACTTGTACGAGCTACGAAGTAGCAGGAGTATCTCTGCGGTGTACGAAAATCCTTTGGGTTGCTGATGCGGTGCTGTGACCTCTGAGAGAGAGAAAACATTATATTATACGTGGAAGTATATACTTAGCTCCATAAGCCACGTGTACGTATCACACGGTCGTGCCCCCGGAGCCGCCGAGGCCTTGTCAATCACGACGACGGTTCCTTCTTTCTTCTTCTTCTTCTTTTAATAATAATTGCTTTGGTTTGAGGAATTTTCCATTGTTTTAAAAAATCGCTTCGACGAATTTTTCAAGCAGGCTCGTTATTTTAAAACCAGACATTCCGTGGAGTTTTCAGTTACGACCGCTGTCTACTAGAAGTCTACAACTAGTTTGCCCCCAAGAACACACACCGACGTTCCAGTACACACCTGCGTTGATTCGTTGGACTGCCCAAATCTCACGATCTACGATTTTCAGTATTGAGGGCCGATCTCTTTGAAACTCTTGGGCCGTCAACGTCCGCACGCCAGGGATGTTTATGTTATATACGCGGAGTCGCGGACCTCACCGCGCCTGAGCAACGGGGAGGTGTTTCATTCACACTGCAGCACGGACAACTCTGCCACACCGACAAGTCGTGGACAGACTTGTGCGTTCGCAGAGCCCCCTGATCCTGAATTCTTGATGCAATGGGTGTGGCCTCTGCCCGCTAGTCGTCTGCTGGCGTCACCAGAGCAACACAAGTCCAACACTATGACAAGGGACGAAACGGGAAGGGCGGTGGGTCGGTCTCGGTCGTCTTCGCCTAAGCCAAGCAGCCTCAGCCCTGTCCTACTGTTGCGGACTTGCGGTCGAATCAGGTGCGAGTGTGACCGCTTCCACGGACCTTGTTCTCACCTCTTCAGTTGTTCCGCTGCACTTTTTTACTCCCCAGTTCAGATTCAGGAGGAGACTCGTCGCGGCCGTTTGCATTGGCGGCACCAACCCGAGACTGCACCCACCGCCAGTCCACCAACCACGGCAGAAGCAGAAGCAGAAGCAGAAGCACGCACGCATGTGTCGTCTCTCTCGCCAACGGTAATTCGCACACACTTCTTCCCCGTTCATACAGATACAAAAATACTGAGAATGCCACCCGAGATTACCCCTCTGTATTTTTCCGAAAACTGGACTTGTTTATACTCTACTGGTCCAGGACACATGGGGCGAGGTCTGCGTGGTCGTCCGTCCGCGGTCATGGCTGTCCTTGTTTTTTCCTTCCTCAGCTCCAGCATGATCTTGCTACAGTTGATTGGTGGTTAGGCCTGGGGACAGACACAAGGGGAATAATCAATAAATGAAACTTTAACAACTCTTGGACTCGATTATCATTCTCTGATTGATTGGTTCGTTCACAAGATAGTGTGGGAGCTGTTGTGAGTTATTTGGCTCGCATTGCTACCCAACATGCGGAGTACTCCTGAAACATTTCTTGATTTGCAGGGAGAAGACAAATCTAGCTGGCTGAATGCCTCATATATATGGACATATATGCGAGTCGTTCTGCTACAGTGACAATCAAATCCTTGTAATTTTTTACATTTTTAACAAAGACTGTGCCAGCTAGATTGTCAAAGTTTGAGGTTCCGAGTACTCAACAATAATCAAATCGAGTCCCACATGGGCATCAACTAGTTCTTTTTTTTTTTAGCATACATCAAGAAGTTTCTCTCTCTCTCTCTCTCATTTTCTGAAAAGTGGGCCTGAATTTGATCCTTAGTTTATTTAGCTCTATAAAAAAAAGGTAGAAAGAATCACAAAGCAAAACTGAAATCATATACAGTATACATCTGTCCCCAACACTGAACCATCCAACAATTGAATGTAACTCATGTTATTCTGAAGGTGTGACTGAACCACGGGTGTTCAGGTCACGAGTCACTGCTACTCGTACTAACTACCCCGCTGGACCATGGAATGGAACCTCTCCATAGCTAGTAGTGCCTATGTGGCTTTGGGCGGAAGATGCTGATGTCTCTGTCGTTCACGTCCTGAACCGGCCTCGCGTTCTTCTCCATGCCCTGAAAAAGCAGGTAAACACAAGCGAGACAAAAATTCTGGTCAGGCTGAGGAAAAAACAAAGTAAAACCAGCTTTCCTGGCTCCTTCTAGACGTCCTCAATGATGGTCAAACTTTTGTAAAGAAGAAAGCTTGCAACATGATGGCGGACTTACGTCGTGCACAGCATCCCTAAGAAGCTCCAGCTGGTGCTTGGACACGGTGCGAACCTGCACAAATACTCTAGAAACCTCAGCACAAATGGTACAAAATCAGAGCGAAATCGATCACCCATCCACACATGCCGATCGACCCTGCTGACCTTGTTTTAAATTAACACGCGGTTGGTTGGTCGATCGGTCAGCGCCAGTCACGATCGACTAATGTCATGGTGGATGGAATTTGATGACGTTTAGTGGAAATTATAGAGCCTAAATAGTAAATACCCTCTTGACGACGGTCCAGATGACCCCCTCGGTGCAGGGCGGCGTGGTGAGGGAGCCCAGGTAGCGGTAGTAGACGCTGGCGATGCCCCGCGCGCGCCGCGGGTCCACCACGCCGATGGGCTCCTCGTGGTCCCGCCCGTCGGCGATCCGGTGGATGGCCGGCTCCAGCGCCTGCAGGAACGGGTCCTCGCCGCCGAGCTCGTACAGGATGCCGATCACCGCCGTGTGGTTCGCCGGGGTCTGGTGCACCAGGTGCAGCTCCATGTCGTACCTGCGAGCGAACCAACATATATCTCGGAGCCGTTATTACTTGCTTGCTAGAAATAGGTAATTAAATGGTGGTCCACGTCAACGCTTAATTAGCTCGAATACGACGACGACGAGGAGGAGTCTCACCGGCGGCCGTCGACGGTGTGCTCGGTGGGCGAGTGCCAGTGCAGCTGCTTGAGGTAGTACGCCGTGCCGTCGATCACCAGGCTGCCGGCGTCTCCATTGAACCTCACCTGCAATCAGTCAATCACTCAGCCTGACATCAATCATCAATGATCCTACCACCACCAGCGAACTACTAACGCCCACATACCATGATGTCGTGGCCGCGGTTGACGATGGAGGCCTCGGCGGGGCGGTAGGAGTGGGTGAGGAAGCCGAGGGAGCGCACGAGCGAGACGCGCTCGTGGGAGAGGTCGATAGGGGACTGCATCCGCCCGGCGCTGCAGTTGGCCCACTCCGCGTGGATGCTGCCCCAGTGCTCCGGCCCGTGCTCGTCGCCGGCGACGTAGCTGAACACCTCCTCGTGCTCGGTTTCCTCCTGGGCTCGCGCGGCCGGGACGGCGGCAGCGGAGAGCAGGACGGTCGCCGCGACGAGCGCGGTGAGACCACGGAGGTGGCGAGTTGCTGGACCCATGCTCTTCTTTAGGAAGGTAGGCTGCCTCTCTGTGCGCTGGTTGGTCTTTTTGGCCGTTGAGCTGATTTGGGAAGAAGAGCCCCCTGCGCCGAATATATAATAGAGAGGGAGCTGTGGGCCAGGGGCAGGCAGCGTGGACTAGTCTGCTGGCGAGACTACCGGGGACTTGCCATTCCACCTTCACAGCCAAAAGCAGCGTAACCTTTTTCATTTTTGATCATCCAAATTACGGCAAAGCTTCATCATGCATGTATGAAATAATGAAGCTCCTAAATGTTACTCACACGATATAGCTATTTCAAGTTTCATCTGACACCAGTGAGCCCAAGCGCATGTAGGATACTATATAGTAGGGTACTATAGTCATTTCAATTCATTCTTTGTATCTATCACCGTGAGTTGTTTTACCAAATGAATGTTTAAAACAGCTTTACCTTCATGGGTAAAGTCGTTCTCTGAGTTGAAGCTAAAAAAAATAATTTCACTGGTAAAACTGAGCTACGACAATCAAGATAGACTCACACGACAAGAGGACAAAAAAAAAAAAGTAACAAGCCACGGTTCAGTTTGCGCAAAGAAAAGGTTTGAGCACGACATGCCTCTTGTATTTTAGAAGTTACGGGGTGCTATATGTTTACATGACATGAACTGTAGGAACACGGACTCACGGAGCACGAGAGGACGGGCCTAATAAGTGCATTTGAGTTCGAAATTTGTCATAAAATAAAAAAGTCAATTTTAAGTATGATATCACTTAACTCTAGCTGCCTTTTTATTCTCTGCTCCCTCAATACAATTACTACATTTTATATGGATCTATACGTGTTCTCACTACAATTTTATCTCCATACCACCGTACCGGTGTTAGATTTGGAACGAACGCGTCAAACAAACCTGCTGCCTGCCAAGTGCCACACGACCGAGAACGAGCACGTAATAAGCACGCCGCAGGCCGCAGCGTGCTGTTTTGTGCCGCCTACGCATTTTTTTTAATCGCAACCATGATCGTCCCAGAATACGGTGAGATGGATGATGGTGGCCGTACATGCCGGCGTTGCACGCATTGCATGGCCGGTATGTCTTTTACTCAGGCTGTGTTTAGTCCCGCGAATTTAGAAAGGAAATATCACATCGTGTCACCTCAGCGTACTGTAGCATTTCGTTTGTATTTGATAAAAATTGTCCAAACTTTGAGTAACTAAACTCAAAATATTCGTTTCGTAAAGTACAACAAAACTGTGCAATTAATTTTTGATTTTATCTATATACATTTAGTCCTTCATACATGTGCCGGTATTTTGATGTGACGGGTGATAGGAATTCTGCATAGTGAATTTTAGGATGGTTTCTGAGTAACTAAACACAGCCTCCGTGATATTTGGTAACTTGTCAACTCGAAATATATAATGGCCGTTCGATCGATCGTGCTCCATCCATCATCCATGATCCATGGGTGATGGGGCCGGCGCTGATCGAATCATCGGACATCATATGTTACATGGTGTTTGCGTTGTAAACTAACCTAAACCTCTTGTTTTGGTCAGGGGCTAATGGGTTATTACGTTGTTGACAAACCAGCAAACAACTAGCTAGCGTGTTGAAATGCGTACACGTCGTCGGCAAATTACGGTGTTGACAAACCACCTGCAAATTGCGCTTCTTCGAAATTCAAATCGGCTACCGTGTGCACGGGTAAGTACACGCCGCAGAAGTAAACGGTATCTGGTTCCTGGTTGGTGGCGCCTAAAAATTTTCTTACTCCATACCTGTCTCGGTGCGTCACGGAGTACGGAAGCTGGAAAGACGTTCTATGTGCACTTTCTGCAGCAAAAGACCAATTTTTTTTCCTGCGCAGGTGTTGTAGCGAGTAAGCAGAGATAAGCACAGGCGTGCATTGCAGTTCTGTCATCTCTAACGGTAGTCTGATACTGATGATGATCAAAAAGTCAAACTGTATGTGGAGGGATATGTGATCCTTCAACTGGCCAATTGGAACCTGTCATATACTATTTGACGTCGTGAGTGTGGATTTCATGATTCTTGCAGGGACGTACAGGTACCCTTCTTATGATGCACATATCTCACCGCTGGAGTTGGATCAACATTGGGTTGTGGAAAGCCTCAACGGTTTGTTCTATCTGACGTACGATTGATGGGTGGCATCTTGTCAATGTTTTTTTTTATTTTTTTAGAAAGCGCCATTTTGGCGCGGCCTTCCTGGATGGCTAAGATATGTTCTTTTCGTTCCGTCTCGTTACAATTTCTATCGACGGCACATTTTTTTTATTTACGCTGGCGGTTTTTTTAAACCGTCAGTAAAAATAATATTGAACACAGGACAAAGCAACACTATTTATTTCTCAAATACGAAAAACAATGTGCATCTTTGTAATTAAGTGGAAGAAAAGTTTTATAAACGCGGCGTAGCACAAATAGGGAGAAGATGTACATATCCCACTGCTGAGGCGCTGAAGTTAGATCAACACTGGGATGTGGAAAGCATCAGCGCCTCAGCGGTTTGGTCTATCTAATGTATGAGGATAGCCTCAGTGCCTCAGCGGTTTGGTCTATCTGACGTACGAGGATAGCCTCAGCGGTTTGGAAAGCCTCAGCGCCTCAGATGTACATATCCCAGCGCTGAGGCGCTGAAGTTAGATCAGCACTTTTTCACATCCCAAAAGTGCCATGCAAGTTCGAACAAAAAATTCTTGGTTCCCAAATAATGGGCAAGGGATAAACACAACCCAAGAGTAAAATAAGAGACACAAAAGCTTCATGCAATCCAAACGACACTCAAAGTTATTTCATCATTTATCAATCACTCATCACATGCTAACCAGTGTCCTTATCAGACTTGGTTTTCACAATCTTCCATGTAAGGTAACCTTTCACCATCTTTCCCTTCAGGTATCATTGGTTTCACATTCTCACCCTTGATGAGAGTGTTGACAACATCCATGCAGATAGAAATGGTTTGAAAGTGAAAAAAAATCATACGAGAAATACAAATCCATGTAAAAGCTATGGTCAAAGTGTAACAAGTATAATAGCGGCTTAGCAAATTGGAGAAGATTTTGGGCCAACTGGAGGGCCCAACAAGGGAGCAACGTCGACATCGCCTCAGTAGTCGTGTCCTGCGGGCCAGTGCATCGCGCGCGCGTAGGACGAGGGCCGGGCGCGCAGCCCCGGTGCCGCCGCCGTCGTCTACGGAGGATGCCACATCATCTAAATAAATTAGGAATAAATAAAATATACAGGAAGCGGAGGATCCGCAGGATATCTGGTTGCTTAGGGGCTGAGTCTTGCAAAGACTATAAATGTAACCCCTATGTACTCGTTTCAATCAAAAAGGGAATTAGGTTAATCCCAACCTTAAATCTCAGCTCTTGGCTCTCCTTGCCCACTCGCTGCCGCCACCCCCATGCAGCCCTAGGGCGCCGCACCTACCCTATGTGCAGCCGCGCGCCATTGGCCAGCCGTCACGCCGCCGCCTCCCTCCACACCCGCTCATGCCGTCATGTGTCATCGGGGATTAGGCCCCTTATACAAAGTCACTTGCGATGAGAAGAACCATAAGAGCTAAGAAGATATACCCTTTAGATAAAATCTCTTCAAGTTATCAGAAACCACTAAAAGGTACAGATTAATGTCAGTGTTGGATCCATCACATTTCCCCACTCCCTCCTCCTACGTCCCTCCTCCTCCAGGGTGCGGCTCAGGCGGGCCAAACCATAGCGACGTCTCCCCACACATCCCCCATCCCTTCAGCCTCGTCGTAGCCCTGAGTGGGGCGCCAGAAGTCCAGCTAAACGTGAGGAAGGCGGCGATGGGGCTTTCCACCCCGCTCGCTTGGTGTGGCGGCGAGCTTGTTGGTGCAGTGGCAGGCCTGCACTGCCGGTGGCCGGATCCGCCTCCCCCTGGCCGGAGCAGCGATGGAGCGGTGGATCCGGAGGTCCTACTCCTCCTCAGCCCACCCTGCCGAGTTGCAACAGTGGTGCTTGTGGTGGCGGTGGGCCTGCGCTATCAGCAGGAGGACCCGGCTCCGCCCTGTCCAGAGCAGCAATAGAGCGGTGAATCCGAGATTGTGACAGTGGTGCTTGGGGGAGGGTCTCAGTGGTGGTGGCAACAAGGCTGCGCAACAAGAGGTTGCGAGCTGGTGGCGCTGTTGTGGCCTGCGGCGGGGAAGGATGGGCTGCTGTGACCCGGGCTGGCATATGCCTCGGCGTGTGGTGGGCTAGCTCTTCCTCGACGCAGTGGTGGTAGATGGCGGTGCTAGCGTTCGGCAAGTACAGGAGTTGGCAACAACAGGAAGCTGGTTTGAATGTGTTGGAATGGGCTGGTGGCGTGGAGGTACGGTCATGCATCATCAGGCGTCATGGTGATGTGGGCGGCTGCACTAGTTATGCGGCATTGACACCGTGGTGGTGTGGACTGCGGTGTCCAGCTCGATTTGAGTCTGCCGCACCATGGTAGTGAGGCGGGCATTTTTCGAGCGGGCCACTCTGGGCTCTCTCAGTTTGGCGGCATCGACGACGACTTGGTGGCATGATAGAGTGGTGACAGGGGACGGTGTAGGTTGCTGGGGCTACGCGGCGTGGTTGATATGGACTTGACTTGGTTAGGGGGCAGGCCAGTGGTGGGCTGGGTGATTGGGGCTTCTTCCCGTCCTGGCCCTCTTCTCCCCGCCATCTCCCTTTCCCCTTCCTCGGGTTGGCTTTCGTGGCAAAGCGAGCTGGATATGCTTGTTGCTGGTTGTTTTACTGGTTCTGGCGTGGTAGACACTTCGGTGGACTTCTTTCGACACTTTTCTTGGTCGATGTCTTTAGGGCAGCGGTTAGGTGGGGCTGTTGTTGATCCATCACCGCATCCTACCTTCCTGGTATGGTTTAATCCTCTGCAGCGACAGTCTTGTAGGTTGTTTGAGATAGGGGCGAAAGCTTGGACGACGACGTCTGCAGATTTCGTTCCCTTCTTGGAGGCGTTCTTTCATATCTATCTTCCTTCCATACTGGATGTTTGCAGGTGAAAACCTTCCCATGGTGGACTACCTTGTCGGTTCTTTTAGTGTCGTTTCCCTCCTTGGCGGCTTGGCTAGGCATTCCTGTTTCGTTGTTGCTCCTTCTAGTTGTGTGTGGTGGTGCTCCAAGATGTGTTGTTTGGTGTCGTCCAGCAGATCGTGGGGTTTTGAGCTATTTTAGTGGGATCCTTGTTCGACCAAGTTGTAGTTAGTAGTGGTGTGAGTGGTGATAGTCATCCAGTTGTTGTACCAAAGTTGTGTTAGGATATGGTTTTGGGCCCAGTTTTAATTAAAAAATACTGGACGAACATTTGCCTTTTTTTATTCTTCGTCTAATATACAGCATGGCAAAGTTTTTGCCATCCTTCCTAAAAAAATAAGGTCAATGTTGGCATGAGAAGATATACACAAGGGACAAAACTCCATCCGGCAAACTATCCGTACGAGCGCAAGTAAAAAAACAACCACCAAAGGAACAATACACAAAGAGAAAAAAAAACAACCACCAAAGGAACAATACACAAAGAGACCAAAGGAATTCATAGTAGAATTGTTAGCATGGCAAACACTAGCTATCCGTGCCATTGATCGCTTTGGCCTGCATACGCCACCTGAACTTGGGATCAGCAACGTCACCGCTGCCATGACAGATAGAAGAGAGATCAGCGGTGGTAGAATGATTTTTTCTGTGTTGAGCGAATTAGCAAGGAACCAAGTTAGTTTTAGCTGACCTAATTCACCCCGTGCTCTCTTGGGTCCATCATTCCTTGCGATATGTATCAAAATCTGGTCCGATGAGAAGGACAGATAAGTGATCGATCCCTATTGTGGGTTTAATTGGTTGGCTACCAAATTCTTTTATACCAAGGATTTGACAAGTCATAATTTTGCCTAGCATTCGGTTAGCTATCACAAACTTGTCAACTTCTCAAATTTTGCTTGCCAATTTTTGTAATTTTTTTTCTCAACTTTTGGCTTGTCAAATTTGTGGCATGGAAAATTTTGACATCCAACCAATCAGGCCCTGTGCATTTCTTTATCTAATGACATTTTAGTATTCAACTATATTCCCACGTCAAGATGGACAATTTTTTTGTGTGAACATGCCTGGTGCCTATGAAAGTGGCCATTAACAAGCATTTTTTATTTTTATTTATACTCATCACATAACAAATGAACTTAAAATGAAAGAATTACAAATAGAATATCTGCCATAAGCTATCGAATACATGTATGTAAATTTCATCCGGACTGAATCCTTTCACAAACGTATCCTACTGGTGTCTCCTTCTGCAGCCCATATTTACTCATCACTAATAATGCTTATCAGGCTTAGGACGGAAGATGCTGATGCGTCTGTTGTTTGCCTCCTGAAGTGGCCTCGCATTGGTCTCCATGTCCTGCAATAGGTAAAACATGCAAAGACGAGATTTGGAGAGGCTGAGAAAAACGTTCCACCAGCCACCATGTTCATATTGCTTTTGATTCTAGCCATGTTTGAGTTCGTTTTAAACAACGGTGACGGGGAAGGGGACGTGCAGTGGCAGCGGCTTATTCACTTTCCATTCCAATAGAAAAAAAACAGAGGCAAAAGCACGAGCAATCTCATCATGCGTGTGGAAATTAACAAGTTGGCGAGATCGACTTACGTCGTGCACGGCTTCCCTAAGAAGCTCCAGCTGGTACTTTGGACACGCTACGAACCTGCATAAAAGAGCCAAAAACACACTTAAAAACAGATGGAACCAGTACTAAAAGCTTTGCCACCAGCCCAAGCCGGCCAAAAGCCGACAGGAAGGGCACCGTTCACGACAGAGAATAATGTATATGATCGTGACGTGACCAGCCAACACAAGTGATCGTGTCAATAATACACGAGTCATTGATCAAATGATTAGTGGTGCATGTGAAGTATACAATCACAGGGCCAATGCAAAGCGTACGTACGTACCCTCTTGACGATGGTCCAGACGACCCCCTCGGTGCATGGCGGCGCGGTGAGCGAGCCCATGTAGCGGTAGTACACGCTGGCCCTGCCGCGCGCGCGCCTGGGGTCGACCAAGCCGACGCGCTCCTCACGGTCTCACACGTCGGCGATCCGCCGGATGAAGGGCTCCAGCTGGCGGAGGAACGCATCCTCGTGACGGCCGACCTCATAGAGGATGGCGATCACCGCCATCTCGTTCGCCACGCTCTGGTGCACCAGGTGCAGCTCCAGGTCGTGCCTGCGGCCGTCGACGGTGTGCTCGGCGGGCGAGTGCCAGTGCAGCTGCTTCAGGTGGTACGCCGTGCCGTCGATCACGAGGCTCCCGGCGTCGCCCTCGAGCCTCACCATGATGTCGTGGCCGCGGTTGACGATGGAGGCCTCGGCGGGGCGGTAGGAGTGGTGGAGGTAGCCGAGGGAGCGCACGAGCGAGACGCGCTCATGGGAGAGGTCGATGGGGGACTGCATTCGCCCGGTCCCGCACGCCGCCCACTCCTTGATGTGGCCCCGGTGCTCCGGCCAGTGCTCGTCGCCGGGGATGTAGCTGAACTCCTCCTCATGCTCGGTTTCTTCGTGCGCTCTGGCGGCCGGCACGGCGGCCCAGAGCAGGAGGGCGGCTGCGAGGAGTGCCGCTACGGCGAGGCGGAGGTGGCGGCGAGCTGGAGACATGGCTGGTTGTTGTGCTGTGCAGTGGGTCGGCGTCTAGTTTGTTATCTTTGGTCGTTATGGTAGCTGATTTGGTACAGGGGTCTGGCGTGCATGGGGTGCTTAAATAGTACGTGACTCGTCACTCCAAGAAATGAGGCCCGTGTCAAACACTCAGTCTGGACGGCTTCAAATGAGGTAGCTGCCTGCCACGTCGGCCCGAGATCATGTCGACCAGCCATGGGCGATCGAGGACGAGAGACCTTCAAATGACGGCGTCTATATGCATTTCGTAGCTAGCTTCGTGCCTTCGTTGCAGAGTACGGTGGCGTTACACTTAAACAGTTAACACCGAGTCGTCTCGAGACGCCCTCAACCTGAAGCATATCTGCACGTGTTCTCGGTTGCGCTTCGCTGGTCGATCCGTGGAGCCGGCAAATTGGGTACTTGTGCAACAAGAAACACTGTTCATGCTCTGTCCATACGTAGTTCCGCGCGCATGCCTTGTCCTTGAACTGATTTTCATCGTTATTTATCCAAAAGGGGGTATTCCTGATCACTACAAGCGATGATGCTGTTTCGATCCAGCACCAGCCGACAAAAAATAAACTAGCATTGTGCAAAATTGGCTGTGAGTCTATAATTGGTCGTTTTGGTGGGTGTATTAATGCCCTCGGAGTTGTATGGTTTTGGGCCTAATTTTTCCTTAAAAGATACAGTCAATTCTCTTTTTCAATAAAACTTCATCGAAACTCGACCGTTAAAGGTGGCTGTGATTTTCAGTGTAGCTAGTTTCCATGTTTGGAGATTGCAACAAGCTGAGTTCTTTTCTTTTTGAGTCTGTCTAGTAAATAACCATGTGTTTTTAGCATTCCAACTCATGATTTTTTTTAGGCATTGGATGAAGATCCAACAGCCACCCACCTCTTCTTCTACCTCTAGCCTCCTCTATCTACGTACCACAATCACAGATCAAAAATCATGAGATATTTTTTTTATCTATAGAAGAACAATTTACAATTTTCCACATACCACCACAATCATAGAACCGGGACATAAGTGGGGGTCGGATCCACCACCCACGGCCGCGGTGCAGGTGCGGGCGCGCGTCGAGGTGTGTCGGGAGCGGCGGACGGAGGAAGAGGAAGGGAGGAATGACATGTGTGCCCCATTGTCATAGGCATAAAAACATTTCGTGTGTTGGATGGCTAAGAAGAACATGAGTGTTGTTTAGCATTGCTCTTTTTTTTTAAAAAAAAGATTATAACACGCGGCAATCAATATCGTACCACCAAACTACAACTACACAGGCACGTCCAAAGTCTTATGTATTAGACAATTATTATTGCACTTATGTTATCAAAAAGAAAAACGCACCTACAGTGCATCTGATGCAAGCCATTTGGCCACCAGGCAAGTTTCATTGCGGCACGGGACGACAAGGCGATCGAGTTGACTCCGCACATTTTAATTTCAGTTGACCACATGGCTTATTACAAATTGCATGATGCATTCATGGTACTCTGACCTGCTTTAGTTTCTGCAAAGAATAGTTAGATAAATAACATTTGGGTACGTATGTTATCAAGAGATATCACTTGTCCGGCCTGTGCCAAGAGATATCACTCCGTACGTATGTTATCAATATTTAAATTTATAAAAATCTTTCACCAATAACTTAACCTAGTATGATTAGTTTTGCACTTAAATATTTACTATCAAATTATCATAAGTTTATAAATATAACAATATATATAAAATAACATAGTTCAAGCACAAGTACATGCATGTATATATCCGTATGATGCTCCGACAGTTATTATTAAATGCTTTGACTCTCTTTAATAACATTGAAGTGACTTATATTTTGAGATTTTGAGATGAAGAGATATGGAAGATGGACGAAGAGCTGACTCATTATGATGCCGAAGTATCATGTTTGAATGCTTCAAATAGTTCAAGAGGCTGCTACGCACAAGTACACATATGCGGTACGTACGTGCGTACAATGAATTAAGAAGTAAGCGCTGTGGCGTATGAGTACTTCTTCCTCCCTATCTAAAACTTCGCTTGCGTTGTGAGTTGACATGCAGAGCGCTAGAACGGAAGCAGATAGAAGACTTTGGTTTGCAAAATTTGTGTTACGCCCAAGTTATAGAGACAATGTAAGCCAGTAAGCACTATAGGAAAAAAACTAGAATGTGATAGGCACTCGGCGAAGAATTAGAATCCAGTAGCGAAGGTCGTCGGCTTGGTGCATCATTCCTCGCTATTGTCTTTTTTTTGAACTTGTCGCTATTGTTTTCTGATAGATGATAGATCGATCAATAAGACGTATGGTTGGAACCAACACACAATAAAATATGTACTGTACGCGTCTTCTGGTAGTTCCTTGAACTGCTGATCCTGTCTTCCCCACGCGGTTAATTCCGACCTCGTCTACAGCGCTATGCCAGTAAAAAAATTAACGTGTCTCCACTCTCCAGTTCGTTGCGATTAACAAATGCAGGATTTTGGCAAATTGGGTAAGTGGCGTCAGGTGAGGTGAGACAACACGCGCAGCCGCCCGGATGCTGGCTGGTTGTGCCCACCTCGAACCCAGAGCTAGCTGGTTCTCCCCGAAATACGTTGAGGCGTAGCAGTTAACTAGACATCTAGGGATAAAGCACTGTTTCGATGCGGGCTGCGCGAGCAGTACCAAATCGAGGCAAACTCTGAATACTAGATATGACCCAAAAATAACAGGGGTCAAGGTCGGCCAGTGAGACGATGAGGGATAAGCTTCATCGTCGAGAGGGAGACAGCCAGGAGGTTTGCCTAGAAGCAGCCACCCTTTAAAGAGTGCGTAATAGCTCACTGATCGAGCGCCCTTGCGCTGAAGATGAACGGGGCTAAGCGATCTGCTGAAGCTGTGGGATGTCAAAATGCATCGGTAGGGGAGCGTTCTGCCATGAGATATCATCGACGGTCCATCTAGGGGTAGACCTAAGATAGTAGATTGATCGGAAAGGGCGCACGTGATCGGGAACCAGATTGTTACAGAGACACAAGATTTATACAGGTTCAGGCCATCAGCGTGGCATAAAACCCTACACCTTGTGCTCTATATATTGCATTGATTGGGTATGAGATCGTGGTGATCTGGTAGATCGGATGACCTCCCCTGTCTAAGGACCATTGCCCCTCCTTATATATGCCGAAGGGACAGAGTTACAAGTAGAATAGCCTATTTGGTACTATTACTAATCTTTGCGGTGCACGTCGTGTGCTGCACGTCTTCATCTTGGGCTAGATCATCTTCAAAGGTGCGGCCCAAGTATAGCCGTGAAGGTATTTGGGGGTCATATCCCCATAGCTAGTCCCTGAACACCATGTATCTTGAGGGAGTCGCCGTCTTGTCCTGTGTTGAGTAGTGAAGATGCAGACCACGTGGTGCCGACCAGTGACGATGCTGACCACATAGTGCCGACCAAAGAAGATGTAGTCGATGTAGTCCCGACCAGCGACGATGCTGACCATGTAGTGCCGACCAGCGAAGATGCTAACCACGTAGTGCCGACCAGCTTCGTCCCGAGGAGTTCGTAAGTCTGCTCCCGACCACGGCTTCTGTCAAGGAAGGTGGTCTGTCGAAAGATGCGTGGTGCTCTGAGAAAAAAAAGCTTTTCACGTCTCTGGGATGTGGGCCCACGTTAACATGTGATATAGAGATCACTGAAATGCTACGCGAACAATCCAGGAAAGGATAGGCCTAGTCACCGCGAGGTGACATGGGCCCACGTAGTCCCCAAGCTTGATGGAAGATGGAACATGTTGCATCGAGCTTTTAAGAAAAAACTCAACACAACACTAACTGGTCCATAGTCAGTGCCAAATGACGAGTTGATGCAAAATCCCAGGTATGAACCTAGGGCCTTCTACTTAGGAAACAGAGCTCAGGCTCGATCGGGTCAAGGGACACTGAGAACCACTGTTCTGTAGACATCTCTAGGTGGCAAGTCGAATGCGTAGTCCCCAGGTAAGTCCTGGACGGAGCACATGCTGTGTGGCGCATGGCATGGAGCCGAGGCTGTGTGGTGCGTGACACCGAGCCGAAGCGACAATGAAGAGGCCACGAGCAGCGCGAGGTTGGAGACGAGGTTGTGCGATGTGTGGCACCAAGCCAAGGCGACGATGATGAGTCCCCGAGCAACACAAGGTCAGAAATGAGGCTGTGCGGTGTGCGGCACTGAGCCGAGGCGACGATAATGAGTCTCTAAGCAGCGTGGTCGGAGATGAGGCTGTGCAGTGAGCGGCACCAAGCCGTGGCGGCGAGCAGTTGGACCAACTGGTTGGATGTTAAATCCGAGTGGCAGGTGGCATGACCACCTGGACGATGATCCTTGATCCAGTCCCCGAGCATACGGAGTATGCTCGGTAACCGAACCTTGTCCCTGAAAAATAAACATGAAGAGCGGTAGTACATGATGTACAAATAATTGATCTCCGGAGAGAAAATCAACAGGTTTATGTATTTTAAGTACGCATGTTGTCGTAGAAAAAATAACGATAAATAAGTTTTGCTCCCACCCTCGAAGCGAGCTAACTCTATTAGGTGACATAGGGATGCGCTAATGAACAGCGTAGGACCGCCAGGATCACTAGGTTCCTAGTACCGTTAGAGAGCGACTGCCGAATCTCCTAGTTCCATGTAGCGTGGAGCTGTAACACATCGTAAGAGGCTTCCAGACAGTGCCTTATCAAGCCATTTTCATCGGGCAAGAAACAAAATTTAATTGTAACTTATGCAGGGCGCATGTATGACAAATTAGGTGCACGGATGCAAAGCTGTAACAGGGAGAAGATAACAAAGAATTTTAGTAATTTCTCAAATAAACTTAGCTTGTCTTTGGAGACGTGTTGTTGTCGTGGGCGAGTGGATGGACGTGGCTCGTCGTGGCTCGCTTGACGACTCGATGACTCGGTGGCAGCCTGTGTGCACCGAATCCGTCAAGCTCTAGTAGCGCATGCAACCAACGAAACTCCTGCCACCGTTGTGGCATGATGCGGGGCGATTCTTGCTGAAATAACCAAGCATATATATGTAGATATCCGCATACATATTATATCATAATATATTGTATAGGATATTAGATTAGAAAATAAATAAGGGATATGGACTTAGCTTTGCATGTTGAGCAGATCGGCTGTTATCGGACACTACTCCGTACGTGACGCATGTGAGTCAGACAGTTAGCTTGCATGTCCCATAGATGTATTTGCCCTTGTGGTCGTAGCAGGTCCGGCATGATTACCCGAGAGTACAGAATCATACTCGGATACGTCAACGGGACCATGGTTGGATAGGGTCATGGTCGTCCCGAAGTGAACCACGTGATCACCATGCACAGCATGGGTGCGTGACTAAGCTGATGACGATAACTCGTGACGAAGGTGTTGGTTGCTTGGGTGATGGTTGGTCTGCAGCCAGATTGGATCTGGGCAGCTCGAGTAGTCGGTACATCACGTACGCCTATGCCGACGGCGATGAACGATGGTGAAGCCATCCTTGGCAGATCGATGTGGATCGATCCGCTAAGGAATCTATCGACGAGTTGCCGGAGCAGACTTGTTGGCGAGGTGGTCGATGACGTTAGTGCGGAAGTGGGCTGCACCTCTTCCATGGATCCCGTGGTCGTCGCTACGCCGATGGTCGGTGAACGCGCCGACGGTGAAGGATGTCCATCACAGGAAGCCGGCTCATCATTGATTCGCCATGGACGATGTTGATGAAGAACTTCCGCTGCAGGAAGTAGAGTTGTCGTGGATGACGTTGATGAAGAAAGTTTCCATCTGGTTCACCAGATGATCAGCGCGCACCCCCTACCTGGCGCGCCAACTGTCGATGAGATATCATCGGTGGTCCATCTAGGGGTAGATCTAAGATGGTAGATTGATCAGAAGGGGCGCACGTGATCGAGAACCGGATGGTTACAGAGACACAAGACACAAGATTTATACAGGTTCAAGCCGCTAGCGTGGTGTAACACCCTACGTCCTTTGCTCTGTATATTGCATTGATTGGGTATGAGATAGTAGTGATCTGGTAGATCGGATGACCTCCCCTGTCTAAGGACCTCTGCCCTCCTTATATATGCTGAAGGGAAAGAGTTACAAGTAGAATAACCTATTTGGTACTATTACTAATTTGTGCGGTGCACGTCGTGTGCCGCACATCTTCATCTTGGGATGGATGTCTTCAAAGGTGCCGCCCAAGTATAGCCGTGAGGGTATATGGGGGTCATATCCCCACTCCATCTGTGCGGGAAGAAATAAGATATTTGTAGACATTTGATAAGTGCATGTATGTACTCGCCCTTGTATTGTACCATGCGAAATGGTGAGAACACACAAGGTACGAAAGAGCACCGATCGCTCAGTGTCCAAGGCATCGTATGTATGTGCATTTTTCTTTTTTAGATCAAACCAGACCCCCGTCTTGTCCTCCCGCAGGGGAGGCTCAGGTGGAACCAAACCCTAGCCGCCTCTAGACGTCCTCCACTGCCTCTCTTTCCTCGCCACTACCAGAGGGCGCAGCCAGGAAGCTCGCGCGGTTCCTCATGATGGTGGTGGTGAGGATCCTCGCAGGCGCGTCCGTGCGGGTGTGACGGCCGGCGGCGGGGGCGGATCAGGCGAGCCTCGCGGGTGCGTCCACTGGAGGGACGACCGGCAGCGTGGGCGGATCCGCGTGGCGTGATGGCGAGGACGGTGGTTGCGGCCCTCCGGATCATGGGCGGTGGTGGCGGAGCAGTGGTCGGGCGGCCGTATCAGGCCTAGGAGATCCAAGGCCTAGGCGACTGGATCCGGAGTCCCGGTGGCTAGCCATGGCTAGAGCCGCCGCAGCGGTCCACGGAGACGTCGGCATGGGGCTCCGGGTTTGTGGCCATACGGCTGGATCCTGGGCCCCTAGGGCAAGGGGTGGCGAGGTTCTCACCTCGTTGCTGCCGGCGGAGGAATGACAATGACGACGTCGGCGTTAGTGCTGGAGCTGGCAATAGTTTTCCAGATCTCAGAGTTGGTGGCCGTTGTGGCCAGTTTCAGCGATGGTGCACGTCGCTGGTGTTTGGCGTAACAACATGGTCCTTGGTGGGATGTGGCAATGGTCGTTCACCACCAATGGGCTCCATTTTCTCGCTGGAGGCATCGTCTCGTTCTTTAAGTGGATTTCTCAGGGTAAAAACCAACACCGGTCTGGGTGGGCAACGGTGTGCTTGGATGGCATTTTCTCGTTGGAAATGTAGCTTTGGAAGATCCCTTGTATTGTCAGCTGGTGTCGTCATTGAGATGGTGGTTCTATTGCACATGCATCTGGTGCCTTGTGCTGTTGCAAGTTACAAGATCTGAAGTCTCCAATGGTGGTCGGTTCTACTAGATTTCTCATCGGGGATGTAATTGTTTCGTCGTTTACTTTTATTTTTAGGTGCACCAGTGTTCTCAGGTGACCTTTGGTCTTATTTATAACACTGTCCTTCTGCTGTAATAATTATGGCCTGATGCATCCTTGGATGACTGAAACTGAAAATATATTTTTCTTTATCTAAAAAATGTGTATTTTTCTTTTTTCTTTTTTAAAGAAAAAAAGTATGCACACACTCACTCCTATTATTGGACCCAACGCAAATCATGTCCTTGCTTGTACGGGCATGTGTTGATTGCGCGTCTGTTACGTAAAAATTTCAAAAAAGAATTCGCTTGTTACAATCTACAACCATGAAAAAGCTACACTGAAGATCACAGCCATCTATTTTGTCTTGAAAGAACGCGGTCGGATTAGTTTTGCTGAAGTTTTTTTATGGGTCAACGGGGGAGAGAATCCCCACCTGATTTTCATTGATCAAGTGGCTCATGAAGCCTGATAGTATAAATACATGTTTTTAGGCTTAGCTTTACGCATACGTCGCGCTGCTTGACGAAATTGAAAAACCGAAAACTCAAAGTGGAAACAAAGAACTCCCATAACACCAATCAACACGACCACTAGCAGGCGAGCTCCAGCGAGCTCCACTCCCACGATGACTGTGAGGCTTCGAGTCAACTGACAGACGATAATAGTGATTACAATGTCTTTGAAGCACATCTAGGCTCTAGTTGACGCCTGGCGACGCCCATTACCAATCCTTGAAGGGGAATGGAGGCAGCGGTGGGAACACCCGACATTTGATATTTTGGCACCATCAAGGGATGGTGACATCCTCCGATACATCCAAGTTGGCATTTGATATTCTAGCACCATCATGATGGTGACATCCTCCATCATATCCAGGCTCGCGTGCCGCCATCCAACGCCATCCACAGGGAGGACAATGGAGGTAGGGCCGGCAAAAGAGGCGCAAGGAGATCCAAGAGAGGGGATCATGGTCTCATTATCGACATTTGATGAGACAAGGAAATCAATGATCATGAATAATGGCAAAGCGAAGGAACTAGTAGTGTAGTTTGCTGGTTAGAATATGTGTAGAATCATTAGGGAGGGGCAACAAGGAGCAAGAAGGCACAAAGGGTGGGTGCCGTGAAATGCAGGCGTGCTTTGTGTCGATGCCTTCAGGAAGGAAGTGACATCCAAAGATGTCATCATCGATGTCATAGCACTAGGCTCATAGGGCTTTCACCTCGAGACCCAAAGACGACGAGCCAAGGTCAGGGGAGAGCTGTTGTTGGGGCAGAAAAGGGCAGGACAGCTTTGAACGCTCCAATAACGTCAGAAAGGGACTGGCATCCACAGATGCCATCATCATTGTGAGAGCACTCGAGAGGGTTTTCAACCAATGGAGATGCTGCCCATGCCCTCTCACATGCCAACACCAGCGTGCAGCCCCACCACCGGCAAGCCCGTGGCCAAACTGCGTGCACCATGCCGGCTGCTAGCCCTGCCCCTGCTGACAAATCCCAAGAGGAACATAGGCAAGCTGCCCCACCACAGGCTCGCCCGTATCCAAATAGCACGTACCGTGCTCCTCTGCAGCAAGGCCGTTCCCGAACGTGATGGCAAGAGGGCGCGCCCGCACTCCAGGACGCCATTGGCCCCGTGCAGGGCATCGTCCTCCTTGCCCCATGCCTTTCGGAGACCGGCAAAAATTCCGCGGAGGCCTCCCACTACAACCAGCACACCTTGTCGTGCACCTAGAGAGCCGCGTGCCGCAGCAGCATTAGGGGAAGCCTGACCTGGTTAGGAGACACACCTCTCTAATGCGCCCTTGCCCGCTCGGCCACTGGCCATCGCGCTCCGCCATTCGCCGCAGGGCGGGTCACTGGAACTGGTCCCAAGGCGAGCTGCGCGTGGTGGCCAGCATGCTGCAGAACCATGACAATCGTACCGCCGAGCTGCTCACCTGTCTGCCTCTGCACGCGTGCATGCCATGGCATGACCGCGCCAGCATGCCCATCGGCCGCTGCTTTGATTTGCTCGCCGCTCGCTGGATCCATGGAGGGGACCACAGAATCTGGGACCAGAGGGCATGGATCTAGGGCCTGAAGTTCGCCAGTGGCCAACCTTGCTTCAAGAAGTTCACGGTGACCATCCACAGGAATAGGAAGGAGAGACGAAGGAGGGAGTAGGCGGGTGCAACCGCAGACCTGTTTTCGGTTGGGGCGCAGGCCGCCGCCACCGCACACGGAGCAGAGGCAACGACAGCTGGAGGTGGGGGTGGCAGGGGGCCTTGATTGGCGGTGGCGGCGTCGCCCCTCCTGTCACCCAGAGAGGAGACATGGAGGGGTACGACTTTCGTGTTTCCTGCTGAAATTTTATTGGGAGAAGAGAACTCATTCAATCTTTTGGGTAATTGCGCCTAATGAAACCATAGTAGTCCCTCCTTTTTAAATTGGAGGTCATTCCAAAAACTTTGAAGAGTCAAAACATTTCAAGTTTGACCAAAATTTATACGATAATAACATTTATAATGTCATCTAAACATCATTCGTTAACTATATTTTTACGGTATATTTAGTTGATGTCATAAATTTTTTATAATTTTCTCTATAATTTTGGTCAAATTTATTTTTAAGATTCTTAGAATGACTTATTTGAGACGGAGGGAGTATAACTTTGAGAGCTTTAAAACACAAATACTTTGACGACAAAAAGAAAAGATTCAGTGTGACGATGCTAGTTTAATTTTTGCCGGCTGGTGCTCGATCAAAACAGCGTAATTGCTTGTGATCGAACTGACAGGATCTGCGCCACCATACCAGTTTTGGATAAAAGAAAGATGAAGAAGATCAGTTCAAGGACAGGGCATGCGTATAGAACTATGTATGGACCGAGCACGAGCAGTGTTTCAAGTTGGACAAGTTACCCAATTTGTCGGTTCCACTAGATCCACCAGAAATGCCGTGTAACGCCGCCTTCTTTTCATCTTTGTACTCTGCAACGATGCTGAGGAATGCATAGACGCCACCACTCAGGCCATTGTTTTTTTTGAAAATGAACCTCTATTAAAAAATTAACAGCAAGATGTTGTTAAAACCATTATATTGTTAATGGGTACATAGTTGACTGCCAAAGAAAGTGGACACTCATTGGCATGTGCATCAAAGGAACAAATGAAATTACAAGCCTGCTGATGATTGTGGCATTCTCTAAGTGCTTGTCTGGCAAGGAGATCAGCCATTTGATTCTGTTGCCTCCTAATTCTTCTAACAGCTACTGAAGTACCCAGAAGATCATTTGTTGCAATCTGGGTAAGCGGTTTAATCCTCCAATCAGGAGGATGATGGAGGCTTAATCCATTAATGAAGTTGACCAGCTGCTGATTGTCTGATAGAATTGTGACATGCTGTAGATTCAGTGCTTTGATGAACTTGATTGCAAGAGCAAGAGCAGCCGCCTCAGCAATCAGTACTGAAGAAGCATCTTTCATTGTTGCTTTGATAAAGATGCTATGGGAGGGTTGGCTTTGAGTATCAACAATAAAAATGCCAATACCAGCATCATGGGGCACGGGAACCTGCTGGTCGGGTTGCGTGGAAGCATCGATGTAGCAACAAACTCCATGGAGTGCCGTGGGAATTGGGACCAAGAATATGTCAACAGGGACAGTTGGTGCCGGTTCCCCATGGAGGTGTCCTTGATACAGACCTGCAGAAGAAAGGTTCATAGCTTGATTGGCCATGGGCCGATCGGTTTGGCCTGCAGAAGTAGAATGGTGCCGCTGCCCCTGAAGAGTATCCGTTTGCTGCTCATCAGCCTAGAGTTGTTGATGTGGCTGTGACGTTTGCTCAGTTGGTTCCTGGTGCTATGAGGCTTGAAGATGAGTATTCATATGGGCATTCGCAGCAAGGTGAACCTGAGCTGCTGTCCATGTTTTCCTTTGAAACCTGTTGTCATTTCTAGCCTTCCAAATATACCACAAAATAAACAAGGTTTTGCATAAGGTTTGATCAGAAGGATTAATGGTGATAATAGCACGCAAAGTAATTTGAATACCATCTAATTCATCAGGAATATTAGTTGTGAGAAGCTAAGGGTCTGCAGTAGACCACACCTTAGTAGGCAAATGACACTTGAAGAAAAGGTGTTGATCAGTTTCAATAGCACCACAATATGAGCAGTGTTGATTGATGTGGACATAATATCTGCCAGCTCTCTCAACAATTGCAACAACCCTTCTTATAAGCCTCCAAGAAAAAGTTTTAAGAAGAGGTGGGATAGACTTACTCTTGCATACCTTTTGTAAGATGAAGTTTGCCTCACTGGAAATGCTCCTTGAACTGCTGGTGGGAAGTTGATGAACCTGTTGGTTGGCTAAATAATGATAAACAGATTTAGTGGTGCACAGGCCGTTCCTGGCCGGTTTCCACCTAAGAATGTCATCGGATTGAGAGTTAATCAACAGGGTAGCTTCAATGGCACTAACAGATTCCTCGCTAAACGTGGATGTTAGGAGTTGGTGATTCCAATTGTGAGTTCCAGTCTCCCAGAGATCTAAGACGGTGGCAGGTAACGGAGTGCTGACCTCCTGCGTGATTAAGTGGTCATGGATCTGGCTCCAAATTGTGGTCCAAGGCGAGGACCAAATGGAGGAGTTCCCTGCATGAATATGGTAAATGGAGTTGTTGTCAAGATGTTCTTTAACCTGCAGAACAGAAGACTAGAATATGGATCTAGAACCCCTAGTGGGAGCATTCCAGAAAGAATCATAGGGATAGTATTTAGCCTTAAGTATCGCTGAAAGAAAGGGGTTATTGTTATTTGCAATTTTCCAGGCAGCATGAATGATAAGGCTCTTGTTGATCATCTCCATGTCCCTGACGCCATATCATCCCAGGAGCGGTAGGCAATGGGGGTAGTTTCCTGCTCTTCCTGTACTCCTGTCCACCAGAATCTTCCAATAATAGCGTTAATTTTCTCAATAAAAGTCTTAGAAAAAGGACCGTGGACATGTAATAAACAGGAATAGAAGCTAGAACAAACTTGATATATTGGAGTCTACCAGCATGGTTAAGTTTGTTGGCCTTAATGGTACCAAACTTAGCAAAGAACTTATTATAGATGAAATTGTAGGCCCTGTTTTTATCTCTATGACTAAAGATCATGGGGTGACCTAGATGCATAGTATTAGGTTGCAAGTCAGGGACAGGAAAAATATCTTTGATTTGTCTTCTAATGTCAGCAGGAACATTCTTACTGAATTAAATGGCTGATTTTTGCAGGTTAGGGGTCTGACCTGACTATTGACAGAATTGATGGAGGATGGCTTTGATTGTCTGTGCTTCTTCCAGTGAGGCTTCTCCACAAAGGATGAGATCATCTGCAAATAAGAGAGAATAAATACGGGGTGCATTCACCCCCAGTGAAATACCTGAAAGATTTCTGCTATGTAGTTCCTCCTGCAGTTTGATAGAGAGCTCATTAATGGCAACAACAAAAAGATATGGAGACAGGGGGCAGCCCTGTCTTAAACCTCTTTGAGAATTGAAGTGACCTGAGGGTTCATCATTTACCAGAACAGCAAAAGTAGGAGAAGAAATACAAGCTTTAATGAGATTAATAAAATTTTGATTGAGACCTAACCTTTGGAGGGCAGCTGAGATGAAGTTCCATTCAAGCCTATCAAAAGCCTTTGCTAAATCAATTTTTAGAATAAAGGCCATGTCTTTCCAACTCTTTAAATTAAAAGAGTGAATGATTTCCTGCGTAATAATAATGTTAGAGGAAATATGCCTATGAGCAATGAAGGCAGATTGGGCCTAACTAACATAGTTAGGAAGGTGGTTTTTAATTCTGTTGGCCAAGGATTTAGTAATGATTTTGTAAATGACATTGCATAAACTAATGGGCCTGTAGTCCTGAGGAACAACAGGGTTGTTCTTTTTAGGAATGAGAGAAATGAAAGTCTGGTTAATTTCAGAAGGCATATGAGCATAAGTATAAAAGTCTTTTACCACTTTGTAAATATCCTTTTTAGCCTAATCCCAAGCTGATTTGTAGAAAGCAGCATTGAGACCATCTGGACCTAGAGCTGCATTGCTTCTCATTTGCTTGATAATATCATGTATTTCATCAAGAGAAGGAATGGAATAGGTGTACCTGAATATATCATTGATGTGTAGGGCCTCCTCTTCTTGTTCACTTTGGTCGGCTGTGACATAGTTGTCCCTGCGGTTGTCAGGTGGAGAGTGGCTTGATCTTGAGTGGTTGCCTTCATCTCGTATAGGGTTGCTGGAGAGTTGCATGGTAGCCTGATGGCTATCGTGCTGTGAGGTAAAGATCTCTGTAAAATAACTGACAAGAGTGTTAGCCATCTGATCAGGGGTAGTAGAATGAGACCCATCCGAATTGATGAGATGTGGGATTCTATTCTTGCGGTTTCTTTTGATGATAGCCTGGTGGAAAAAAGTTGTTTTCCTATCTCCTGCAACAACCCACTTTTTTTTTGGCCCGTTGAATATGGTATGTCTCTTCTTTGGCCATCAGATCCTGATGCTTCACTTGTAATTGCTTTTGTAAAGTATGGTTCTGCATGGATGGGTGCAGCTTTTGCTGATCGAGAATCTGAGTATCAATTTGAGTAAGAAGGTCATTGTTTTTAGGTTTCTTCCTTCTCCATTTCCAGATATCTACAGCAAGAAATTTTGTTGAGAGAAATCACGTGCAAATGATCGTTGCCAACTTTGTTTAGCAATCTCATGATACTCGTGTTCCATTAGCCACTAATTTTCAAAACGGAAAGGTTTATTAATGCGAGGGCACTGGGAGATGAGAACCGCAAGAATAGGAGCATGGTCACTATACATCATGGGGAGGTGGTAAACCGAGGTAGCAGGATACGCCAAACACCATTCTGCATTGCCTAAACAGCGATCAAGTCTTTCATAAGTTGGAACAGAAGAAAATCTCTTGTTAGTCCATGTATACGCAGGACCACTATAGCCAAGATCAATAAAACCACATTGCTTAACAAACGCACAGAATTCATTAATACGATTCACATCAGCACTACTAGGGCCTAGCTTCTCATTAGCATGCATAAGTTCATTAAGATCCCCCATACAAAACATAGGCAAGTTATTATTTTGTGTAACAAAGTCGAGAACATGTTGCCAAATAATAGAGGTAGTGCGGTGACGAGGGTCTCCATAGATACAAACTAAACCATACCGCTGCATACTAGTTTTATTTATACACAAAGCAAAGATGAAGTTATGGCTATGATCAATAACGATAATATCAACTTCATCACTCCAAATCAGCCAAAGGCCACCAGATAGGCCTTGAGCCGGAACAACAAAAGCACCATTAAGGTTGAAGTGATTTTTAATAGCAGTTTTAGTTATAGTGAAATTTCTAGTTTCTGAGATAAAACATACCCGAGCTCTAGTAAAAACTAAAAGACCGAGAGAGATGCACCATGGTAGAACTGCGAAGGCTCCCGCCGCAGCCTCGATAATTCCAGGTAAGGTGAGTTATGGCGCCTGTGTACCTTGCCGGCCGGCTGCAGAGCCACGTGCAGGAGCCTGTTGGTAATGTTGAGTGCCTCGAGCTTGATGGTGCTGTTGAGTAGTGCCGCGAGCTTGAGGGTGCACGGCACCAGCCAAGGACATGGGGCCTGCAGCACTGTTGTGACCGGCCCCTGAGCCAGCAGAAGCAGGAGCCTGATGGTTATGCTGGGGAGGAGCGCCGCGAACAGGAGGATGCACATCATCCACGGAGCCTGTACGATGTTGGGGAGGGCGTCGAGTAGGATCATCAACAGCAGAGGACTGAGGAACTTCATTGGTGTCTTCTTCAGCAGTTGGGAGAAGTAGGGGAGAGGGGTCGATCTCCACTGGAGGGGTCGGAAACGGATTAACGGAGGGAGGTGGAGGATCGGGAGGTACCTCATCCAAGGGATCGGGGGCCGCATCGTCCATGAGAGGAGGGACCAAAGCGCTGCGGCTGTTGTTGGCCATGGTTGGAATCGGCAGCATGAAACGAAGAACGGAGCCAAGAAAGTTGGAGCCTGGTGCCTCATCGAGTTGATAAATCATGAGGAAGGACTGATAGGGCAGATCGAGCTAATCTTCTGATGGATCACTCAGAAAGAGGGATTTGAGGTGGATTTGGGCGGATTGGAGGTGGATTCAGGCGGATAATGGATAGGATATAGGGATTGGATGGAGGGGAAAAGAAATCCGGCAAGACGCCCTGTACTATCGTGAGGCCAAAATCAACTGGAGCGATCGAGGATCGGTGGAAGGATTGACGCTTGAAGCACACAGGAATCGGAGATGAGTGCAGATCAGGCTGCAGGCTGCAAATCGAGCAGGGGAATCGAGGATTTGGTGAGATAGAGCGGTAGGAAAGAAGGTTACGGCATTTCGCCCGGTACTACTCAGAGAAGCCGATCCAGCCCCCCAGGCCATTGTTAATTACTCTGCAAACTGCAAACGATGCAGATATTGGCAAATTGCAGACGTACGTGCTGTCGTCCTATCTAGCCCATGGCAGCCGCGCGGCTACTGTGTTGACGCGGTCCGTTCTGACTCCGGCCTCATTCCTTGGACACATGACTCCCGTATACTATATAAGCACCCAATGGTGCAGACCCCTGCACAACGACCAAAGATAATAACCTAGACGCCGACCCACCGCGCAGTGCACAGCAGTCAGCAGCAGCCATGTCTCCGCCAGCACGCCACCACCTCCGCCTTGCCGTCGCGGCGCTCCTCGCTGCCGCCCTCCTGCTCTGCGCCACCGTGCCGGCCGCCAGAGCCCACGAAGAAACCGAGCACGAGGAGGAGTTCAGCTACGTCCCCGGCGACGAGCACGGGCCGGAGCACTGGGGCCACATCAAGGAGTGGGCGGCGTGCGGGACCGGGCGAATGCAGTCGCCCATCGACCTCTCCCACAAGCGCGTCTCGCTCGTGCGCTCCCTCGGCTACCTTCACCACTCGTACCACCCCGCCGAGGCCTCCATCGTCAACCGCGGCCACGACATCATGGTACGTTAACAGCAGGTAGTTCGCAGCTTGGCCGGCGGCCGGGAGCTAACCGGGAGCATTAACAGTCCTCATGTTTAGTTAGCACAATAAATTCTTTACTAGGTAGGAGGACTACGGATGGTCGTCATTAGCTCCATCGCCACATCTGCATATGTCTCTGACCAGCCGGCCGGTTGATTTTTTTGCAGGTTAGGTTCGAGGGCGACGCCGGCAACCTTGTGATCAACGGCACGGCGTACTACCTGAAGAACTTGCACTGGCACTCGCCCACCGAGCACACCGTCGACGGCCGCAAGCACGACCTGGAGCTGCACCTGGTGCACCAGAGCTCAGCGAACGAGACGGCGGTGATCGCCATCCTCTACGAGGTCGGGCGTCACAAGGACGCGTTCCTCCGCCAGCTCAAGCCCATCATCTGGCGGATCGCCGACGTGTGAGACCATGAGGAGCGCGTCGACCGCTACATTGGCTCGCTCACCGCGCCGCCATGCACCGAAGGGGTCATCTGGACCATCGTCAAGAGGGTACGTACTCTTTGCATTCACTACCGGACTCGCCTTCTTTGCCGACGGCCTCAAGCCGTCGGCAAAGACGACTTTACCGTCGGCGAAGTCTTTGCCGATGGTCTGCCACGTCGGCCGTCGGCAAAGGACCGTCGGCAAAGAATTGGTCGGCAAAGACTTCTTCGCCGACGGCCACCTGGCCGGCCGTCGGCAAAGCTTTGCCGACGGCCACACCACCCGTCGGCGAAGGAGCCACGTCAGCGGCTGCGCCGTCCCACTAACGGCGGTTTTTGTTTTTCTTAAAAAAATTGAAAATTTCTTTGCCGACGGCCGGCCGTCGGCAAATACTTGGTAAATTTGCCGACGGCCAGGCCTAGCCGTCGGCAAAGCTGGGCCGTGCTGGAGAAGTGAACCAGCTTTGCCAACGGCCAGCCGTCGGCAAAGCTGAGAAAAAATTTTTTTCACTTTTTTTTTTGCTGTTTCCTTTCGTTCATTCGTCATTTCAGCACATATATCACATAATAAACATTTCATCACATATAAACCATAATTCAGCATGAAATTCAGTTTCAATATTAATCGACACATGATCGTGCTCAAATCCATCGATACAAGTCCACAATACACATACCATGGCCATAAGAGTCCATACATGGCCAATGTGCAACAATCCCATAGATAAAGGTCCAAATGCGAGAACTAAAGCTATCTAGCTAGCAGCGTCGTCATCAGGTGTCCCAGATCCCCCACCTTGCTCCCACGGAGCCCAACCCGACTGCGCAGATGTACCGTAGTTCCACCTGTACTGTGGCGCTGGGACGCTTGCCGGCCCGGAGTGCCCCTGCTCCGTCGGCCCCTGTGGCCACGAGGAGTACCCGTGCTGCGACGCTGGAGGAGGCCACAGGTACTGCTGCGTGGGGTAGGTGGCGGGGTAGGTCGGGTAAGCCGGACTGCCCTGCGGTGGAGAAGGACCCAGTGGAGGGCTGGCACCTGGAGTTGGGTTCGAACCCGCCGACTGTGCCTGCACAAAGGCCAAGTGATGTAATTAGTACCTGCAGGATGGTCGCACAAGCTAAACCAACATGCAATATACTCACCGATGAAATGTGGACAGGAAAAGGCATTGGAAGTGGAACTGGAACTGGTGGTGGAGCGAAGATCGAGGCAGGAGGTTCTTCCGTTCCTAGGATCTGGGAACGGATGTAGCCGGTCAGCTGCGCTATCGAACGCTGGTAGTGCTGCGACATTGCCGCCATCTGCTGCTGATAGGCCGCCTCCTGCTGCTGACGCAGCGCCTCCTGCTGCCTTATCATCTCCTCATGCCTCGCTGACTGGGCCGCCTGGCTGGCCTGCAGCTGTTCGACCGTGGCCTGCAATATTACACCCGCAAGGTTGATTGTATGTGAAGGCAAGGTACATCATGTGTGAAACGAGTGAACGACGAATGAAACTGCACTTACCTGGAGTGACATCATCATCTGCGCGCTGCTCAGCCTCCGAGGCGCTATGGGGATTTCCGACCCGCCACTTTCCGCGTCTTCTTTTCGGATCTGGCTCAGTGTCAGAACAGAGGACGAGTCGATGGCGGCGTTGGCAATAGCGTACCGGCCGTGCTGCTTCCCTCCTCCTGTCTTCATCACGAGCCGCGTGTCCAGGGGGACCGTGGTGGGGTCAAACATCGGCCCATGCAGCGTGACACCCGCCTCGACGTACTTGGCGAGGTTGCTGTAGACGTTGATGCTGCCATAGACGTCGGGCCCATCCTCCGGGTTGTAGACGGTGGACGGCGCTGACGCTTTGCCCTTGCGAGAAAGGGCAAACCCCGTGAACTCATTGATTTGCTACCCCTGATGGTACTCCTTCTGCAAGGATAACAGAAGCATGGTTAGAACTTACAAATAGTGACAATTGAGAGCTATAATAAATGGATCAACAGAAGCATACCCAGACCTCCATGAACTCAGGGAGCGTCTTGTTCCCTTGGTGGTGTGTTGCCCGAGGATGCTCCAGGCGTTTTCTCCGATCTTCTTTGCGGTCCGCGTACGCCTTGTCCGTTTGCCACGCACGCACAATTTGAAGCCAGCAGTCGGGGAACTTATCGCACCAGGTTGGACACACCTGCATGGCATCCAAGTATTTGATATTCCAGGCGATGAATTGAATGTACTGCTCCTCGAAAAGGAATCATAACGTTCCTACTTAATTAATTACCTGCATGTACTGCTCCTCGGTGAGGTCGGTCTCCCTCTCCAGTAGCAACTCCCTGACGTCCTCCTTCCTCACCACCTCGCGTTTCACATCGGCGTAGTAGGTGATGACGGCCTGGAGATGCGCCTTGTGGTACATGTCCTTGAGACGGCTGCGGCAGACCGCATCCTGCTGCCGCGTCGCCTGCTGCTCGTCATGCCCCTCCTCCAACTCGAAGTACAACTGCACACATGATTACAACATCATTTCATTGTTTCAAGAAAGACCAACGAATGCGTGGTATTGAAATATGCAGTGCAATGCAAAGACTCACCCAAAACTCCCTCAAGATCTTGTGAGCAAGAACTTCACCAGATACGTCCTGCACCCAGTAGAAGTGGTCCCATTTGTATGGGACGATCTGCTGACCCTCGATGGTGACCAAGCCAGGGTAGTGCTTTTTAATGAGCAAGCCCTGGATGCCATTGACATGGCGTGAACTCTTCTTGTCGGTCACCTTTATCCAGCCGCTGCACGAGTCATTAACAACAATTGTTAGTCAAAAATTTCAATCTCAACATGTCATATGAACAACTAGTGAAATCAACAATGGTTACTTACATCTTGCCCGCGGGTCGAATCACTGGGCGGCGGTCGAGGGGCGGCGGGTCGGGGAGCGACGAGGCCCCGTGCTGGTAGGGCTTGCTCGAAGCTGTGGAACTCGACGTGGCTGGTGTATCCTCGCTGCTGAGGTCATCGCCACCGTCGTCGTCGCCGTCACCATCGCCGTCGCCGTCACCCTCACCGTCACCGGTCGTCGTCGCCTCGTCGTCGAACAGCCTCCTCGACAATGTGCGACGGCTGCTGCGGGGGTGCTCCACGTCAACGCCTGCCTCGTCGACGCCCGCCTCGTCCTCGCCGCCGACGGCCGCTGCCTCCGTGTTGGCGTTGGTCGTCATGTACGTCGAGCGGACCCCTATCCTCCGCGACCTCCTTCCGCCCACCATCTTGTCGAGTGCCTGCATTGACAAAGATTAAAACCTTTAGTATGAAAATGACTAGTACTTGTAAAGAAACATAATTGCAAGGTAAAAATAATAACAATATAGTATTACATAAATTAGAAATTATCGTCTCTGCAAACGGCAATATGGCTGGTGTGTACTCGTCGCCATCACTACTGTCATCACCACTATCAATATTGTCGAGCTCGCGCAAGTGTTGGGCGAAATCTCCATCTTCATCAGGCTCTCCATCGTCATGATAATCTCCATCGTCATCAGGCTCTACATCGTCCTCTTCAACTCTGTTGCGCTTCATCTGCCACTCCTCAAGGATTTGTAAGTCCTCAGGATCATGCACCTTATCACCCTTGTCCTCATCGATGTCGTTGTTTACTTCCATACCCATCAGCGATAGAATGTCTATCTCTAAACTGCCTTCTAGCCCCTCAGGTTGATAGAACTCATCTGTACTTGGGTCAAAGTTGTAATCATCATCGTTTGGGACAGGCGGTTTACTGTGCGGCGCTACCGACTGCACAAGGCTCCAACCCCCAAGATTCTCATCTTTTTGGCATGCCCATGGGAGGTAATAAACCTGCATGGCGTCTCGGTTAGCCACAATATAGACATCGTCTTGTTCATATTTAGAATCTTGTCTAATTTCGACTTGGCCAATCTTAAGGTCCTTTCTCGTGTCATTAGGATCAAACCAATGGCATTTGAATACCACAGTCTTACAACCTAGGTCTTTGCCAAAGTCAAGCTCCAATATCTCTTCGACTATGCCATAATAGTCCTTCTCATCCGAGCCTGGTGTACGAACTCCGCTGCACGTGGTATTTAGGTTGCCACGATTCTCTTCGTAGCTTCTTGTGCGAAAGCGATAGCCATTCACATCATAAACATTGAATGACTTGACCTTTCGGGCGAAGCCATTGCCCACGTGTCTCAATTCATCACTCATTTCAGCATCATGAAGAGCCTTTGTACAGAACCAATTTACGAAACTAGGCACTCCATGTCTGAGAAGATGGTCTTCTTCTTGCTCGGTAGGAGCCGTTCTGCCTCTCCAGTGTTCATTAATATATTCCCTGGAAAGACAATAGGCAAGGGGGTTATATCGATAGGTAAAGGATAGTGGCGTATGTAACAAGCTGGGCTACAACTTACTTATGATAAGGAATGCATTCGTCAAGGTTCAACAAGCACATCATGATAGTGTGCCACTCCTCATGCCGCAAGTTCTTGTTGACCCCTGCGCCTCCTCTTCCGAGATCACCTCTGAAAAGGCTGAGGTTCGATGAATTCTCATCGATGTTGTAACGAGGGGTTAGATCGCGCGGCTTGCGTAGTTTTTCAGTATAGTACGCCTGTGTGAATGTCGACACCTCCTCCAGCACGAATGCCTCTGCCACGGAAGCCTCAATTTTGGCTTTATTTCTGCACTTTTTCCGAAGAAGCTTTAGACACCTCTCGATTGGATAGCACCAACGGTGCTGCACGGCCCCCCCCAACCGTGCCTCGGTCGGTAGGTGCAGTATCAGATGTTACATGGACAGGAAGAAGCCGGGTGAAAATATCATCTCCAACTTGCTGAGTAACAGAGGTGCAGCCTTCTCCAGTTTAATACAAGTTGAAATCACAACGAGATGTCTGAGTTTTTGACATCCGACGTCGTAAGTTGCTCCAAACATTTTCAAATTTTTATCATAGCCTCCACATGCGATAACATGACAGCTCGTCAAGTTTCGTGAATTTCGAACTTAGTTTGGATTTTATATAATTAAAAAACACTTTCCTCGCACGTAACTCGTCATGTTACGACACCAACCTGGTCGTAATTTTATGCGAGGCGCTGGATACGGCCTCAACATACTCCGAACATCATAAATACCATTTTTTGAACCACCAAGTTCCATTATTTCATGTACCTGCAGTTCAGATTTGGAGGTGTTGGAAAAATTTAAAGAAACAAAAAAAACTAATGAAATATAGAAAAAAAACTTAAAGTTGTACCAACTTTTGAACTTCAGATGTATTTACTGTAGGAAGGCACCAGAAAAAAATTGGAAAGAAAAAAGCAAAAAAAAATTTCTTTGCCGACGGCCTGGTGCTGGCCTTCGGCAAAGATCCTTTGCCGACGGCCAGCCGGTGGCCGTCGGCAAAGCCGGTGGACCTGGTCAGCCGTGAGGCCGCCACGTGTCCGTCCTTTGCCGAGCGCCTGACGCCCGGGCCGTCGGCAAAGGGGACGGCGTGGGTTGCCGTCAGGCCTGGCCACTTTTGCCGACGGCCAGCCTTAGCCAACAGCCTGGCCATCGGCAAAGATAAACCTTTACCGACGGTCTTTCTTTGCCGACGGCCAGGCCATCGGCGAAGACATTCTTTGCCGAGGGCTTTTTTTTGCCGAGGGCTCGGCCCTAGGCAAAGTACTCTTTGCCGATGGCACGGCCGTCGGCAAAATGCTTCTTTGCCGACGGCTTATTCTATGGCCGTCGGCAAATCTTCTCGCCGTCGGCAAAGGCGGCGTTTCCGGTAGTGATTGGCCTAATTTGTTTGTTCACTTCATTCACATGCATCGCTCATCATTGGATCAAGGACTCTATATTATTGAAACGCACATGCTTGGGTTGGTGAGGAAGTTTTTTACTACTGGTTCCATCTGTTTTTCAAGCGTTTTATTGGCTCTTCTCTGCAGGTTCGCAGCGTGTCCAAGTACCAGATGGAGCTTCTCAGGGAAGCCGTGCACGACGTAAGTCGACCTCGCCAACCTGTTAATTTCCACACGCATGATAAGATTGCTCGTACTTTTGGCTATGTTTTTCTACTGGAATGGAAAGTAAATATGTCGCTGCCAGTGCACGGCCCCATCGTTCAAAACGAACTCAAACATGGCTGAATCTAAAGCAATATGAATGTAGTATACGCTAGTTTTGGTTTTTTTTTTTCTGAACCTGACAGAATTCCGTCGTCGTTATATGTGTGCTGCAGGACTTGGAGAACAACGCGAGGCCGCTTCAGGAAGCCAACAACAGAAGCATAAGCATCTTCCGTCCTAAGCCCGATAAGCATTATTAGGGCCTGTTTCAAGCCTCATATTAGTGAGGTGTACATATGGGCTCGATCGACATGGAGACACCAGTAGTAGGACACGTCTATGAAATGATTCAGTCTGGTTGAAATTTACGTGCATACATTAGACAGCTTATGGCAAATATTCCATTTGTAATTCTTTCTAATTAATTTCATTTGTTATATGAGTACAAATAAAATGATTATTCATGTCCACTTATGGGGTCAGGCATCTTCATAAATGATGAACCCAAGAGAGCGTGGGTTAAATTTGGCTAAAAATTAAACTAGGTTCCTTTGCTATCTCGCTCAACATAGACAAAATACCATTCTATCACCACCGCTCTCTCTCCCATGGGCAGGCCTAGCATATTGTGTGCCCGGGGTATCCTGAGCATACCTCAATATTTTTGAGAAAAAATTAGTAGTTTTTTACGAGGAGAAAAAACTAGTAGTTAATAGGTATTATACATGTATAATGTATTTAAGCTTCAAATTGCTACTCTCCATTTTAAAGCATCTTCAAGAGTCTTTTTAAAACTCACTCTCCAACTCATCATTTGGAGAGTTATTTAAATAAAAAAAATTGTTCTCTATATTTTTGTATCCCCACAGCTTATATGTATATTGTTCACACTCAGAGAGCCAACCCCGCTCTTTATCTTTAGCTGTCTAGAAATCTAAAACAAAGGATGTCAATATTTGAAGACCAATTAAGAAGTTGTTAGAGGACATCCTTTAAACAAAATCATTGCTCCTATCAGTAAGGAAGGATATAAAGATGCTCTTAGAGCTCTTATTCATCCAAACAGACACCAGCTTGCCCCTATCACGCTCACTCATTCCCGGTGGCCACACTTGACAACCTTGCTTTGGTAAACACAGAACCATTGAAACGGGAATCCTAGCGGTAGCAGCTTTTTTTAAGGAACCCTAGCCGTAGTAGCTAAGCACTGCCGGCCCTGCCACCGTCAGCCCGCAGAGGCGTTCAGCAGTCCATTAAGCCTAGCCTGGCTATTAGCCAAGCCATGTCACAAGTAGACTACTCTAATAGCCAAGCTATACAATAACCAAACTTCCTTCACGGATTCCAAAACTACATTTAGTTACATGGGACCCACTGCATGCATAGTCTCTCTCCACCCCTCCTGACTTCGGTTGGCCAAAAGGAAGTCTGCGTCGCTGCGCAGCAGGCCGTGAAGAGCCGGGCGACGTCAGCATCGTCCAACTCATTCTCTTTCTCCTTCTTCCACCTTAGAGTTTGCTGAGTTATCTTGGCTATTAGCCAAGCTGACATGGTTTATTGTACCTGCTCTAACAACGCTCGCTACCCAACCTCATCTGTCGATAATAATCACACTGTTCATATCACCCCCCCTCCCACACGGTAGTGGTTATCTAGTGGGCACACGACCATAAAACAACCAGAAGGTAGTACTAAGCTTTAACTTTGACATTGTCTCTGTTCGACACCGTCAATTTGTTAAAGAACAACCAGAAGGTAGTACTAAGCTTTAACTTTGACACTGTCTCTATTCGACACCGTCAATCATGTTAAACAACTTATATGATGTATCTGAAATTGTAAAACATCTTAAATTAAACAGTCGTCAACTATAAAGTTCTAGACCTCTTTAAAATCTACAGTTTATCATGAAGTGACAGTGATATTTCAGCTATCATTGTCCATTGAAGTCTTGAACCGACAATGATACTTTGTCACGACTAGTTCCAAAACACCAGTAGTGAATTAGATGAAACCTCAATCCTCTAATTATAACCCTTTTGTCACATCCTCAAACTGCATTAGTTTGTAGTTAGCCACTTGTCGTGACGAAGTTACAACATACGTGTGTCGCTTTGGATGAGCACTTTGTCTATCAATGAATAAGCAACATCGTTAATACATAGAACAAATTCAGAAAAAATGAGAACTCAATATAATTCATAAGCTTGGATGACCTGGGAAACCTAACTATTTAAGTTTAACGCATCGGTTTCTCCCACTTGATTTAAACCGATCGGTTTCAAGTCAAACACCAAACTTTCACCTCATCTACGAAATCAAACTGAAATTGGTTAGTTAACTGCTGTGGGCTTCTCGTCTCATCATGTTCTTATGCCCTCTATCCTTTCTTAACATGTAAAGAAAGACAAACCCAAGGTATTTACATGTAACAGCTGTATTTTTAATTTGAACTTACCTGATGCATTAAACTCTGATCAAACTGTGTCAGTGTCACTGTTGTTGTTCAGACTGAACTTTGCCGTGGCACTACTATGGCAGATGATGCATGCTGCTGATGATTGCTGCTCTGATGAACCATGGCATGCATGTTTGATTTTTTTTATTGCTGTTGTGGCAGCAATAGCATCGGTAATCTGCTATTACTAATACATTTGACCAGACATTGGCCATTGCATGAATCGAAGATTTTCAGATGAAGTGATCGAGTGTGCTATTTCCAAAAGGGAGTTCAGCCTGTTTCGTCTGTGGAGCTTTACATTCTGATTTATCTTGTGCTGTTAAAAAAAAAATGCACTCTAGAGCTGTCTTCCATCCAAGGATACCCCAGGTATATATAAGCATAAATAATCAGAAGAAAAATTTAGTATCCTGATAACTAAAGCCGCTACTCTTTATCCTCAACTTGAGGCATCCCTCACTCGAGTACTACACACCCATCACCCTTCAGATCTCCTTATCATCGGTAGAAGTAGAACAACGTCAAGACACACTGTACCTTTGCTTGTGAACCCCGACTGTAATGACGCAATAGTTCATCGCCGTTGAACACCAACATCCAAAATCAAACCGAGGTTCTTCATCAGGAATCTTTTTTTCTCCATCTTTCAGTAAAGTTTGATAAAACAGCAATATGCATGTCTTCATCAGCATCAGCTAGCAAAATACGAGAAAAGAACCTAACAGTTCAAAGAGACATTTGCTGATACTGTCATAACAAAAAAAAAAGCTTGTTTAACAAAATACAGCTACGGGATATATTTATCGTCTATACCTAAATACCATCAGCCTGTTTAACACTGGCTAGCAAGCAGAGCGTGTCTATATTGGGCACTTGCACTCATGAAAGCTTCGAATTTCATGAACAAGATACAAAACATATTGGTACTCAACAGTTGTTTTGAAGATCTGCTAGCATTTTGACGATCTCATACAGTCCGGTTCAATGGTTCATAAGAAGAAACACATAATGCATAAAAAAGTACCTGAAGTGACAACATGGTATTCTAGTCCTTAGGTGCATATAACACCTCAAGGCTGTTCGCATATCGGTAAAATTTCATGCATACTCCTGGCCTAGAGAAACTGAAATGTTTGGTACAGCTCCTTGGCCTTTAGTGCAGTGATTGACCTAAAAAACTTTACTGCCATCTCTTTAAGCATTGTCCCCCAATCAAAAAGTCGTTTCACAAAAGCAACTTCATGTTCAGTTCCCCTCCATCCACCGATTTCGACTACTTCAAGGTGATTCAACAAGAGTTCCTCTGTTTCCCACTCTACTAGCTGAAGGCATTTGCAATCGGATGTGCATACAGTTTGGGCCTGACACCAGGAAGTATCAACTTAATAAATTAACTGATGATTGAATGACAAACACTTTTGAAGTGTGCAAATGTATAGATATCAACAACTAAAAATAATTCATCCTAATAACTTGTTGCAGCAATACAATTTTCTACTAAGAGAAAAGATAGCACATAAGAGCATAATTTCTGTTTATAGTCACATAGAATTCCATGTAATAACATGCTATTAACTGCCCAAAGTTAAGGAGATTTTGAATCAATCTTAATGCATAGGCTTTGAATGGACATAAAGATCCTTCATATTTTTCACTTAAGCTAATTACTCCTTCAACTTTCTGTTCACTGCCATATGAGTATTTCCTAAATTCCTAATCTCATATACCCAACCTTGATCAGCTTTAGTGCCATCCAACAACTCACTGGAAAGAGAGCAACAAATTACAGGCCAAATAGTATACCAACAGTAAAATCTATAGAGTAAGGTGCTACCATTGGGAATTGGGATACCAAATTAACCATGCATCTGATAAAAAAACATACAAATGCAGCTTTGTACCCATTACTTCCCTAGCAACTTAAATATTGTTTTACCTAAGGACCGTGTCTAACTAAATGCAAACGCATGCTTTTTACAAAAATAACATGGATCAATCTACCATGAAAAATAGTTTCATAATGCTTTAAATTCATTTGGCTTTCGATATATACTTCAACAGAAATGAATTTTCTAAAAAAAGCCTTCAAGGGATCAAAACCTTTTTCTGTGTCTGGAGAGAGTATTAAGTAAACAAAGAATATGTTTACCTCTGATACGGTATTAGCTAACTCCAGCTTCAACCATCTTATACCAGTACACAATCTGAGAACATGGAATGTGCTGGCCTCAAAGGCATGTCCATTTGCCATTACCATTACGCACAAAAATGTAATGTCTGGGAGTATTGCCATGTTTTCCATCATGTAGTCACTACAGGAAACTCATAGTTTGCCGTGTGCCCGAAATTTTGCCGTGTGCAATATTACGGGCACACGGCGAACAGGCCCTTTCCCGTACGCCAAAATAAAAACACACGGCAAAAACAGAAGACACGACAAAAGGTAAATTTGTCGTGTGCCCAAACGCATGCACACGGCAAATCAAAACTTTGCCGTGTGCCCCCATTAAAGCACACGGCAAACTAATCAACGTGAACGGGCGTTACCTTCATGAAAGATTTGCCGTGCGCGTCACGGCGGGCACACGGCAAAGTTTTTATTTGCCGTGTGCTTTACAGCGGCACACAGCAAACACAAAGGTTTGCCGTGCGCCTGCACTGGGCACACGGCAAAGACTAGTGTTTGCCGTGTGCCTTCTCTGCGCACACGGCAAAGAGATGGGTTTGCCGTGTGCCTTCTCTATGCACACGGCAAAGAGATGGGTTTGCCGTGTGCCTCTAGTAGGCACACGGCAAACTTTATGTTATTTTTCCTCCCCCTCCTTCCACATTTCTCCTCCCATCTTCATGCATTCATTGGTACTCCATGTAAAAATCTGGTAATTTTTTCTCTCTGTTTGCTATATTTAACGGATTTATTTTGTTCAAAACATTTTTTTTTCATATAAGTCAAATTTTAACCGGAGGTGCATAAAATAATGAAATAAAGTTTCTCGAAAAATGATATTCATGTTATTAAGTCCTGTGTAAGACCTTGTCCATGAAATGAAAGCAAATTTTGAACAGTTTGTCCCCGAAGCATGATGAGGAACGTGTGATAGAATTGTTATTTAATTGTATAAAATCCAAACGAAGTTTGAAAATCAT
>CM041635.1:9168376-9317145 GCA_023333625.1 Bothriochloa decipiens | reverse complement strand
CGCCCGGTCCCGCCCGCGCCCGGTTTTGTGCTATAATTGCAGGTTTTGTTCGGTGCAATTTGTATAGGTGTAATGTGCAATCTAGACTAAAGTATCTGTCAAAATAATGTGTAGTTGGCAGAGAAGATGGTAACTGTGCTAAAAGGTTTGATCATCATCTTGTTGCTGCATATAGAAAAATTGTCATTTGTCCTTACACGTGTTTTTGATTGTTTCATTGATTCTTTTTTATGTCTTTAACCCCAGCAAAGCTTGACTCTAATCGGGGTAGAATGACTAGCTCACCTCAATTGTTTGAATGTGTGATGTGTTGCTTGTTGGATAAACTCACGTGTTAGCTTGAATGCTACTCTATCAGTGTGCGATGATGTCAGTTTGCTTACGGGTGTTTTTGATTGTTGCATAGGAATTGCAGTCTACACGGTTACTGATGTCAGTGTCAATGCAAGGGGTCTAGCCGCTGCTATCATAGCTGTTTGGAGCACAACATTTCAACATGTAAGTTTTTGCACCTCTTTATGCAGATTTCTTATACATCACCGAACCACTAAGATTGATTGGTACCCCCCTCCCCTTTGTTTGCAATTAGTTGTAAGTTTGTTGCTGCACACTTTGAGCCTTTTCAAAGGACAATATAGCACTGTAGTGAAAACGATGCTTGTTTATCCTGCAAAGTTATCAATAATTAGCATTTGTCAAATTATTCATTGGTTTGCTACTGCTTTAGGATATAGCTAATTTTTTCTAGAGTTTATGAATTATGATGTTCCTGATATATTGTTCTTTACACAATTTACAGCTCCATTCCCCAAATGTTGAACATGTGATATCTTTTGATTCCACAACTTCGGCTTTTGTGATCTGTGTATATTTTTTAATAGGAATAATTTGTGCTCTGTCCTACTTACTTTTCAAGAACCCCTGAGGAGATCCTGTTGGGTTCATTGGTGCTGACTATGTTGTGGAGTCTACTTGTGTTTTCACTCACCACGAGAAGGGTGCAGCTCACTGGTGTTTTCACTACAGACCACTTTTGTAGCAACTAGGCAACCTCAGGTTGTTGCTGGCCCTAGCTCAGTATGCAAACTCCAAGCTGGTAAGGCCAGTTTAAATTTTGGGTAAAATCTAGAAATGGAATATATTTTTAGGACATTGTCTTGTGGTTGTTTTAGTAGATTAGTAGGAGCTCACCTTTAACTATGTGTTACATATAATGTACAATAAACATGTGTGTAGCATCCATTTCTTGATTGCACATTTATAAGTAGTAAATTGCACACTTGAATTGCTGCAATTATGGTGTTTAACAAGTGCAATATCAATTGCTTATAGTGATTTATACTTTGTGCCAATATAGACCACATTTTTCTATCATTTGAGGTGAATATACAACTTGATCACTGCATTCATTGCTGTGGCTACATCATATTTCTGGAGTAACAAATTTGGCGTTGTCGTCCATCCTCCCTGTCAAATTATGTGGTTGTATGTGTATATGGTTGTATGTGTATGCGGTTCTATGTGTATGTGGTTGTCGGCCATCGTGCCTTTGATTTCTTGCAGGTTTTGGAAACCTCACGGTGCAGGGGAGGTGCTGCCGAAATTTAATTGTGCTGATTTTATTCTTTTGGTGCTTACAGTTGTTCGGCCACCCCCACCACCTGATCGCTGCTGTCTGCCCCGGTGTCCGCTCCCGCCACCGTCTTCGACTCGTCACTTTGCAGAACAACAAGGTGAGGCACTTTTTCCGTATCATGTTCGTAGATCACGTAACCTAATTAGGCGTCTCCCGTTCGAAAGAGATACGGTTAAAAATATGCAAATCTTTGCATATCTATGGCCGTATCTGTTTCGAATTGTCCACGTTTTTTAGACAGCCCGAGGATGTGTATATGAGTTTAGTTTTCATGATCTGCTCCGATCCGTGATAGAGTTGCCGGCATCACCTCCCTGTTGTTCTCCGGATACACAATCTCCTTGCTAGGACGTGTATTTGGAGAACAGCGGGGAGGTGCTGCCGGAATTCTATCTCGGTTAGGAGTAGAGCATGGAAACTAACCTCATTTACACATCCTCGGGTGGGATTAGGACCTATCTTTACCTATTAGAGCATGATAGACATCATGTAGATGCAATTGATTTTTATATTACTCGCTATATGTTAAAGGATGGATGACCATGAGTGGATGTACACGGGCTGGTTGGGTAAGCGTTACTGGACTGATGAATTCGTTCAGAAGGTCGATGATTTCTTGAAAAAGGCATTTGACAAAGGACAGAGTAAATTGTCGTGTCCCTGCAGAAAGTGTGCAAACAAGATACTTCAAACACAGTTCAAGATGGGTCAACACATTTGCACCAATGGGTTTGTGGCAAACTATACCCGGTGGATCTGCCATGGTGAAGCCCATCGTGCGAGAGATGAGGTCGTGAGACAACGCATCGAGGAATATGATGCTGATGCCGGATGCGGAGATATGTTAGATGACTTTCATCAAGCACACTTCGATGAAGGACCTAGGCATGATAGGGAGGATCCGCCAGAGGCAACCGCAAAGGCCTATTACGGCATGTTGTCTTCGGCACAGAAACCACTTCACGAGCGTACCGATGTTTCTCAACTGGATGCCATCGGACGCATAATGGCCCTAAAGTGTCAGCTTGGCATCAGTCGAGACGGCTTTGATAATATGTTGACAGTTTTTGGCAGCATGCTTCCGAAAGGTCACAATCTGCCACGCAACATGTATGAGGCACAGAAACTCCTTCGTGCACTTAAGATGCCATACGAGCAGATACATGCTTGTATGAAGGGATGCATCTTGTTTAGAAAAGACCATGCGGATGCAAAGTATTGTCCTAAATGTAAATCCTCTAGGTACCTGGAGGTAGACTCTGGTGATGGTCACAAGAGGCAACTCGAAATCCCCGTGAAAATTCTACGGTACCTTCCTTTCATACAGAGGATCCAACGGCTTTACATGACCGAGGAATCCGCAAAACAGATGACTTGGCACAGAGAAGGCAAATGATACCATCTTGAGAACATGGTACATCCAGCCGATGCTGAAGCATGGAGACATTTTGACGGGTGTCATCGTGAGGAAGCTGTGGAGGCTCGTATTGTACGTGTTGCGCTTGCAATAGATGGGTTCGATCCTTATGGAATGTCGGCTGCCCCGTACACTTGTTGGCCCATGTTCGTTATCCCCTTCAATCTCCCCCCCGGTGTCATCTTTTAGCGACAGAACATATTCTTGTCGTTGATAATTCCTGGATACCCCGGAGGATAATATGAGTGTGTGCATGGAGCCTCTGATTGATGATTTGCTCCATGCTTGGGAGGAAGGGGTATGGACATACGATCGAGCTACAAAAACAAACTTCAAACTGCGAGTGTGGTACATGTACTCCCTGCATGACTTGCCGGCGTATGGGCTATTCTACGGCTGGTGTGTCCACGGGAAGTTCCCATGCCCAGTGTGCAAGGCAGCTCTCAAGTTCATCTGGTTGACAAAGGGTGGCAAGTATTCTTTGTTTGACAAACACCGACAATTCCTCCCTATTGACCATCCATTCAGACGAGACATTAAGAACTTTACAAAAGGTGTCGTGGTTGAAGACCCTCCACCACAAATGTTGACAGGTGTCGCGGTTCGTGCGCAGTTAGACGCGCTCAAGTTCAACAAAGAAGGTGGTGGTTTTGTGGGATATGGTGAGGAACATGCCTGGACTCAGAAGTCGGGCTTGTGGAGGCTCCCCTACATGGATGACCTTCTTCTTCCACATAACATTGATATGATGCACACGAAAAAGAATGTCGCCGAGGCACTCTGGGGTACAATCATGGATATTTCTGATAAAACAAAGGATAATGTTAAGGCTAGAGTGGATCAATCTAGGTTATGCAATAGACCAAAGCTCAACATTCCACCTCCCAAAGATGGCAAGAAATGGAAAAAGCCTCCAGCCGAATTCGTCCTGAAGAAGGACCAAAGGAGGGAAGTACTAGAATGGTTCCAAACTTTAATGTTTCCCGATGGGTATGCAGCGAATCTGAGGAGGGGGGTGAACTTAGCTACTATGCGAATCAATGGGCTCAAGAGTCATGACTACCACATATGGATTGAGCGGCTTCTTCCGGTGATGGTTCGAGGCTATCTCCCTGACCATGTGTGGCTAGTGCTGGCAGAGTTAAGTCATTTCTTTCGCATCCTTTGTGCTAAGGAGTTATCTCGATCCGTGGTTGCAGAAATGGAAGAATTGGCTCCTGTGTTGCTTTGTAAGTTGGAGAAGATCTTTCCACCCGGTTTTTTCAATCCGATGCAGCATATGATTTTGCACCTCCCGTATGAGGCACGAATGGGGGGGCCTGTGCAGGGCCGTTGGTGCTATGCAATTGAGAGACAACAAAAGGTTCTTTGAACCAAATGTAAAAATAAATGCAAAATTGAAGCTTCCATTGTAGAGGCATACGGTACTGAGGAGGTGTCAAACTTCACAACAAAATACTATGCTGACACTCTTCCTAACGTGCATAATCCAATCCCTCGTTACAATGCAGACGAAAATGAATCGAACCTCAGCCTCTTTAGAGGGCAACTCGGAAGTGCAAGTGTTGCGACTCCTAATACCTTGCAACATGAAGAGTGGCGCACTATCATGATGTATGTGTTGACCAACCTTTCCGAAATGCAGTCATACATTCAATAAGTTCTCAACAAACTATTCTCAATTATTGCTAGTGTATGGTCATTATTCTGCATCCAACCCCCCTATCTTGTTCTTGTTCATATAGAGAGTTTACTCATCAATTCTGGCGGGGAAATAGGGCAACGACCCCGCAGCAAGTTGATACCCTTCTTAATAAGGGTGCGGGACGTATATCGCCCGATTTCATTTCTTGGTTCAAACAAAAGGTACGGTCATTCTGGAGTTCGTACTTTGTGTTTGACATCACAAGTTCCTTGTACGTGCGAATAATATAACGAACTATCATGCTTCTACTTGCAGGGTCAAAATGATGTGTCTATGAGTCCTGAGTTGAGATTGGTTGCCCATGGTTGTGCCTATAGGGTCATGTCATACTCCGGCTATGACGTGAATGGATATCGCTTTCACACAAAAAGCCACGAGCAGAGTCGGTCCAATCGAAGAACCACAAATACTGGAGTTTGTACCACAGGACTTGATGGGGTTGAGTATTATGGAAGAATTGAAGAAATATATGAACTCACGTTTCCTGGTTGCAAACCTCTTAAGCCCGTTAATTCAAATGCCATTGGTTTGATCCTAACGAAGTGCGACGCAGCTCTAATCTTGGACTAGTCGAAATTCGACAGTCATCCGTCTATCTAGGAGACGATGTCTATGTTGTGGCTCAACAAGCCACACAAGTTTATTATCTCTCATACCCGTGCAAAATCGACGAACGTCTAAAGGGTTGGGACGTTGTGTACAAGGTATCGCCACATGGTAAACTACCTGTCCCAAACAATGAAGATTACAACATAGATCCAAATACATATGACGGAGAGTTCTTTCAAGAAGATGGGCTAGAAGGGCGTTTCGTGATAGACTTAACTGGAGCGATTGGAATGGAAGTAGATGATGATGAAAGAATTGATGACGAGGATGCTGGAGATGAGGTTCATAATGCTAAGGACTTAGAATTACTTACAAGTTTACAATTAGGGGTTGATGACGACATTCCTCCTTTGGAGCACGGGCTTGGTTATCTCGACATGCATGATAGTGATGATGAGACTTATGATCCAGCTAATCTCGATCAAGATGATTATTTCTAATACATGTTAGTTTCTAATTAAATCTTGTTTATTTTGCATATTTTTCTTACTTCTACTTGTTTATACGTGCTGATTGGGGCTCTGTTTGTGATTGCAGGCGATTGAATCAAGATGGTCGGCGGCGGAATTCAGCAAAAATGCGCGTCTGTTTTCAGAAGAATGGCCTCAAGTTCCGAGGGAGCTGAGGGGTCCATCGCTAGGGGCACCAAAGGCAAGGGTCGAGGGAAGGGTGGCCCCAAGGGTCGAGGGAAGGGTCGATCGAAGGTGCTTGTAGAGCAGCCGCAGCAGGAGGAGGAGGAGGAGGAGGAGGAGCAGTCGCAGGAGGAGGAGGAGCAGGAGGACGATAGCGTACCGTCCGCGGAGTCATCAGGTGGTGAGGAGGAGGAGGAGGACACGACAGGGGGTGCCTCTAGTACGCCGTCTATCTGGTTGCGAGGTCCCTCACGACTCCCGGACAGGCCGATACCTCTTGCCGGTCGACCGGTGATTCGACCCTCCCCGCCACTGTAAGTAACTTTAGATGTTATCACTACCTTTTCATTTGATAACTTGAAAACACAATCACAATAGAAACTAATGTTTTATCTTAATAACTTTGGCAGGAGTTGGGAAATAGTCAGTGGAGGTGCTCACAAACGCAAGGTCAATGGCATCCTGGGTCTTTTGTGCCGGGTGCACTTCCCAGGCATGGTCCTCATTAGTGGAAGGTACGAGCCGGCCTGGACGTGGGCACACTACCGTGCCGCCACCGATCAGATCGATAGGGAAAATAGGTGCTTCGCTAACAAGGCGGAGCGAGTGAAGGCCGAGCTGTGGGTAAGTCTTCCTCATACTACACTTCTCAATACATCGTATTCATTGGATATGTTTGTAATAATGACTTGATACATCGTGTTTATATTGTAGGATTTCTACAAGTGTGCGGAAGGAGGAGCGGAACAGGCGGCGGTTGTCGCTGACAATCGATGCATTAAGTTGGTGCTGGACATGCATTACGAGGCGCAAGTTCAGTGTGTCATAAACTACGCGGCTCAATTCCTTGGGCAGAAGATGAAAAAAGATGCTGCAAGAAATTTGAAGCTGACTCGGGAGCAATACATGGAGGTAAATTTTGATTTATTCTCAGATTAACTACATCGCTTAATTTGATCTTCTTATATGTCATTCACTTGATCACGTGTAGGTGCCTGCATGGTGGTGCCGCAATGATTCCACGTGCTGGGAACGCATAGTGGACAAGTGGTTCACCCCCGAGTGGGAGGAGAAGCACAACGCTGGCCGTGAGCGGCGTTTGCTGATGCCAGGTCCAGCACACCATCAAGGCAGCCTTAGCAACGATGAATACAGGGCTAGATGGGTATGCGGAATCATTTCTTTATTCTAACGCTCAATTCTTCATAATTTGTAATCAACTTGCTGTTTTTTGCAGTCCCAGGCACATCAAGGCGCTGAGTGCTCCGAGTTCATGGGATGGGTTTTGGCCCACAAGGGCAAGGCGTCCGACGTCACCTACAACCCGGACGACCCGCCCTCGGCATACAGCAATCCCTCTGTCCACACCCGCATTAGCGATTACACAGAGGCGGGAAGACAGGTCCATGGGCCAGAGTGGGATCCGAGCGCCCATCCCCTTGATGGAGAGATCATCATGAGGGTGGGAGGAGGCAAGAAGCATGGCCGGTACTATATAGGCAACGGCACTCTAGACACGGCCAGTACTCCCACTCTCGCCCAGGTTCGAGCAAGGAGCACGAGCAGTAGCCCAGCCATACGCCCACGAATGTCCGCGGCACAGCTCCAAGTGCAGGAACTTCAGGTTATTTTCTAATTTATTCATCTTTCATTCAATTTATACATATGTTTGCTTTGCATTGTAACATTGGGATAAAAAATTGTAGGCCCAACTGGCGGCGCAAGCGGCAGCACACGAGGCGGCGTTAGCCGAAGAGAGAAGGATACGCCAGGAGGAGACGACGAGGCAGCAGGCCGAGGCTCAGCAGCAGATGCTCCAGATGTACAACTACATTCAAGGTCTTTCTGTTCAGATAGGTCAACCCCTACCTCCGATGATGTTCCCTCCAGTTCCGACTCCGGCTCCTGCAACTCCTCCTGTGAGTCACTTGACAACCTTCTAGTTTCATTTCAATTATTAAAGACTTAGAAAAGTAGAGACTTAGATACTATTAGAGACTTAGAGAACATAGAGACTTACTCACTTAGAGACTTCGATGAAATTTTGAATATTTTAGATTATAACTTAGAGAACTTGATTTATGTATCACATGTAATCTATTTTCCTTTCTGCAGAATCAATCGGCGGCATCGAATGCGCCAGAAATGTCGCCGGGCATGTCACCTCCGTTACCCCCACAGCAGTTGTTCCCACCTCCGTTCGACCCACCTCAGCCATAAACGGTGCCCTTAACTTTGCATTTGTGAAGTTATCGTACTTATGAACTTGTGGATACGTATTTGTGAACTTGAGATTCATATATTATCGAACTTGTGGATTTATCTATGTATAATGCCTGTGATGCTTGTTTTAACATATTTATAATGCCTGTGATGCTGGTTGTAATATATGTATAATGCCTGTGATGTTTGTTTGATTGGAGAAATTTATACGCGAAAAACAATTAAAACAGAAATTTTGTGGTCACTTTGCCGTGTGCAATTAGCAAGGCACACGGCAAAGTGACCGTTTCTGGTACTGGTGGGAGGACTTTGCCATGAGCCCAAAAAGGCACACGGCAAAAAGTGGACAGTTCGCCGTGTGCAGAAGCACGGGCGCACGGCAAACTGTCCACTTTGCCGTGTGCAGGCGACCGGGCACACGGCAAACTTCACACTTTGCCGTGTGCTGGGGACAGCGGCACACGGCAAACTCCCCATCTTCGCCGTGTGCTTCCTCCAGAGGCGCACGGCAAAGAGGAAAAGTTTGCCGTGTGCCCCCTCCAAGGCACACGGCAAAGTACCGCGCCGCCGTCTCCTGCCGTCTGTTGCTTTTTTTTGCCGTGTGCCCACCGTCGCACACGGCAAAAATATTTGCCGTGTGCCCGATAAAAGGCACACGGCAAACTCGCGTTCGCCATGCTGCTGGTCGCCGTGCCGGCTTTGCCGTGGGCCACCCACGGCAAAAACTTCGCCGTGTGTTTCTTGCCCTTCGCTGTGTGCCCTAGGCACACGGCGAATTATCAGTTTCCCGTAGTGAGTCATAGTTCTCTATACCCGGTGTTTTCATAGGAAGTAAAACAAAGGGGGCAATGAGGCATATGTGACAGTTAGAAGGGGAATGAAACCTAAAGCTGTTTCAGTGATCGTAGCTAGCTGACTATTGCTGTGAGCATAGATGAAACTTACGCTATAAGCTAACAAGTTCATTCTGGGTTTCTGACACAAAGCATGTCCATTGTGAGCTGCTTAAAAGACTGGGCTACTTGTTCTCTAGAAAATACTTCAGCTCTCATGTTTCTTGAAAGTATAATGGAAGATAGTAATTAATCAGTGTGCTCAGCAATGTGGGAGGGACCTGAGGCCCTAAGGAAACCAAAACATGCAATATTAGTGGCTTCCTGGTGTCACCATCATGCAGATAATTTAACAAAAAGTCAAAATAGTGGAATGAAATATTCTTTCAAGTAAGTCACTTGGTTCAATTCACATGTCAACTTATTTCATCCTCAACAAAGACTCATAAGTAATATGCCTGAAGTACTTTATTTACTTGCTTTTATATGTCTGCTCAAGCTTTAGGAGTTAAGTTTTTATTTAAAAAAAAGGGCATTGAGCAAACTTTAATTTTGTTGTAGCAGAGAACAATTCTTAGTCAGCATGTCACATAAGAACCTTGGATTGATACACTAGCATTGTATGGTACTACGATGCCATAATAGTTCCAGATAATAGAAGTGAGAACTCACATGTGGATACATCAGCGTTAGATTAAGACATTTGATGCCCACAAAGCACTGAAAGAGACTCAAACACGACTGATTGTGCAGTAAACCATCCATATTTCCATAAACAAGATAATAGTGAATGCCCAGACAACGAAGAAGTGCCATCTTGCCAAGGTGGATAGAGCTCGGGTCATATTCATCATCCCAATCAAGTTTCCTTAGCAGAGGGGCCGAAATTTTGGCGATCGGTGAAATCTCAAGAAAACAAAATGCCACAGTTAACTCCTTGAGCGACGGCGCCTCAACGGTGAGCTGAGACAAGGAGTGCGAGCTCCTGAGCTCCATCCACAGCATAGACTCCGAATGTATAGTGAGATCCCTCAGCCCACGAGCGTCCTCAATGGTGAGGCTCTGTAAGCACGGGCACCGTGGTGAGGACACGACGTCGCCTAGCTCGCCTGGACCATGGAACCAGACGCGGCTCAGGTGGAGCCCCGTGAGGCGAGCGAAGACACCAGTGAGAGGCACCGTGAGGCCCTGAAAACCCAGGATGAAGGAGATCGCGGTGGCCTGCTCGAAGCAGGGGAACTCGAATGCACCTCTCTTCATGGCCTCCTCGTCGTCGTCAGCCTGCTCCCCCACTTCTTCCACCGGACCGTAGGTTTTAAGGGTCAGGTCGCCGGAGACGCGGCGCGCAGCGGCGGGTGGCCAGACCGCTGGAGACTCGGGGGTGGTGTCGTTAGTCCCGACGAGGAGTTCGCGGAGGAGCACCTTGCGAGCACATGATTTTTACATAACCACTGTGGAGCACCCTTGTTGTTGTGATGAGCAATTATCAACGAGCCATCACTTTGGTGTGTGATTGGTTCGGTGGTTCTTCTGATCCCCTGGCACAGGGTTATGTGTCGAAACGTGTCTCTTGGCTAGTGATGTGCAGGTGTGGAGTCCGGATGCGGTGGCAACGGTCGGAAGAAGGCCAAGGAGGGTGTGCCTTGCCTACGGACCCATGCGGTGAAGAGCAGACGCGACGTTTGGACCGACGGACCAGACGGCCGAGTGACCAGCCGCGATGGCTGGCACTTGGGACATCGACAAGCGTAAGAGTACATGGCAGGGGACACGTACGTGGTACGCTACTCGCAGGCGGTTTGGTGGTTTGCCCTCAAAACCATCGGCGACAGTTTGGTGGTATTGCCTCAAGACCACCGGTGGCGGGTTTCATGGGTTTGCACCTCAAAACCCAGACGGAGGTCCCGATACGGACGGACGGCACGTGGCGGCATAGGGGAGATTGCGTCAAAATAAAGCTACCGATGAGAAGGCGCGGTGGCCATCGGATCAAGAAAACCTTGAGTTGGACTACAACGCCCTTCGGTGAAGTGGTTTGGCTCAAAATACTTAGGGACAAAATGAGGATGTGTGATAGCCTAGTTAAATCGATGAGGAGCCTCCAACTCTCCCTACCTCTTTCATTTTTCGTTTTTCTCCTTCCAGCTAGGGTTTCTTCTTGTTAGTGTTCTTGCACAAGAGGTCCAAGAACTCTAAAGATTCGTCCATGTATTTCTGAGATTTTTGGCTTGGGAATGGAGGCCTGAATCTTCCTCGTACCCTCTGGGTTTTGACATCTTGCTCTTTGATTTTCGTTGGTCATTGTGGTGCGTTCCTGTTCCTGGCTGTCCCTTTTGGTCGTGCTCGAATTTCGTCGATTCACGAAGTTTCAGTATGTTTCGCGCAATGATTTCCTAGGAATACCCTTCTGTCTTTGTCGTGAGTTGTTGTGCTATGTTTGAGTCCATGGGGCTTTGTTTCCTGAGAGATCCGTGAATTTTTGGATCTGGGAGTTCTTCGTCCTTCTCTGTTCTTGAGGTGCCGCTTGCTCATGGGCCAGGCGATAGTGCTACCAGCGCCGGTGCAACCACCGCGCGTGCTCTGATGAGCGGCGCTAGTTCCTGAGCTGTGAATCGAGCTGCTTGCCTGTGCTGCGCTCTGTGCTATGAACCGTAGTTCTGCATCAATTCGTCTCTGTTCGTCAGTTTCTGCGCGCGTGTGAGCAGAGCCGTTCTCAGTTCTTGCCTACAGCTGTTGTTCACTGCTGTGCTTTTGTCTATGGAAACCGGCACATCGACCTTGGTCAAGGTCGAAGAATGACCGGCGCACATCATGAAACAGTGACAGCCTTTTTACAGTAGCAGTTCGTCCAGCTAAATCCACAACAAGTGCAAACCTTGAACGTGTGCTGATCCTTCTTTTTCTTGAATTGTCACTATCAGCTACAGAGGCATATTTATTGCTTGTTATTTCAGATTGCCTATGCCTGGATTTTGATTGGTCAAAGGCTTAGCTTTCTGGTTAAGTGAATTTCTACTTGCTCTCTGTTTTGCTGTTAACGAATTCATCTTGTGCTCTTTGGTCAGAAGCTTTTCTCTCGGTCTTGATTGCAATATGCATGGCAGAACAACAGGAGCCAAGCTGTACTTCACTAATGCACTGCATTTGTTGATGTTCAGTACAGAGCCTGGGGTTGCTCTTGTTTTCTGCAGGTGGGCCTTGTGCCGTTGCTACTAATAGGCCGTGCATTTTCAAGTGTCGTGTAAAATCCAGTCAGTGATTTATTTTACAGGGATCCAGTTCTCGCTGGTAAAATAGAGTGCTCCGTTTCTAGCTGTTACTCTATCCGGTTGTTTTCAAGAATAGCCAGTTGAGTTTCTAAAATTGCCCGTTTAAGTTTTTGGTTCGTCCTTGGTTTGCCTTTTTGATCTCCGGTTCGATCTTCATCTGTAGCATTGCTTTTGTGGTGTCCTGCTGTGTTTTTAGGGAACATTCACCCAATCACTTGGGTCGTGGGCATCACGGTGTTTGTTTTCTGTGTTTGGGAGTGAAGTTGGGACAGTGGCCTAATTTTTTCGACAAATTTTACGGCTCTCATTCACCCCCCTCTAGTCGCCGTTTCCGGTCCTTCAATTAGTATCGGAGCCGGTTAAGGATCACTTTCACCTTAATCGGTCCGTAATCCACAGAAGACGACATGTCTTTGCAACACCGTTCGGGCAAGCCGCCCCAATTCGATAGGTCGAACTACCCGTACTGGAAGATCCGAATGCAAGCGCATCTACAAGGGATCGATTTGCGTGTTTGGGAGATCATTAAGAACGCTAACTACCAGGTGCTTGATGCACGAGTCAATCAAGAGCAGATCGACCAACACAATGCGAACAAATATTGCCCGTGCTGAGCTTTATGCTGCTTTTGATTTCTGAGTTTGATCGTGTTTCCGATTGTGTTACTGCTTCAAAGCTTCTATGAGGGTACCGCCCATGTTAAAACCAGACTTTATGAGACATATAAGCGGGAGTACGAGAATTTCACTCAAGTCGATGGGAGTCTGTTGATTCGATGTTTTCTTGCTTTACCACCATTGTGAACAACATGCGGGCTAACAATGCAGCAATGCCCTATGACGATCATCAGAGAGAACTTAAGCTTCTATATGCTCTAGATCGGAGGGTTTGGGAGGTGAAAGTGCAGGCAATCATCGAGTCGGCCAACTACGAGACTCTCACTATGAATGAGTTGTTCAGCAAGCTCAAGTCCACCGAGATTGACCTCCAGACGCAAGCGAGGATCAAGAATACGTCTGCTCCCACTATGGCTCTTGTATCAGGTAATGGAAGTTTAGGTTCTTCCTTGGCTAACCCTTTACCACTGTCTCATGCCTTGTCTTCTCTCGTGTCTGCAACAGAAGAGCAGATGGAGGCTCTCGGGGATGATGTATTGGCTCTTGTCATCAGTCGGTTCTCACGGTTTTTCAATAACCGCTTGAATCGTCGATGTGGTGGCAACAAGCAAGGTTGCTATGGGTGTGGAGACCCTGACTACTTCATCATCAACTGTCCCCACAAGAACAAGAGCTACTCCAGCAAGCACGACTACCCCAAGCACAAGAACAAGCATGAGTCCTCCTCTCGCAAGTACAAGTCCAAGAAGAACTTCGACCTTGAGCGCATGAAGAAGAAGTACTTCGAGACGCTGGAAGCCAAGCAGCGCACTCTTGTCATGAACTTCAGCGACATCGACTCCGACGGTGACTCTCCACCGAGTGATGATGAACCCGAGAAGAAGGTCGAGAACAAGTTAAATGGCTTGAGCTTCTATGCCAACAAGCACCAAGGAGGTTACTGCACCATGGCATTTGACGACACCACCACCGGCAACGAAGAAGAGGTCGACGCCAACCCTGAGGTAGAACTCACCATCGAGTCTCTTGTTACTGAACTTGAGTCTGTTAATGATATTACGGTGCGTTAAGATGTTTTGCTTGTGCACGCTGCTAAGGAGAGGAATGAGTTCAAGGCTAAGTATTTGGCAGCCTTAGATGAGCTTGAGCGCGCCAAGAAGGATAGGGTTGTTGTGTCTGATGAGACTGAGTGCGATGAATGCGTTATTCACATGTCTAGTCTTGTTTCTTTGCACTCCAAGTACTCTGCTTTGGTTGAGGAGTTAGATAAGGCTAGAGCTGAGCCTGTTTTGTCAGGTCCTTGCAAGTCTTTTGCTGAGTTGTGCTCCGAGCTCTCAGAGAAAGTTGCTAGGATTGCTTTGCTTGAGAAGTTTAGTGTAGATGGTACTAGTGCATGATGCACTTGTTGTGAGGCTTTGGAGCTAGAAATTGCTAACTGTAGGAATGACAAGAGAAAGACCAAAGAGAAAAACACATTCCTTCGGCACATGTTGATTTGGCTTTCTTACAGTGAACCACAGTTGGGCATGATGATGAGTCAGTACAAGAGGGGTACTGATACAATGGGTTTAGGCTTTGCTTCAGGTGGGAAGGGTGAAAATATTTTTGACGAAGTTGGTGAGCAGAGTGGCTTGAGCCTAAGTGAGAAATCCACCAATGCTCCCAAGCTTATCAAGATCACTCCACCAGAGCCCTCTAAGCCTACCAAGCCCATTATGAAGAATGGAGTGCTTGAAGAGCCTCCCAAAGCTCCACCTCAAAAACAAGTGTGGATTCCAAAACCTAACCATCTCAGAAACCCACTTGACACTCTACCAAACATCTCTGATAAGCCCCTTCCTAAAGCTAAACTACCTCTAAAAGTGAACCATATCCACAACAGAGTGAGCAATCCACCACCCAAGAGAGAGGTGTACCACTATTACTATTGCAAGAGGGATGATCACTTGTTTGAGTTTTGCTTTAGGAGGAAGAGAGATGAGAGGCGTGAGTTTGAGCTTTACCAACAGGACATGCATCGCCCATCTCATGGCATGCAAGCTTCACTTGCTTAGAGGCGCAAGACCTCAAGGTGCTAAGCCTCAGTTTATGAGACCACATGATGATCATGCCCGGCGAGGTCCAAGTCATCCTCAATACAACTCTAGGTCTCGTGTCAGTGGCTTTAAGTCCTATACTTCTAGCGGACCATGTTTTCTCTCTCGTGGTGATCGCTTCTCTCCCATGGGACACGACATGTATGGTGTTTTTTCTAACACTTTTCCAGGGCAAATGACCCAGCACTGGTATTCTCCTCAGTTTACTAACCCTAGTGTTGGATCGTTTGCTCATCCCATGTCTTTCTATTGATGCAGATTGGAGGTTTGGAGGACATATGGCTTGTTGATTCCAGGTGTTCGTGCCACATGACCGAAATTCAAATTGGTTCTCCAGCCTCAACCCCATGACCTCCAAGGAGTACATCACATTTGGGGACAATGGTAAGGGTAAGGTGCTTTCTCGTGGGTCGGTAAGGCTCAACGAGAACTTTGTGCTCAAGGATGTTGCTTTGGTTTCAAGCTTGCATTTCAATCTCCTTTCGGTTTCGCAACTCCTTAGAGATGGTTTTGAAGTGCACTTTAAGCCGAGTCTTTCTCGCATACTTGATTCTCGAGGTGATCTTGTGTGTTCAATTGTGCCTTTTGGGCTTGTCTTTCGTGCCGATTTTTCTCGCTCTTTTGCGTGTCTCGGTGTTTGGTGGCAGGCACTTCTTCTAAGCTTTGGAAGTGGCATAGGAGGCTTGGTCATTTGAGTTTTGACTTGCTTGCAAGATTGAGCTCTCTTGATCTAATCCGTGGATTGCCTATGCTAAAGTTCGAGAAGGATTTGGTTTGTCACTTGTGTCGTCATGAGAAGATGGTTGTTGCTTCTCATTCCTTCGTAAACCAAGTGATGATCAAACAACCCAGCGAGCTTCTTCACATGGACACTGTAGGTCCAGCTCAGGTTCGGGCAGATGGTGGGAAGTGGTATGTTCTTGTGATCGTGGACGACTTTTCTCGCTACTCTTGGGTGTTTTTCATGGAGAGCAAGGATGAGGCATTTTCCCATGTGCGGGATTTGGTTCTTAGGCTACAAAATGAGCTTCCCAAGAATGCCATGAGAGATATACATAGTGACAATGGCACCGAATTCAAAAACTCTCATTTTGAAGCTTTTTGCAAATCTTTGGGTCTTGAGCACCATTTTTCTTCGCTTTATGTGTCTCAGCAGAATGGGATTGTTGAACGCAAGAATTAGACCCTTGTTGAGGTGGCCAGGATGATGCTCAATAAGCATAGGACTCCTAGGCGCTATTGGGCCGAAGCGATCAACACAGCTTGTTATGTTTCAAAATGCATCTTCCTTCGAGTTTTTACAAAGAAGACATCTTACGAGTTGCAGTTTGGGTGTCTTTCCAAGGTGAGCTACTTCAGAATTTTCGGGTGTAGGTGCTTCATTCTCAAGTAAGGTAACTTAGACAAGTTTGAGTCTTGTTCTTCTGATGGCATCTTTCTCGGTTATGCTAGTCATTCATGTGCATATAGAGTGCTTAACCTTGAGACTAACCGCGTCATGGAGACTTGTGAAGTTACCTTCGACAAAACCACACCTTGTTCTTCTCCTGTCTTTGAGCGTGCAGGCGATCAGGAGATGGGTGAAAGCATCTTTGTGGAGGAGGAGCAGGACGATGCTGATTGGGGTGCTCCCGAGCCGACTCCATCGGCTGCCCCTGTTGACCCTGTGATGACTACGTCAGTTCATGGCCCTGATCCCTCTTCTTCGACTTCATGGGGGCTGAATGACCAGTTTCTCTCTCTTGCACCTGAGTGAGCTCCAGCTGTGGTTGAGGAGGAGGCTACTTCATCAAAAGCGACGCCCATACACATTCAGCACTGCCATCCTCCAGAAACCATGATCGGTAACCTCAAGAGCGGCGCCCATACACATTCAGCACTGCCATCCTCCAGAAACCATGATTGGTAACCTCAACCAACGTGTCACTCGCAACAAGTCTTATGAAATCTCTTATTTTGCACATTCTGCTTTTGTTGTCGATTTTGAGTCCGAAGATATTGGACACGCTTTATCTAATGCTGATTGGGTCAATGCCATGCATGAGGAGCTTGAAAACTTTGAGAGAAACCAAGTTTGGGTCTTAGTCCCTCCACCTCCACAGTGTCATCTCATAGGTACCAAGTGGGTGTTCAAGAACAAGCAGAGTGAGGATGGGGTGATAGTTAGGAACAAGGCTAGGTTGGTTGCTCAGGGGTTTTGCCAGAAAGTGGGGATAGAGTTTGAGGAAACCTTTGCTCCTGTTGTTCATTTAGAAGCCATTAGGATCCTTTTAGCCTTTGCAGCTTTGAAAGAGTTCAAGCTGTATCAGATGGATGTCAAGAGTGCTTTTCTCAATGCGTACATAGAGGAAGAAGTGTATGTGAGACAACCCCCAGGTTTTGAAAATCCTAAGCATCCAGATCATGTTTACAAACTCCACAAAGCCTTGTATTGTCTCAAACAAGCCTCGAGAGCATGGTATGTGAGGTTGAAGTCCTTTTTGCTTGAGAAGGGTTTTACCATGGGCTCTGTTGATAAAACTTTGTTTCTCCTCAAGCAAGGCAAAGACATCCTTATTGTTCAGATATACGTGGATGATATAATATTTGGTGGCTCTTCACACGCCCTAGTGGCAAAGCTTTCTAATTTGATGAGCAGGGAGTTCGAGATGAGCATGATGGGCGAGTTGACATTCTTTCTCGAGTTGCAAATCAAGCAAACTCAGGAAGGGACATTGAAGAAGTTCGACATGGGCGAGGCTAAGCCTCTTTTGACGCCCATAGCAACTACCATTGCCTTGGATGAAGATGTTGAGGGAGAAGCCGTGGATCAAAAGGAGTACCATAGCATGATCGGGTCGTTGTTGTACCTAACGACGATGAGATCAGACATCCATTTCGTGATCTATCTCTGTGCACGCTTTCAGTCTTCGCCGCGCACCTCTCATCATAAAGCCATCAAGCGAATAATGAGGTACCTTCATTTTACTCCTGAGTTTGGTCTTTGGTACTCGACCGGTTCCACTCTCTCCCTCTCTGGTTACTCCGATGCTGATTATGCTGGCTGTCGTATTGAGAGAAAGTCAACTTATGGTACTTGTCAATTCTTGGGTTCGTCTCTTATTTCTTGGTCCTCTCGCAAGCAGTCTTCCATAGCCCAATCCACATGTGAGGCTAAGTATGTTGCTGTTGCTGCTTATTGTTCTCAGCTGCTTTGGATAGTTGCTACTTTGAGAGATTTTGGTTTAGACTTCATCCGAGTGCTACTATATTGTGACAGCACCAGTGCCATAAGTGTAGCCAAAAACTCAGTGCTTCATGCCAAAACCAAGCACGTTGATATGAGGTACCACTTTCTGAGAGACAACCAAGAGAAAGGAACCATAGACTTTGAGACATATCCGCACCGAGAACCAGCTAGCTTCTCTTGTATAGCTTATTGATTGAGATTATGCTCTTGTTGATGTGACTGATGCATACATGATGGCTATAGCAGCTTAGGCTCCTTTTGATCTTTTGATACATGTTATGAGCTAAGCTTGTTTTCAATACGAACTTGCTTAATGAATGATGAAACCTAAAAAATTGTTCACCTTTGAGATGGCAACTAGCATGTGTAGGATGTTTTGAGATCCATGTTGCTTTCATATGTATGCTTTAGTTGCTATGTCTCATGTTTCTTGAGTCATATACTTAGCTCGGATCTCTTGATAATCTTGTACTAAAACTTGATGTCTAAACTAAGTAATGATGAAAATGCTTTGGAGTTGGATCTTTACTGTCCCGCGGTAATGTCACGAGACTGCTTCTCATTCTCTCGAGTGAGATGAACTTGGGCATTGTAGTGCTAATCCACAACCACTCATGACGAGGCAGCTTTCCACTTGCACATAGGAATGAACTCGGCGTGGTTGAAAACCATGATAAAAATAATAAAATTTTTGGCGGACAGTTTGATCCTCTCACATACACATGTCTAAAATAACCTTGTAAAACCGTTGTAAACTCTGATCAATGTTGAAGCTACACATGTTAAGTGCTTCCTTGAGACATGATGTATGACCGTTATATGGGGTAGTTCACTTTTGTATACATGTGTTAGCACTAGCTTGATCTCCTACTTGCATTTGCTTTGTGCTATTCTCTTTGGTGAACACCTTTATGAGATATACTTAAAACTACAAAATGTTTATGATTAATATTCCATTCAGTTGATCAGTTTAAGCATTGGCCTTGTCTTGCGCCTGTTGTAACACATATGTCGTACCAACTTGAGCATTGTTTTAATCATCTTGCTATACTCCTGAAGCTTTGTATATTCGCATTGTACATCTCATAGCACGATTTGAGGGGAGCTTCTTTTGTGAGAGCTTGATAAGTGCATTTGCCAACAAGGGGGAGAATGATTCCACAAATCCAGAGTGTGTATTCATGTGCATTTGTGAGGTTGATATACTTATCAAGGGGGAGTTGCATATTTGCTTTGCTAGACGCGTCGAGCCGTTTGCCTCTGTCTTGAGGGTCTAGCCGCTTTCAGGTGCTTTGAGCTTGTTTTCCTTGGTTGCGTCAAGCCGTTGCCCATGACTTTGGGGACCAAGTTATTGTTCTTGCTTTGCTCATGGCAAGTGACCGTTTTAAGCTTTTCTTTGGCTTTTGTTCATTTGAGTGGGTTTTCTCTGACTTTGTATTGGTGTTGACCACGCACTCATCAAAAAGGAGATTGTGAACACATGGTTTTTACATAACCATTGTGGAACACCATTATGTTGTGATGAGCGATTGTCAACAAGCCAACACTTTGGTGTGTGGTTGGTTCGGTGATTTTTCTGATCCCCTGGCACAGGGTTATGTGTCGAAACGTGTCCTTGGCTAGTGATGTGCAGGTGTGGAGTCCGGATGCGGTGGCAACGGTCGGGAGAAGGCCAAGGAGGACGTGCCGTGCCGACGGACCGGTGCGGTGAAGGGCGGACGTGAGGCTTGGACCGATGGACCAGACGGCTGGGTGACCAGCCGCGGTGGCTGACACTTGGGAAATTGACAAGCGCAAGAGCACATGACGGGGGACGCGTATGCGGTATGCTACTCGCGGACGGTTTGGTGGTTTGCCCTCAAAACCATCAGCGATAGTTTGATGGTATTGCCTCAAGACCACTGGTGGCGAGTTTCGCGGGTTTACGCTTCAAAACCCGGGCGGAGGTCCCGATACGGACGGACGGCATGTGGCGGCATCGAGGAGATTGCGTCAAAGCAAGACTACCGGTTAGAAGCCACGGTGGCCGTTGGATCAAGAAAACCTTGAGTTGGACTATAACGTCTTTCGGTAAAGTGGTTTGGCACAAAATATCTAAGGGTGAAATGGAGATGTGTAATAGCCCAGTTAAATTAATAGAGGAGCGTCCAACTCTCCCAACCTCTATCATTTTTTGCTTTTCCCCTTCCAGCTAGGGTTTCTTCCTATTAGTGTTTTTGTAAGAGAGGTCCAAGAACTCTAAAGATTCATCCATGTATTTCTAAGATTTTTGGTTTGGGAGTGGAGGCCCGAATTCTCCTCGTGTCCTCTGGGCTTTGATATCTTGCTCTTTGATTTTCGTTGGTCACTGTGGTGCGTTCCTGTTCCTGCCTGATCCTTTTGCTCGTGCTCGAATTTCATCGATTCACGAAGTTTCAGTATGTTTCGCGCAATGATTTCGTAGGAATACCCTTCTGTCTTTGTCGTGAGTCGTTGTGCTATGTTTTAGTCCATGGGGCTTTGTTTCCTGAGAGATCCGTGAATTTTTGGATCTGGGAGTTCTTCATCCTTCTCAGTTTGAGGTGCCAGTTCTTCGTGCTTGCTCATGGGGCCAGGCGATAGTGCTACCAGCGCCGGTGCAACCACCGCGCGTGCTCTGATGAGCAGCGCTAGTTCCTGAGCTGTGAAGCGAGCTGCTTGCCTGTGCTGCGCTTTGTGCTTTGAACCGTAGTTCTGCATCAATTCATTGTTCCTTTGTTCGTCAGTTTCTGTCGCGCGTGTGAGCAGACCCGTTCTCAGTTCTTGCCTACAGCTGTTGTTCGTTGCTGTGCTTTTGTCTCTAGAAACCGGCACATCGACCTTGGTCGGAGAATGACCGGCGCACAGCAGGAAACAGTGAGCGTTTTTGCAGTAGCAGTTCGTCCAGCTAAATTCACAACAAGTGCAAACCTTGAACGTGTGTTGATCCTTCTTTTTCTTGAATTGTCACTATCAGCTACAGAGGCATATTTACTGCTTGTTATTTCAGATGGCCTATGCTTGGATTTTGATTGGTCAGAGGCTTAGCTTTTTGGTTACGTGAATTTCTACTTGCTTTCTGTTTTCCTGTTAACGAATTCATCCTGTGCTCTTTGGTCAGAAGCTTTTCTCTCGGTCTTGATTGCAATATGCAGGGCAGAACAACAGGAGCCAAGCTGTACTTCACTAATGCAGTGCGTTTGTTGATGTTGAGTTCAGAGCCTAGGGTTGCTCTTGTTTTCTGCAGATGGGCCTCGTGCAGTTGCTACTGATAGGCCGTGCATCTTTGAGTACCGTGCATCAGTCAGTGATTTATTTTGCAGGGATCCAGTTCTTGCTGGTAAAATAGAGTGCTCCGAACTAGCCGTTACTCTATCCGGTTGTTTTTAAGAATTGCCAGTTGAGTTTCTAGAATTGCCAGTTTGAGTTTTTGGTTTGTCCTTGGTTTGCGTTTTTTGATCTCCGGTTCGATCTTCATCTGTAGCGTTGTCTTTGTGGTGTCCCGCTGTGTTTCTAGGGAACATCCACCCAATCACTTGGGTCGTGGACATCACGGTGTTTGTTTTCTGTGTTTGGCAGTGAAGCTGGGACAGTGGCCTAATTTTTTCAAAAAATTTTACGGTTCCCATTCACCCCCCTCTGGTCGGTGTTTCCGGTCCTTCACACCTTGTGGTCGTCGAGGGTGTCGCGCAGCCGGTGGGGCTCGGGGGGCGAATGGAAGCTGAGCATCGGGAGGAGAGCCCAGATGTGGTGCCAGCGGTGGGGAGGACGCGGATCCGGGCGGCGGCGCGGGTGCCGAGCTTGAGGAGGATGAGGACGAGGACGTTGTCGGGGAGCGCTGAGCCGGTCCTCGCCTGCGGTGGCGGCGGCGCCGCCTTTGTCGCCGCCACCCAGCTCCATCGAGAACGGGAGGGATTTAGGTCACGGATGCCAGCATTTCGCGGTGGAATTCAGAGATTGCGTCGCACGGGAAGGAGCGGAGGCCGGCATGGGTGCGTCTCGCCGAGGACGGGGGCGCGCGGTGGAGATGGCGCAAGGAGGTGTGGGCGCGACCGCCGGGCCGAGGGCGGGGGCGCGAGGCGGACGCCCGCTGGGCCATAGCCGCCGCCACCAAGGGCGAGCGCAGGCTCAATGCAATGGCCGTGGGCGTGCGTGGAAGCGGCGATGCAGTGACCGTGTGGCGCGATGCAGCGGCGCTTGGGTCGAGCAGCACGGCGGCGCTGGGGTCGAAGCAAGCACCGTAGAAAGACTCGAAGCAAGCACAACTTGACGCCAGCTTAATGTAAATGGGCCTCCAGCCCAGTGTGAGACAGCAACAAAAAAAAAGTTCAGCGTACCACATGCTGTGGGTGTGGGTGTGTTGGGCTCTTCTTCGATTGTGAAATTAGGATCGCACTTCCTTTCATTTTTTTTTTTTTAGAAAAACACTTCCTTTCATTTAAGGACCTGTGCTGGACCCTTTACACTTCACCGAACGGGTTGCTTCTCTTCCTAGGCGGCCAGGCTAAGATGGGATTGGGCCACTTCCTGTCAACCATCGGAGCCAAGAAAAAGCGCAGAATTTTACTCAAAAAAAAAAAGTGCAGAAGCCCATCTATGATCATAGGATTCTCACGTAATAACATGATGATAATAATAGCATGCATATCATTTCCCTAAAAGACTGACGCCTACAAAATAAACCCCATTGCCTGTTCACAGATGTTTGGCTTCTCTGTATATCTGTAATAAGACTGCCGCTTTTATTTATTACCAAGATTGAGTTGATTTTGTTTTGAGTTTAGGTGTACTATTGCGTGATCCTCTTACTTGGTGAGCTTTGTCATAATTATTTGTGAATGGAGCATAGCAGACTTACCTCCTCATACTATTTTCCTTTTGATAAAACCTCTTCGTAGTATACTATACGGTATAGGTCGGCCAAAGCCAGCCTGGTCAACATGCACGAAGGAGACATGGAAACACACAGACCCCCTTTGGAATGTTGGAATTTCATAGAAATCAGTTCATTTTCATCACAGCAGAAACACAGGAAATGGGAAATTCTCCTACAATCCAAAGAAGGCGTTAAACTTTCAAAGTGTTAATTAGGATGTAAAAAGAATTTGAGAGATGCAATTAGATAACTCAAAAACCTTTTATTTCCTTTTGTATAAAATATATGAAATGTATCAAGTGTAACGCTAGGGCCACAATTGGGCGGTATTTTTGGGGAATTTGATGGAGATCGGCGGCGAGGCCGCGCCCGGCGGCTTGCGGAGGGCGGCGACGCAGCAGCGGCGTGCGGTGGTGGCGGTGCTGTCAGCTAAGGTTTCGGGGGAGGAAGAGAGCTAGAGAATTTGAGAGCTGGGTAAAAGGGTTTGACCCCTATTCTTTACTTAATTTGAATGGATATAATACCCGTTGTATTTATAGGTCGGGGATTTCTTAGCCTCTAAACAATGTAAACCCTAATCTACGCCACGGCGACAGCGACGCACGACGACGGCACGCAGGCCCAAGGCGGTGGCGTGCGTGCAGGAGGCGGCTTGCCCTTGATGGGCCGGCCGGGTGGATGGGCCTCTCGCCCTTTACTTGTTATATCACTCCTTCTTTTCCACGCAGCGTGTCCTCGCGCTGCAACCTTGGTGACTCCTTGATGTTATTGACGATGATGATGTCATGCGGCAGCATGCTGCTATCGTTGTCGTCAGGAGCCGGTTTGATGATGACGACCGGAAATCGTCATTATCGTCCTTTTGTTGTTCCTCCTGAACAGCGTCATCGACGGCGTCCATGTTGGGGCGTAGTGGCAGCGTGATTTCTGGGGCGCCGATGATGAGGGCGTGCATGCCCAACAGCATGGCTGCGTGTTGCGGCACTGCTGCTGACATGGTCGCGTCCTTGTTGGTGATGACGTCGTCGGGGGTGTTGGTGACGACGGTAACCACTGGCGGCGGCGTGGCCACGGGGTTGGCGGTGAAGGTGCCACGCATGTGTGCGATCTCCTTCTCCTTGGCCACGAGACGTTCGTCCAGCATGGTGATCTCGTCGTCGATGTTGATGGTGACAACGTTGGTGGTGTTCAGATTTGATTCGATCTGAACTTTGTTCTCGTGCTGCAGGAAAAAAATTTGAGTTCCTGAACTACACCTGCGAGTAGAGCGCGGATGTCGTTACAGGTCTCGTCGATGATCATGGCGGTGGTGGCAGCCAGGGATTGCTGGCTCCGTATATAAGATGTAATAAGTGTAACGCTAGGGCCACAATTATGTGGTATTTTTGGGGAATTTGATGGCGATCGCCGCGAGGCCGCGCCTGGCGGCGGCGCTGGCAGCTAAGGTTTTGGGGGAGGAAAAGAGCTAGAAAACTGAAGAGCTGGGTAAAAGGGTTTGACCCTTATTCTTTATTTGATCTAAATGGTACAATCCCCCCCCCCCCCCCCCGCCGTTGTATTTATAGGCAAAGGAATTTTTTTAGCCTCTAAACGATCTAAACCCTAATCTACGCGATAGCAGCGGGCAGGAGGCGGCTTGCCCTTGCTGGGCTGAACGGGTGGATGGGCCTCTCGCCCTTTACTTGTTATATGAACACATCCATAACAGCTCGTACGCCAACATAAAAAAAAAAGTCCCTCAATAAAATCTAAAAGATACACGCCCCGGGGAACCGTTCACTGTTTACTCCTTCACAAATCGTAACAGTTCTCTAGCAATCTATGTATTATGATCAAAGAGACAACGCCAAGAGCTATTCATCCAAGCTTGCCGCCCTTTGGAATTAGTGGCAGCACCATTTTTTTTTCATTCTATCTTCTAGAGAAAAAAAAAGTTTAAAGGCAGGGTTTCATTGACAGTTTGACACGCACATGAACGGTCAAGAACGAACATGAAAGGGTTAAGGGTTTCGCCAAAAATACCGAGAGCCCCTATAGTGGTCGGTATACAAACCGTCCCCATATAGTGGTCGGTATACAAACCGTTGGTCTGTCCGAAGCAACAACAACCGCCAAGCGCGCGGCCACGCAAGTTCCATTCCCTCATTCAATGCAGTCACCTCAAACGACCCAAGCTGGCGAGCGTGACGACCCGCACTGATCCTTCCATCCATCCAATCGTTCTGACGGACCTGCGTCGCGATCCCCTCTGATCGTCATCGTCACTTGCATATATTGGAGGGGGCCGCGGCCCTACGACGTAGCCGGCCAAACGCCCAGCGCCATCGCCGGCCCCTCCACCCGGCCGCGCGCGCGCGCCACCCATGTGATCCATGGCCGTCGGCACGGTCACCACCCCTGCGTGGCGCTTGCCTCAACGTGAACCCGTCGCAGTACCCGTATAGAGCGAGCCTTGTCGCGCGCACGCATCCACAAGCAGTACTACTGAGAGGTGTCAGAAAGTGTCCCGCGGCCACGGCCGGCGTAACATGTACACATCTACCTCAGTCCACAGCGGCGAGACCACAGCCGCGGCCCACGCCGGGTGTACAAGCGTCCACGTACACCTACACGGCCAGGCGACGATGCAACGGCCGGCCGGCCCACGGCGATCGGTTCGGTACCCCGTCTCGTCATCGTGACCGATCGAGGTCGGTCTCGCGCGTAGTTGTTGTTAATCCTCTGACAGGAGGGGACGACGACGGCGATGACGACGACCGGCGCCGCTCGAAGCGATAACGCGAGGAGAAAGGAAGCTTTGGTGTCTTCCGAGCTCCATACCCGTCCCCTATCTCTCGCTCAGGCGTCACTTGCGCTGCCGGCCCTGTGCATGAGGATGGCGCCGGCCGGCCGGGCACGTTCCGACGCGACGTTGTCACGTTGCCCGCCCCACTTGGCGCGGTGGTTTTTCACCCTGTGCGTATCTCGCCGGGATTTGGCTCTACGTACACGTGCGCGACCCAGGTTCCGCGCGGCCATGTGTACCGGCCGTGGTACCGATCCCTTGTCTCGTCGTCGTTGCCCTCGCCGCCTCCGGGCTGCGGCCGAGTCCGTGGTGGTGATCGCGAGTTGTGGATCGATCGGCGCGCATGTGTGCTGTGTCACCTGTGTGGCGAGCAGCAGGTCCCGTCAGGGCCGCTGTCCCTGTCTGGAGGCCGGCGGCCGGTGATGTGTAGGCCTGATCTGATGCCGGGCGCCAGACATCGCCCTCGCCGGGCGCTCACAGAGCTTGCAGGTTGCAGCAGGCAAGTGTTGGCATCGCGTCCACGTCTCGGCCTGGAGCCCGGCATGTTCTGGCGAGTTGGGGTTGAGTCCTGATTTGGTTCACAGGGTCTTGTCACAAAAGATAAAATACGAAGGCTTGCGCTTTCAGCAGGTGCCTAGCTATAGTCCTCTCCGGTACTAGTCTGATTCTGATCTTCTGGATTCCAGCACAAAACCTGCCTCAGCTCAGCTGAGTCTCAGAAGCCGGATAGGATATCACGTCTGTTCGCAAGACAAAAACACTGGTCAGTGTGGCTCCCACACGGATACATAGATGCCACTAGCTTGTTAGTCGTTGCAACGAGCACACACTCACACAGGATCATGCATACATGATGGCTAAGCAAGCAGGCTAGGTTCAGGCATCCTGGGCAACAGTTTCCCTTTCCGACTGTTCGACACAGTATCCGGAGCATGTTCGTGCTTGCCGGAACCAAATCCACGGCCGAAAACAACGTCGAAGGAGGAGGATCGGAGAAGGAAAAGACGGTGAGAACTGAGAACCCAATGCAATGATGGCGCAATAAGAAACTAATCAAAGCCAAAGGGGACGCTTGGGCCGATCGATGAGACGGAACGCAAGATGATGCCAGCTTTGTTGGAGAGCGAGGTCTTGGTAGGATCGGAGTAGGACGGCTGCTGCTCGCGCGCGCGCGTGACGATGCCGAGGGCCTGACGCCGACCCGACGCTCGCTGCCCGTCGATCGGTCTTCGGCGCGCGCGCCGGGCGCCGGCCAGGACCCAGGAGGGGTGCACCCGACCTCAGCACAGAGCTCTCACTGGATCGCCCGGAGGCCACGCAAAATCTTGGTGCGGTGGGCCCAGGTCTCCCATCGCGCGACACGTGCCCGCCGCGAACGGTTCGACGCTGGCGATGGATCGGTCGGTCCGGCCGGTCGGCGAAGACAACGAGACCCGACCTTCGTTCCCAGCTTTCTCACTGATGGGAATGTCTCTCGCCAGACGCGAATCCAATGTACTGTGGTAGATTGATCGGACGCAGGGTGGAAGGTTCCATTCAGAGCACTCGTTTTCCTTTCCCCCCAGTTGGCCTGAAGGCACGTAACATATCGGCAGAGACCAGGCCAGCGGCAGCAGCAGAATGACGAGCAAGCGTTGCTGCCTACTGTGGTTGCCGACAGGCAAGACGTGGGCCGCCGAAAAGATTTCTCTATCCCCTCAGGCTCTCCTGTGAAATCCCAGGAGAGAGTTCATGGTGAAGATACCAGCAGACGACGATTCGTCGTCGTCGCCGGCCCGGCCGGTCTTGTGCGGGGGAGGGGGAGGGGACTGAACTGGGCACGTCGGTCTCGACAGGTCAATTTGTCGAACGGGCCGGGGCCGGGTGGTCCGGCTGGCCGGCCGGCAGACACCGCGGGACGAATTCTCCGCACATGGCAGCGGATGGGGCACATGTAGAAAGATTTGGATATTTGTGGTAGATGTAGATCATTGGCTCCCGCGCGCTTACAAGTTACACCCCCAGTCTTTTCGCGGCATGATCGCGGTTTCATGCACGACGTTCGCGCATTGGCCGCCCCGGCCGGCCTCCTCCTCCGCGGATATGCCAACGACGTCCCTATTTTCTACCTGTACTTGCATGTGCCGCCTCGTTCAGGATTCTCATCGATCAGATCGACTGACGTGCAGTGCGTGCGCTTAGGGTCTAAAGAAACGGTGATTAGAATCCTGAACCTGTGTGTACTTCGCTTGAACAGTACGAAACGATCGATGTGCATTGCTGTACGATGGATCTCTATCCAGATGTCACTCGTGTTCATTCTGATTAGACGGCCGTGATCAATCGTTGATTGACATATCCTTCCTCCATGCTAAATTGCAAGGGCATTACATGAATCTTGAAGAGTCAAAGTATTTCAAGTTTGATCAAATTTATATGATCAGATAATAATAATTAAGATGTCAACTAAATATCAATGGATTATTTCTTATTTGTATTTTCATAGAACGGCTATTTTTTGTTACAAATCTTTATATTTTTTCTATAATTTTGATCAAACTTGAAATGTTTTCACTTTCAATTTGAAAGGAGGGAGCAGTATAAAGCTAGCACCTATAGTTATCGATCATGTATGCCACTTCAGTCTAAACCTCCTAATCAGCATTAACATCTGTACGTGACAAATCGACAGTTGGATTTGGACCACCACATGCTCTTGCTAATTAGGGTGACTGCTCTGACATCGAATGCCATACAACAGGCCGGATGTCACACACACGTCAACTTACAAGCGCTAGTCTGCAATTAATATCTACTTGCCCTTGCATTGGACATTGGTGGCGACGAAGATGGTGACTGCACCCTGGAGGAGGTCGTAAGAAATTTATAACATATATATGTTTTTTTTTGAGAAAAAAATTTATAACATATATATAAGCGTGAGTAACGTGAGCCTCGATTGCGACAGAAAAAAAGAAAGTAACGTGATGAGCTCCTATCAATAGTACCATGAGAATTAAAGATATACAGTATCATAACCCAGTATTTTATTTTGGAAAACATTACCCGTCTTTTACTTCATCCGTCCTGAAGTATAAGAATTTGAGAGTTCAAAATTTGGACCAAAATATAAGCTATTCTAGAAGAACAAACACTCTAAAAGGCAATATTCACATTGTATACACTTAACTTTGATCGACAAGGATACCAAGATGTTTGCCCTCTCGCTTGCAATTCAAGGTGTAGTTTTTTCTCACTTACTATTGCAAAATTTTTTTTTTTAAAAATCCAACTACCTTTCCATATATAGGTAGCTCAATTTGCCATACTCCTTGTGCAGTTGTGGTGATTTTGGATTGCATCGTAGAAGTGAAAGAACAGGGAAAGGATGAGGAAGACAGTTTGGGTCTTTCCGTTGTCCTGCTATACAGACCATGGGTTAGTTTAATAATTAACCAATGGCTTTTATTTCTTTAAAATGTGTGATGCCACACATCCATGGACGGAGGAGCAACGGATGTCTTGAGTTCTCTGGTGCGAGGACGAGTTAGCATTTCTAATAAACACAATGTGTGAACGTGTTTTTATAGGCAGTACTTTATGTAAAAGGAAACAACTGAAGCGGGGTTCATGTTAGGAACACGTGGAAATGTTTTAAACAAACAACCGGTACACACAACAATTTCTGTTAGCGCATCTTATACCTCGAACTAAGTCATGTTATTTGTTCTATCTCTGAATGGATTAATTTTTAGAGTTGCCAGTTTACGGAAAAAGCATCAAGATTTTTGGAATCAAATTAGTATAGATACACCATAAAATATATTTTATACTCTCTCCGTTCCGGTTTATTTGACGTTATAGGGTTTAAAATTTGTCCCAGTTTATTTGACGTTATAGCCTCGACGATGCAAGCTGACACTGCCCAGGCCTAGCAGCGTGTCCCTCCGTCGCATCGTGCTCCCATACAGTGAATAAAATAAGTTGGAATACCGTGCAGTGGCCGCCTGCTAGTGGTGCACCTGATATACTGCGCACCTGATATACTGCGCTGCTAGTTCTGTACTACTGTGCTGACACAATAGCATAGCAGTAATGCAGCAGCAGTAGGGGTGTTTACGTCTTCCGGCTTTAGCCATGGTAGCCGCGACACATCCTTGAACGTTCAATTATATTGGGACAGTGGGAGCGGTAATACTCGTATTGTGTAAATTCTATCAATCAAACATAAAAAAAAATTGACTCATTTATTCAGGGATATTTTTTTGATAAAAGATTATTCGGGGATATTGACAGTGTGGTTAGCACCCTCCTTGCATTGGTTGTACTATGCATGGCTCCGCGACCCTTCCTACGTGATGCGTTGTGATACGTTTTACACCAACCGCAAAAACTTGACTTGATGAGCTTCAGATCGGAAATGTTAATCCAAGTCCAAGCGACACACACCTGTTGTCCATGACCTACCAGTACCAGGTACACACTCGTGTGGGACGGAACGGATAGGATACGGCCGGCCGGGCAGGGCGGCCGCAGTCAGACACCAACAGCACTGCCGAGGCATTAACATCAACCTGACACCCCGCACATGGCAAATGGCCGGCGCCAGAAACGGTCGTCGCGCGCACCGGAATTGGCTCGCCGTCGGAAAGCGAGGCACTGTTCGCCCCCACTTCGGCCGGGCGGCGCGCGGGCGCTCGTCGTCGTCGTCGTCCCCACGGCCGGCAGCTCGCCCGGGCGCGGCTGTGCGCGCACAGCGCCGGTCATGTACGAGATGACGAGGAAACGGCAAGGCGGGGGCGCGGCCGCGCGCGCCGAGGTGCCGCCAGGTTTCTCGTTTCGTGCGTGCGAAATCATGCAGCGCCAATAGTGTCTTCTGCTCCTTGCCAAGCAAACACGCCCTGTGCGCGGAAAGTTGGGTAGCTCGTGTCCTCGATCTCGGTCGCCAAGCTGACCTGCAGCTACGACGTGAATTGTGAATATGATATGATAGGGTTTTCCTGCGTAAAATCTTTTGGCTGGGCTTGTTTAATTTCACTTTCACTTTATTTCCTCCTTTAACAGTTCCATGTAAAAACTTGGCATAGAGTAACATTCATATTATGACAGTAAATATTTCGACGACGAAGAAACGGGCGAGCTAGGTTAATGATGGACGAAGGGAAAGATTTTTGGCAACAAATTAGTAAATAAATGGAAACACGTTGATAACATGATATGCGTGCAATGTACAAGCTACTGCGAGTCTAACCGCAAGCATACAGCGGCAGTAAAACACCATTTCTAGGTACTACTTACTACTAGTAGTAAAAATGGAAGGCGTGTCATCTAGCCCAAGTGCATCTTAATTTACAAATATGATCGTGCAAGCAGCAGCGTTGCCGACGCGCGCGCGTTATGTCGTCGTAGTACGTACATGCAGAGCTCCAGGTCCAACGGCGATTAATGATCACAACATGGCCATGCATGCCGTGCCGGAAGATCGACCGTCGTCAGCTAGAGGTTGGTGAGGTAGTGGCAGAGATCGATCGAGATCGTCGATCAATCGATCTACCACTGGCCGCCGTTCATGCGGCCGGAGTAGGGTGCGGCGGCGGCGCCGCCGTTGTCCGCCGCCGGGCGTCGGCCGCTGGCCGCGGCGGCGCGCTCGAGGGACTGCACCTGCGTCTTGAGGAACTTGACGTAGTGGATGGCCTCGTCCAGCATGGACGCGGTGTCCATCTTGGTGCCGCCAGGGACGAGCCGCTGCAGGATGCGGATGCGCTCGCTGATGCGCTCCCGCCGCATCCGCGCCGCCACGCTCTGCGGGTCGGTGGAGATGCGCACGTTGCGCCGCTTCGGGGGACGCACCATCTCCGGGTCGATGTTCACCGGCTGCAGCGCCGCCACGCGGAAGATCATCTCCCGCATCGCCGACGACCCGACGGCGCCGCTGTCCCCGCTGCTGTTGCAGTTGCCCCCGCCGCCGCCGGTCGGGTCCTGCGCCACGTACTCCGAGCGGGCGCTGCCGTTGCACGACGACGCAGCCGTGACCTGGGAGTACTGGTGGTGGTCGTTGTAGACGCCGCCACGGCCGTTGGCGCCCGCAGACATGTGAGGCACCGAAGAGAAATGGTGGCCTTGCTGCATGCCTGGCGACTGTGGACTCGAAGGCACGGCGCCGTGGTGGTCGGGGAGAGGGAACGAGGCGAGCTGCTCCAGCTGGAGCATTGCGTTCATCAGCTCCAGCTGCGCCTCCGGGTGGGAATTCAGCATGTCGAAGTCCATTCAGGGGCCTTGATCGGGGCTCTCTACCGGATGCCAAGCTTGTTCTTTACGAGTGTGTAGGGGTCAGTCAGTCAAGAGGAACTGGATGGACAAAGGGTGCAGTGCAGCGCTTTGCAAAGCCCTGTCCTCTCTGGAGGCTTGATGTATCAAAGGAAGGAAGATTGTGCGGTTACCATGTTGCTAAAGGTGAGGTGCTATTTATAAGAGATTGCAGGTAGCCAAAGACTAAGGTGGCCTCCTATCCTCTCTGGATTTGACAGGCCACAGTGTTTGTGTTTCCTCTGCATCAGGCTTTTTATTTTTCTTTTCCTATCTTTATTGGGAGTCTTGTTGCTCTTTTTTCTCTGGCTTCATCACAAATTAAGTAGCAGCATGATGTGTTAAAGATAAACTATCCCTGTCTTTTGTTTCCAGAAAATGATATGTCAAGATAATGTCTCACGCAGAGACACGGAATCTGTCCTCTGACATCGCAAGACCTTTCAGGAACTCCCGACTGTCTAGTGTAGTAGTGTCTCTAACCCAATATCTCCATGAAGGGTTCTTTTGTTGGGATATACGATGTGATTGAACAAACATTTTGTTTTCTTAAGTATATCGTTCTCACTTTCTTGACTTAATTAGTAGCAATCATGTTCTCGACATAGCTGTATATTCCACTGTATCGTATATCTCTAACGAATACCGATTGCACGTACAAGCAAAAAAAAATGATTAAAATGATGTCTGTTGTGTGCTGCAAACCAACTTACGTTTTTGTAGTGTGTCACGGACAAAATTGACAAGTGTACACAGCTACAGCGTGCCGTGGACAAAGTGAAGCCAAGTTTTTTCGCGTTACATAGGCCAAACAATCGCTTACAAAATCGTGCATATATACCCCCGTGTGTGAACCTCTGAATGAATACCAAACTGTATATGTCCCATTTTTAAATTTAGTTGATAGATTATTCCTTCGCACAGTTTGTGCAGTGCTTCCTTATCAAAAGACTGACGAACGTCTCATGAGGCACAATAGATTAACCAGCTGGCGGAATTCCATTTCGTACGTCATTCATCGACCAACAGGTGTCAGGTTCGGATGAACGAATCCTTAATACGTCATCGTTCTAATGCGACCTGCATTATTGGCATTCCCTGCACCTGGACGAAAAACTATATGAGAAATTCTAATTCCATCACCAGGAAGCTAGCTACTAGCTAGGTCTCACGCGATTGCTCGGTACAGTACATAGGTCTCACGCCGCATCAAGTCGCAACCTATAGGTGATGCACGACTGACGCGCATTGATAAATAAAAGGTTCTACAATAATATAGGTGTTTTCTAATGTTATATATACATGTTGTTATATCTGTTGCAGTAGAAAAATTAAAATATTTGGAGCAGTATAAGAAGGGGATTGAAATCAAACAAAAAAGTTTGGGAAAATTGAGTTCAATGTCACTATGTCAGAAAATGGCCAAGAATAGTAACAAAATTGAGTCATATGACTAAATTGACCACCTGCATTAGATGCAACAAAAATGTCTATCATGCATATATCCAACCAAAGTACATTGGTCCACCTAACTGATACTCCCTCTAGTTCCAACAACTCCTACGTACCATTTTAAATTGTAAGTCGTTTGATTTTTTTTATCTAAGTTCTTTTACCATGGCTTGCTTTATTAATAAAAGTTCTTTTGTCTCATTTAAAATTTTGTGAGTTCTTTTGCCTTATTCAAAATTGTATGTAAAATATTATTTCTTTTGTCATGGTTTGCTTTACTAATAAATGTTCTTCAAGAATGAATTAAATTTGACTATCTTTGTGCAATTTTTTTGAATAAGACGAGTTGGCAAGTTTTGTGTAAAAAAAGTCAAACGTCTTACAATTTAGGATGAAGTATTATTTTGAACAAGATTAAGGAGATTTTTTTAGAACTTTCACTATAGATATTTTTTTGATTAATATTTTTTCCAAACACCAAACGTGCTTGTATAGGTTAGCCTTTAAAACTGATCTTGAATGATATATTTGCTCGTTTTTATTATAATATATGTACAAAAAATGAGGGAAATCATGCATATATAGGAGCCAATATTATTTTTTAAAAAGATTTACTTTCATAAAATAAAAAACCATGTGCAGAAATGAGTGCTCGTAAACCACAAGTGGTAGTGGGCCGGGTACCCATGCTCTAATTCAAATTTGAAAAAGGAAACTAGAAAACATTTTAACGTTCTGTTTCAGTTTGGGCTCCAACCTAACACTCCTTCACTCTGGCCCAGCTAAGCTAGCTCACACATTGGCTCTCTCCCTCCTTCCCTGACGTGGATCGATGTTACTGCTCCTTTCATCCTAAATTTTTTTTAAAGGACGGCAAAAACTTTGTCATGATTTCTATTAGACGAATAAAAGAAAATACAAGTGTCAGTCTAGTTTTTTAACTGGAAATCGGGCTAGAAAAACCATACAATTAAGGAGGATACCCTACTCCACCTGTACACCTAGGTACCAAGTCAACTCAACTCAACTGGCGCCACAACAGCGCTAACTCAACTCAACGCTTAGTCGGACTGGAACCTCGACACAATCCTCTAACCACTCATAACTCGATCGGATTGGGTCTTCGACACGAGCCTCCACTTTAAACCACTAGGAGCTCCACAACTGAGGCAGCAAGCAACTAAAGATTAGCAAAAACAACTAAAAAACAAAGCAACTAAAAATAAGCTATGCCTACTCCACCACTAGCACAAACCATGAACACAGCGGCAGGAACGACGAACTAGCGCCGTCCAAGACATCCCAACCGAGTCGAGCTCCACCAAGAAGGTTATGACGCCGAAGCGCCGCCATCGTTCGTCCATGGCAGGACAAGGTTCTCACCCATGGAGTGTGCTGGGGACACGACGCCCTCAACAGGGAAACAACACCCGCAAGTGTCATCGTCGCCAGGCATACGCCCAAAGAAACCCCAACATAGACATTGGTCAAGATGTCGGGTCCCAGCCAGCCACTAAGACGTCGCTGTCGGCCATCCAGAACGAGCCTCACCGGGGTCAACGCGCCGGCCACGCAAGCAGCCGCAAAGCTGCGCCAGCACCCCGCGCAGACCACCTGCTGCACACCAGCCTCCTGTCACTGTGCACGTCCACCATCCACCCGCTGAAGCCGTAGCCGCCGCCGACCACTGCCACCTGCCGAGCTCCTTTCGCTGGTACCGCCATCACCCTGGAAGTACCGGAAGCAGAGCGGAGCCCCGGACCAACACCTCCAAGGACGCTATGGCCTCCGTCCTCATAACAGCTGCCCCACGACGGCAGTCGGGGGCATGGGGAAGACAACATAGTCGAAGACCGCCCCCCAACGCCAGCACAACCCCAGCCACCACCACAAGATGACCGCCACGAAGAAGAAAGGAGAGGACAAGCGGAGAGGAAGGGAACCCCGCCGCTGCCCCCTGCGTCCGATGGGCAACAACCCAGCATCGGCCCGTTGACCTGACCCAATGGAGAAGAGCGGCCTCCATCGGGACTCGCACTGCAGTAGCACCACCATGGCACCACCGGCGTGTCAGTGCCATGACCGGCCATGTCGCCACGACATTGCCGAAGAAGCCGTGCGGCCCCCGGAGAGCAGCTTACCACCAGACCGTGTCCAGCGCGGGTCCAACCGCAACCGAGGCAGGCCGCACGCCACGCCGCGCCCACCCTGGCCAGCCAGCTAGCAGGCAGCAGCGGCTAGCCATCCAGCCGGATGTCAGCCAGCTGCAGTGGCCAGCCATCCAGCCGGCGGCCAGCCAACCACCAAGGCCAACCCCACCAGGTGGCGGATCCGGGGGGAGGGGGGTCCAGATCCGCCCTCCCCAAGCCGCCCGCGCCCCCAAACCACCTCCGCGGCCACCGGACGCCGCCGCAAAGAACGCCGCCGCCACCCCTCCCCACTGCTCCACCGTGAAATCCAGCCCAGGGGGACCGGATCCGGACACCCCCATACCAGATCCGCACGGAGCCAGGGGAGATGGCACCGGCCGCCATGGCCGCCGTCCCTGCTGCCGCCCGTCTGCCGTCACTCATCCGCCGCACCAAAACGCAGCAGTGTCGCTCCTGGGTAGGGGAAGAAGGCCCCGCCGCCGCCTTTGTTGCGCCCGTGCGGGCTCCCGGCGGCGCGCTCTGGCGGCGACGAGGGAGATGGGGAAGGGAGGAGGGGGTGGCGACTCCCTAGGGGGAGATGCCCGTGTAGCCCTAGACGGACGACGCGGACGGGAGTCCAACAGTCTTCACTCCATCCTAAATTATAAGTCATTCCAAAAATTTTTAAGAGTCCAAAAATCTTAACTTTGACTATAGTTATACGCTAAGGTAATAATATTTAGGATGTCAACGACTCCCTCCGTTCCAAATTGTAGTTCACTTTGACTTTTTTGGTGCATGCATTTTGCTATATATCTAGATAAATAATATATCTAGATACATAGCAAAATGCATGTACTAAAAAAGTTAAAGTGAACTATAATTTGGAACGGAGGGTGTAAATATCATTGGATTCTTTATTAACTATATTTTTATAACATACGATGTCAAAAAATTTTATAATTCTCTCTATAATTTTAGTTAAATTTGAGATGTTTTAACTTTTTAAGATTTTTAGAATGACTTACGTTTTGAAACGGAGAGAGTATGTTCGTTGTGAGTTTTGAACATCCCTTGCACAGACCACAGAATGGTAATAGTAACTCGTAACTCTGGTGCGATGTGATGCGTGTGGAGCAGCTACAAAAGCCTTAAAGCCAGCCGCAGCTACGGACGAGAAAGAGCGCCCTAGAGCAGCGAAGCCGGTAGCGCTTGTTGCAGCCTGGAAGGATCGGAGCTGCCACCAAAGGCCTGAGCATGGTCAACGGCCGGCGAGGACGCCGGTCCGTTGGTCGGGTGGTGTCTGTCCTGCACGCACGGCCGTAAATGGCCCGGAGCCCACCGCGAGCGTGATCCTCGCCGGAGCTCAAGCACGCTCCGTTCGTCTGCCGCGCCGGTGGTCTCCCCGGCCCCCCCGTCTATCGGCTTATGCATACATCCGTACATCAATGCATGATCCACCGATCGCGTATTGGCACTGCAAAGAGTTTGGCACCAAGCGCGCGTCGAGTTGCTGTGGCGATCTGACTGGAGTTTGGACTGAAACCGCCGCTCTGCGGCTGTGCTGTACTACTTGCTGCCAGTGACAGCACGGGATGAACTTTTTTTTTTTGGGCGGTAGTTAAAAAGCACTGTTTAGACCCCGCTTTGTGCTACTCTGTTTCATTGGGGAAGCAATTTTTTTACTTGGGTTATTACACGAGCAGGTAGCAGACATGGGAGTTTGAAGCTATTTTTGGGAAAACAGTTGGCAACGGATAAGTAGATCTTGGAGAGGACCAAAGGAGCTAGAAGAAGCTAGTATTTCCAGCTCCATCTGGCACCCACCTACTAAGAGAATGGGTTTTTAGGAGTTTCTACTCATGAGTTGTTTCATTTTATCTCATTTGAAAAAAGTTCCAAATAACTCCTAAAAAGGTTGTGCCAAACATGACTTAGAGATAACTTCTACAACCCCAATACCCTAAGATATGCAGTTTATAAAAAACATAAAAAAACAACATTGTAAGTTAAAAGTCACAAGATTATTGACTCTAATACTTCGCCGTGTGAATGATATTGTTAAGAGGCAAGACTCTTTACGGCCACACTCTACAAATAAAAAGGAACAAAAATTCAAATTTTAAATATATGAGAGCTCATAATCAATATTTGATCCATCTAAACAATCTGAAGGTAAACAAAAATCTAATATAAACTATAAAGTTTTAAATTTCATCGAGCTTTATATCTTGGCATAAAACTTTACTTTCATATGATTTTGGTCTGGCTTACCGATTCTAGTGGTACGACTAGCTGCAGGGTTTTGGTTCAGCGTCCACTGAGTTCTTGTTCTATGTTTCTCGTAAAAGAACTGGTTCTCCTAAAATTTCTGAGATTTTTTTTATAAATTTATGTATATATATCAAAGAAACCCTTAGCGAGAAATTAAAGATGTACCATATTACAAAGTGGTCCTACGCATGCCTTCATTTAAATTTTACAAGCTGTGAAAACTTAACCTGGATTTTAGAGCTAGAGCTACCCAATTCAGCACACACAGAAGTATGAGTTTCCAGTAATAATGTACCCCAAATCACTCCAGTTCAAGTAAAAAAATAGGTTTTGCTTTGAGTCTGTGGTCAATTTCCTTGCTTGATAGTTGGGTGGGAAAAAAATGCCCCGTACTTGATTACCTTTTTAGTCAAGCCAAAAGCCGCATGTGTCGGTGGGCAACGGTTTCAACTTTACCAAATTTCCTGCGGATCAGCTTTTTCATTGCAAGTAGAATTTGGCTCACACGGTAGGAACGAAGAAAGCGAGCGAAGATCGTTGATTGGAGCTTGCGTGCAGCTCGATCGAGCTCGTGACATTTTATCACGTAGCAGAGCAGTACTCCCTCCGTTCCAAAACAGATGTCATTCTTGGTTTTCGAGAAGTTAATGTTTTTAAACTATCGATAATTGTATATTAAAATATATAAGTACTTATGCTAAGTAATTAGTATCATCAGAGAGATCTTTAAATCTAGTTTTTTTAATAAATTTATTTAAAGATATAAATATTATACGTATTTTCTATAAACCTAGACAAAGTTAAAAAAAATTAACTGACACGCTTTCCATAGCGTCATTCTTTTTGAGACGGACGGAGTAGACTAGTATTCGATCTGAAAAAAACATACTCCCTCCGTTCCAAATTATAGTTTACTTTGATTTTTTCGGTGCATATATTTTATTATGTATCTAGATATATTATTTATCTAAATACATAACAAAATACATGCATCAAAAAAGTCAAAACGAACTATAATTTAAAACTGAGGAGTACCTTTCATGCTACAGTCGGTACCAAAACCGGCTTACACCCACATAAATCGTACAGAACCCCAACTTGCTCATTTGGCCTCATTGTCTCTGATCGCGGCCTGCACGTTGTGGGCACTGCCCCGTCTTGAGACTTGGCCGAAGGGTGTTTGTTCCAGTGACCTACGTCACGGTGATTGTCTCACTGAACGAAAGAACTCTCTTCAAGATTAAGATTGGACACCCGTTCGGCCGTTCCTAGCTAGCATATTAATTATTCGACACGGCTGTATCACCAATTTCACATCAAATATTCTTCTTCTTCTTGATGTGAACAGGAGGGGGTGACCCCTACACATCATGACATCAATAATATTCTTGCGCAAGCAACTGAGTTGCGTTGCATATTTATTTCCATGTATCGATCATTCGACTCTAAAACTTAAATCGAAAGAGGAAGATGAACAGAACCTTTACTTTCAATAATATATTGTTAGTTGGACCTTTTTGATTTATACCATTATAATTTTTGAAGTTTGGAGAAACACCACTAGTATGTGTATTTTGAAGCGTACCATTATAATTCTTCGTTTTCTACAAAGATGCCACGGAATACGTATAAAGATGATTGACTTGGGCCCAACTGCTGACATATATGACAATGTATATTTTGCTGTTGACCCTCTCCACAATCACTGATGCACAGGCCTCACATGTCATCTTCTTCCTCAACATATAAAACTTGGAGGAAATGATATGTACTCTCTCCGTCATGCAATTCTAACACGGTAACATGTTTTAGTATCTAAAGTTTAACCAATTATAGATAGAAATAATAATATTTATGATATCAAATAAATATTATTAGATTCATTATGAATGTACTTTTATAATAAATTGATTTGAAGCTATAAATATGAATAATATTTGCTACAAACTTGGTCAAATGTAAACTACTTCTCTTGGCACATACTCCATCCGTCCCAAAATAGATGTCATTCTTGCTTTCCGAGGAAACTACTGTCGGCAATTTTATATTAAAATATATAAAGATTTATGTTAAGTAATTAGAATCATCGGAAAGATCTTAAAGTCTAGTTTTTTAATAAATTTATTTAGATTTATAAGTATTGTATGTATTTTATACAAATCGAGTCAAACTTATGGCATAAAAATCTAAAACGACTTCCTTTCTGGGACGGAGGGAGTAATCCATATTTGTATTTTTTTCATGGACGGAGAGAGGGTACGTTATGTAAGAAAACTGGGAAGAAACTGAGAACCCTAAGCAAACAGATGGGCTTCTGCTCTTTGTCTTGGGTCCGATGGTTGAACAGGAAGTGGCCGCATGTCTTCTTAACCAGGCCGCCTAGGAGGCAGCAGGCCGTTCTGTGAAGTTACACACTTGTACCAGTGCAAGGGTCCAAGCCTATCATGAAACAGTGGACGTAGCAAAGAGGGCGGGTGTTGAAAGGAAACGCGAGCCCAATTTTACATCGGAGAAGAGCCCAGCACAACAACACCGACACAAATAGACTCGGCAGTGGGTAAAAGGAAAAGAAGAGAGAGACGACATAAAAGCCCGAAATTATTTGACGATAAAGTATATAAAGTTTATGCCAATAAATGTGGTGGCACGTGGAGCGAGACAATTTCAATTATAAACAAATAAATAATGTTGTCAAAAAATATAAACAAATAAAAATACGTGCAAAGTATTTGAAAAACATTTATGTGGGTCACCTTGCCAGTTAAAGGAGCAATGGTGAGGGTACTTAATTATGTTACTTTCAGAAGCCTCCGTCAGTTTGTTGTCCTCGCAGTCGCGTATATGATCTGAGGTCATTTGGGCAGGACAGTTGCGATTGTCATGCTGGACTGAGTGGTGCCGGTGTCTGTGCTGCTGCTAACGCCAGAGACATTGGTAGATGTGTAGTAGAAGGCATCATGTGGTGGCACGTAAGTTGCCACCGGCATCCTCGCCGGCAGATTGGGCAGTGGCACCTCAGACCGCAGCACGTTGAGGGCCTGCCTGATGGATGGTCGGAAGCTCCGGTCAGGGTGCGCGCACCATAGTCCTACAACCATCACGGTCTCCATCTCACGGGCGTCGAACTCACCCTTGAGCCGTGCGTCGGCAGCGTCGACGATGGCTCCTCTGCCGTGCCATTCCCACACCCATTGCACGATGTGGATCACGTCTTCTCCGTCCTCATGGCGAGCCACTAGCGGGCGCCTGCCGCAGGTGATCTCCAGCAGTAGGATGCCGAAGCTGTAGATGTCCGACTCGGCGTTCGCCTTGCCGGTGATCATGCTCTCCGGGTCCATGTACCCCATCGTGCCGGCGAGCACCGTGGTGTGCGAGCCCCCGCCGTGGTCGACGAGCCTGGCGAGCCCGAAGTCGCCGAGCTTGGCGTGGAAGGACGCGTCCAGCATGACGTTGCTGGGCTTGATGTCCCGGTGCACCACGCACTGCTCCCACTCCTCGTGGAGGTACAGTAGCGCCGACCCGAGTCCCAGCACGATCTCGTGCCGGACCGGCCATGGCATAATAAGCGCATCGTTGCCGTCGTTGCCGGTGCTGTAGATGTGCTTGTCGAGGCTGGCGTTGGGCATCATCTCATAGACGAGGAGCAGCTCGCCGCCGTCATGGCACCAGCCGATGAGCTGCACCAGGTTGCGGTGCCTTAGCCGGCTGATGATTCTCACCTCGGAGGCGTACTCTTTCCTCCCTTGCTTGGAGCCCTTGGACACTCTTTTGATGGCAACGTCAAGGTTCATCTCCTTCAAGAATCCTCTGTACACCGATCCGAATCCTCCTTCCCCGAGCTTCCTGTCATCGGCAAATTTGCTGGTGGCAACAGCGAGTTCGCTGTAGCGGAACCGCTTCGGCCCGGTCCCTTTCTCGAACTCGTCTTCCATCTCCGGCGTCTCGTCGAAGAAACCTTCTTCTTCCAGCTCTTTCTTCCTCGCTTCCTCAAGGATCTTAGCATGTTTCCTCCGTCGCCATATGGAGAAGCCCAGAATAACGACTAAGGTCGTGACTGCACCGACGACGGACACGCCGATCACGATCCCAGTCTTTGAAGATTCTGTGGTGGTGGTGCAAATGACCGCGTCAGTGTTGTTACAAACTTCCCCGCAAAAAAAAAAAAAAATGTTGTTGCAAACTTGCATTATATCGCACAGCATCAATCGATAGAGGAAGAAGATGTTTACCTGGAGCCGCCGGCGGCGAAGGAGAAGGCGGTAGAAGCGCTTCCGATGCCGGCACCGACGGCAGGGTGATGTCCAGCGGGCGGAGCAGGTAGCGCAGGTAGCAACTGTACCCCTTGATGGCGCCTCCGGTGTTGTTGTCAAACCGCTGCACCAGCATGTTGGTGAAGCTCGAGATGCAGCTCGCGCACTCGCTGGCGTTGAGGTCCCTGCTGCACTGCGCCAGGCCGTACATCTTCTTAGCACCCTTGCCCGAGTAGGGCGTGCTGCTGTTGTAGATCCGCAGCGTCGACGACGCGACGCCGCCCGTGAGCTTGCTCAGCAGCGGCACCCAGGCGGCCCGCACCGCGTCTGGGTTCACAATCAGTGGCCTGCCGCCGGCGGTGGACGCGTTCTTGCTGTACACGGCGCTGTGGTCTGCGACGGCAGGGATCGGCGCGGCCGAGTACCGGAGCACGCAAGCGTCGTACGCCGCGCTCACGTTCCGGCTGCCTGGGCACACCGTCGTGACCCCGGCCGGCGCTCGGGCCAGGCAGTCGAGGCACTGCGTCGCGTTGTGGTCCGCGAAGCACATGATGAGGCCGGACACCACGTCGGCCCCCGTCCCGGCGCTGCCCTTATAGAACCAGCCGTTGTCGGCGGCCGCCGCGGGGAGCTCGGCCAGGAGCTGGTTCAGGTTCTTCTTGTACTGGCTGCCGTCGGTGTAGTTATCTGTCGTCGAGCAGGACGGAGAAGTCGGCTCCATGATCGTCTTGCTGTCCTGCGCTGCGGCCGTGACGAAGAGGATGGCCAAGGCAGCGAGTAGGAGAAGGCAGGAAGCCATGGCCGCCAGGGCGCCAGGGACGGGCGGGCACACCCTTGCTTTCTGCTCCTTGTCACATCACATCTCTGTATGCAGAAACATGAATTGTGTTTTCAAACAAAGCAGCTACAAATCCAAAGAGTCAGCCAGCAGTCAAAATAGGTGCCAGCTTCTTGCACAGTTCAGGATCCGTTTGGAAGATTCACAAGAGTGGCTAGAAACGTTTGTAAGCTAGTAGTACCACTATTCTGCTCTGAACAGATGTCATGGTTCTAAAACAGCAATCTAACATTGTAGCATGAGATTTGGACCATGTCAAATTTGATTTGGATAATCCATCGACATTGCCGGCCTGCATTTGGCTGGAACCAATTGTCATGCCGGTTCCTGTTACTATCGTTTTAATCCGATTTCTCAACCAGGACTAGCATAGTAGATGCCTTCATTTACAGTGAAGTTCACATATAAAAGTTGTGATGTCGTCCTGATGAGTCTCGCATGGCAGGTGAAAGTGAAACTGCCGGACGGCGCGCACGTGTATCCCGGATATTTTCAATGACCTTTAAGTTTTTATAAAACAGTTTTAATATTATTATTTTTAAAAGAACAGGAAATCTGCAATCGCTCGCCTTGTGTTATTTGAGTTCAAAACCAGCATCCCAAAAAAATTTTAGGTTTGAGAATTATTGGCTGGAGCATGAAAATTTCCTTCCCCTTGTGTCTGCTTAGTTCAAGGCCCTAAGAGCCTCCCTCAGATTCTGACAGTCTCAACTCAATCTCAAACCTAAAGTAGACCATAACAAACTAGCTATTAGTTTCCTTGATTGAACTGATGAATGGAGAGACTTATCAATCCATGAATGGAGCTATCTGGAGCTCTGGGCTACTTCACTATCAAAGATGGTACTAGAAACAGAGAGGAGCCATTAAATGGGTGTAAAACTTGGGGATGAGAATTCCAAGTTCTTTGATGCCAACACTTCAATTAGGCATAGGAGGAACCTCATTACCACTCTAGCGGATAACTCGGATCTCCAGTCCGTGGTCATTCTCACAAAGTTGATCTTCTATAAAATGACTTCAAAGACAGGTTTGGAACTTTTATGAAAGGATGTTGTTTGACCTCCCCTCCCTCTTGAACAAACAAGTTGACCTGACCTGACTTGAGAGCTCCATCACTGAAGATGAGATTAATGGTATATATAGGGCCCTCCTATGTGATAAATCCCCAGGACCAGAATAATGATTTCCTTGAAAAATATTGGCCTATTATAAAAGCATGATTTTTATAACCCCGGCATTGGTTTCTTAAAGAACAACATTTGCTTGAGAAATATCAATGACTCCTATATCAGCCTCATCCCCAAGAATGATGTTCCCACAAGAGTTTCAGATTTTGGGCCAATTTCTCTGCTTAATACCTCAGTCAAGACCCTCACCAAATTTCTTGCAAACAGGCTACGACCTCTCACCACAAAGGCTTGTGCATAGAACTCAATATAAATGGGTTTCTCAAGTCTAGGACAATTCAGTATTGCTTAGCATGGACCTTTGAGTATCCGCACACATTTGTCATAAGAATAAGCAAGAGATGATCATTTTGAAGTTATAATTAGAAAAGGCTTTTGATAAGATTGAGCACAAGCCCATATTGAAATAATGAGAACAAAGGGATTTTGTCACAAGTGACCTGCTTTCATGGATGGAATATGTTTTTAGCTATGACATATCATCTATGTTGCATCATGGAGTGCATAACAAGGTCTTTCACTACAGGAGAGGAGTTAGACAAGGGGGGGGGGGGGGACTCCCTATCTCCCTTGCCCTTTTTGTCTTGGCTGCTAATGTCCTTCGATCCAATAGATAAAGCCAAAGATTTGGATGTTCTCGAGCTTCCAATACCTCTTCAATCCTCCAACGAAATCCCAATTCCGCAGCATGTTGATGACACTCTAATCATCGTGAAAGGTTGTGGCACACAACTATTCATTCGGAAAGTTCTTTCTTTGCTTCATCTAGGCTGAAAGTCAACTTTTAGAAGTCAATGATGGTGCCAATTAACACCTCTCAGAGAAGCTGAACCGCCTGACTATGACTTGTTGGTGCTCAACTAGCAGCTTGCTATTTACATATCTTGGCCTTCCTCTGGGTCTGACGAGCCGACTAGTTTAATAAAAGGGTAAAGTGAATAATAATTTACAACAAAGGAGTAAGTAGTCATGTCATGCAGTGGTGACACCTGGCGTACCAACGTCGCCCTTCTCTGTTTAACTTCACCGGTTTTTTTTTTTTTTGGCGTCCTTCTGTTTAATTTGTGAGACCCACCTGATGAACCACCTGACTGAACCACATGAGGCGAGAGAATCAGAGAATGCAAATTAAAGTGGTGATTATGTAACGGACGCCTTCTTGATTGCTTCGACACCATGTCACGTCCGGTCCCTGGCCCTGGTTGAGCTGTCGCTTTGGCGGCATCCCTCTCTCTCCGCTCCCAAGTCCCCATGGGCACTCTCTGACGATGCGTGCAGCAGACCATCCGGTTACTGGGACCACTTAAAAGCCTCCCAATATTCTCTCAACATCAGAAGGACACTACTGCTTCTTTCTCCTAGAAGTGATGATCTAATCATTTTCAGTCAATCGTATTCAGAACACTAATAACGACTGAGATTGGTACAGAAAGTGATGATCGCCGTCCATGAATGAGTCCATCGGCTGATCGGCGTATGCGTAGCATTGCGTGGAGGCAAATCGTCTGACGTCCGTGTCTACCAGCTCGATCAGCTGTGTCTGACTACGGGCGTCGACCTCGTGCTATGTACTAGAGTAAATGTTGTTCGTGGACGTAGAGGAGCATATATGTAGCATTGATAGGAGCGGCGCACCGGCCGGTAGAGGTGGCGAACGGGCTACGCCAGTACGCCGGCGGCCTCTAGCAGCTACGGTGCTGGCATCACGATTTCAATGGCGACGTGTATGCACGACCTGACTGAGACTGATGCACCACACCGTACCACACGCGCCCGCCCGCCCGCCTGTGATCGTGCTGACTTTACCCGCCGCCGAGGGCGCGCGCGGCACGGGTCCCCGACGGTGCTGCGGCGGCGGCGGCGGCCCCCGTGTGGCCTTCCCTTGCCGGCTCGCTACGCAACAGTCGTGGTCGTCGCGGGGCCGTACCGTACTGGGTGCCCGCGTGCCTGCCCTGACCAACCGGACTTCTTCACTCTGGTAACCAACCCTGTAATGGCACCGTCGATTTGTCGCTACTCGCAACTAGCGCTTTCTTGCCAAACCACGTACTGTATACGATCTCTTGTTATAGGTGATCAGTCCTAGCTACAACCAAATCTGTTCCGAGTCTTGTCGCTTGTGACGGACGATGATCGATGCCTTGTTGCGCAGACGGCAATGGTGAAAATCCTGACGTCGTCGACTCGACCGGGGACACCGAGATCCGCGCGCCCCGCCGCCCTGTCCGCCCGCCGCACCCGGTGTCGTCGGCCCTCCGAAAACGGACGATCCCCACACCTGTCTGGCTGTCTGTCACCCCACGACGGCACGTACGTACGCTGCCACGCGCGCGCGCAGGCGCATGCACGTAGTAGCACAACACAGCATCATCGGCCAAACGGCTGGTTGGTGGCTGGCTGGTGAGCGGTGCGGTGAGGTGAGGCAGGCAGGCAGGGCAGCCACCGTCCGCCCGGCCGTGCTCTCGTCGTCTGGCAGCTGCGGGCGCTCTAGTGCGCCGATCCGAGCAAGGTCAGCCGCTCGGATCAGCTGCCAACCTGCCTGGCTGCCTGCCTGCCTGCCACCTCTGACCTCAACGCCGTACTGCAGAACGCACCAGAATCTTGGATGGGGTCGACGGCGGCTTTCACCGCCGCAGCTGCGGGCCAATCATTGCGGTAGGCTGCAGGCCAGGTAAGCGCGGCGCGAGCTTCAGCGTGACGCAGTTATTACTAGCGAGAACCCCACGTTGGCATCCACCTCGAGATGCCCGTACCTGCCTACTGCGACTCACTCTGCTAGCTACTGCTGCTGGTGTCCGTCTGTCTGTAGGGAGGAGTGGCGTGCCGCGTGCGTGGCCACGGCCGGGGCCGCGGGGGATGGATGGATGGATGGACCCTGGATGGATTGATTCATTTCATTTCTCCCTCCCACCTCGCCTCCGCTATTAAACGCCACCCGCCGCACCCGCCATTTTTAATACCGAGCGCGCGCGTCTCGCTGCCGCCCTGCCGTGCCGTGCTGTCGCCGCTCTCTCACTGCTGCTGCTCACGCGGTCGTCTCCGGGGCACGGGGAGATGCGGGTTGGCGATGGTGGTGAGACTGGGGCGGGCCTCCGCGGCGGCTGGGCGTCGAGGAGGAAGAGGTGTGGGGCCGTGGCGGAGGACGGGGAGGCGAGCGGGTGCTCGGCGAGCTCCACCAGCCGCGGGAGCAGCGCGCACGGATCCTCTGGCGGCGACTCGGTCAGTCCTCCTCCCTTCCTGTCTGCCTAACTGACTATAAGCTGCAGAGCTGCTTGGTTTCTTTTGCTCGCGTTCGTTGCCGCCCGTTTCCTTTGCACTGCACCACACAGCTCCACTACCAGCAATGGTGGAAGCGCCAAACTTCTGATGGAGAGCAGGAGAGGAGAGGAGAGGAGCCGCGCTTGGGTTTGGCTGATTGTTTTCCCTTCCCTTTGAGCATTTCTTGATTGAGATGGCGAAGACGAACCAGGTGCCATCACCGATCAGATAGCAGAAATACCTCATCCCCCCCCGGTGATGCGAGATGGGGATCGATCTAGGGTGATTACTGATTAGCGGTGAACTGATGATACTGTATGTTGATGCGAGTGGTTTCACACGGATCTAGATAGTCAACGAAACCGTACACCTAGATGCCAGTGCTAGGGACAAGAAGCAACAGAGTTAACATAAGATACTGTCCAGGTTCCAGCTATATACTGTAGAATACAATATAAGTACAACACGGCCTCTGCCTCTCTGGTAAACACTATCGCGATAAACAAGCATATGGGGCCCTAAACCCTGGCAACGGGGACGGCGAAAATGGGGCATTCTAGGAGGGAGGGTCCTTGGTTTTCACTTTTCTTTTGATCGATCCCCTGTTTGCATGTGCAGCTTCTTTGGACTAGATTAGGTTCAGGTCGTATTACTTTTTAATCTGATGAAGAGAAGTGTCGGTGCAGCCTTTAACCAGGTTCGTGCGCCGGGGTGGTCGACTGGGGACGACGGATCCGGAGCGGGACGAGCCGCTCACTTCTTCATCCTCCTACGGTGAGCACTGAGCAGAGCACGACGTGGTCAACAAAAGGCTCATTGCTCCCACAGTTGTTGTACTCTTACACTGCTTCATTGTCTTGCTTGTACAACACCACTGTTGCTGCTTCTTTTTCCTTGTTAATGCACGACTTCGCCGCCATAAAAGCTGATGGACTTTGCGCCTGCCCTGAAGCTTCTGTAGGTTCCACGGAGCCACGAGAGGAGGATGACGATGCGGCATTAGGAGCGGCCAAGGACAAGAGGTGGGTACATGCACGAGCACGATCCCAAGGGCAGCAGATCAAGAATGCAGCCGTCCCCTGTTTCACTGGCGGTAATACTTTTACCATGATTACTATTCTTTTACCTGGCCATTGCCGATTGGTAGGTAGCTCGTGAGCCTTAATCTCCTATGCCCACAACCTGTTTGACAGAACGCCAAGGCCAGCGCCATCCGTTGGGAGCTGTTCTTTTCCAAGGCAGTAGCAAGGACAGGGCGCAGCGGCCGGCCTCGGTTGATTTCGGCTGCCCTGGCGGCGTTGCCAGACCATCAACGCAGTCTCCAGGGTTCCCGGTCACTGGTGTTGTCGGGGTGATGAACAAGGGGCTGGGCATGTCATATTCATCATCACACGGTGGTAGGCCAGACGTGCTGTCTAGTCCCGGGACACCGAGCTACAGTCGGCGTGGGATGACAGGCATTGTTGGCTATCAGCAGCAGGGTCTGAATTCCGAAAGAGTGATCCCGCCTTTGGCTGGCCATAGAAGGCATCCGGGAAGCGGCATGGTGTTGCCTTATAGCAGTGGGAGGACACTGCCGTCGAAGTGGGAGGATGCAGAGAGGTGGATCTCCAGTCCTAATCCTAACCCCAATAACGCACTTGGGAGGTCGGTGCCGCAACTCTGGCGGCCGAAATCTAAAAGTGGCCCTCTTGGACCGACTGGTAGATTTGGTGGGGCGTACTCTTGTGTTTCATCATCAGCTCAGTCTCTTGACAATGGTAGAGTTGGAAATCCCACTGTGAATGCACCTTACTTGGCTGGGACATTGCTACCTGAGCATGTTTGTGGGGGTGTTATGGACTGGGGAAGGGATCTAAGTGGTGCATCGGGTGATGATAGCAGTAATGGCCGAGGAGGCAGGCCTGGTCAAATGAATGGTCGGCATCCTGCTACCAGGGTTTCTCAACAACTTGGTAGTGCAGTCGAGTCATATCAGTCATTGCCTACATCACTTGAATCTATACAAGGTAAATGCCCCTATGTTCTTGAGCATTATGTACTAATGTGTATATTATCTCTTTATGTTTTGTTTAGCACCAGTTTTCTGTTGAGAAATGTAGATGACAAACTTGGTAGCTGAATTTCCCTATTGAACTAGAAGGTTTAGACGAATAAATGTTGCTGGCCAGCTTGGTTCTAATATTCAGCAAACAATGCTTTGGACTGTAGTGCTTATGCTCAAATTTCTCAAGGGGAACCTTTGGTTTCTTTTTGTGCAGATGGTAGAATTGAGAACATAAAAGACTCTGCCACTAGCAGTGCCTCCATAATTGTGAGGAAGGACATGGCAACACAAACAAGCCCTGATATTAGCAGGTCATCTTCTCCCAGCATGAGGACTTCATTCTCCCGTTCACTATCGGCGCAACAAGTCAAAGAGCTGGAGAGTTGTTTCTCTAAGCTTGAGGTCAGGGATGTGCAAGTGGATGATCGGGTGACTCTGACTAGGTGGTCGAAGAAACATGTCACCCGAGGCTCTGACAAGAACACACCAAATATTATTGAATGGAAGAAGAAGACTATGGATTCTAAATCTTCTGCATGGGAAGTAACAGAAACTGCAAAGTGTATATCAAAGTAAGAGGCTGCTATTATTGTTGAATCTTTTCAGATAAATTAGTTGTTTGGCTTGCTCGATCCATACATTCTACTATTCCTATGCACCATAGTTTTGTATCAAACTAACTAATTAGATGTTTACTTCATGAAATCATGCAAGAAATTCTTTGATTGTATCTTCTTCTAATTTGCTGCTCTGCCTCAACTGTCATTTACAAAATGAATTTTAGTATTACAATAGGTCAAATTTTTAAGTTGTTACATTAGTTTTAATGTATAGCTTTGGGAACTGTATTTGATATTAGATCTTAAAAAAAAACTTTCTGAATTAAGCAAAAGGATGAGGCCTAGTGCCTTCACACTAATATAATGGTGCCTGAATTTGCTTTATAAGACTTTTGAAAGAAGAGTTTCTAAAGTTGATAACTGCTAGGAGCAAAAGTTACATGGCTAGTGTTAGAACATAGTTTATGTAGGAATATAACTGTCTTTGTCAACTGTTACATTTTCATCCTTCCAAGTTTGAAGTGGCGTATGATTTCACTTGTTATGCTGGGAGAGACTAGTCATCACTTCCATTACCTATTCTGTATTTGCAATCTTCAAGTAGTTTGTACCTTTGGTGGATGGTAAGTTATCTAATATAGGTATTGGAGAAGCCAATGTAGTTGTAACACATTTACCTTGTTTTGTCAAAAACTGATGGATGCACTTGCTGTTTATATAAAGGATTGAGGGAGAGGAAGCAAAAATGACTACATGGGAGAATATGCAAAAAGCTGAAGCAGAAGCAGCCATACACAAGCTTGTGGTATGCTTGTTTCTCCATTCTGGATGGAACTTTTTTTTTTCTTTTTTACACTGCATTCCAGTTTCCTCCCTGCTAGGAGGTTTGACCTCATCTCATGCTTGTTATTCATCAGATAAAACTTGAGAAGAGAAGGCCATACTCGCTTGAGAGGATTTTCAGCACTCTCAGGTCTAGCTCTCGGAAAACACAGGTGGTACGCAGTACATCAACCGCAAATCAAGATCAGCATATTTCCAGGACTATCAAAACGGCGCCACACCTCAGCAAAAACGGTCAAATGAGTTCATTGAGTGGATGCTTCACATGTCATGCTTTCTAGAGATGTAGCTCCAGGGTAAAGTTTGTTGAATTTCAATTTCCTCTTTCTACATCAGAAATCCTATTGCTGAAAATATTTCATTTTGAACATGTAGACAAACCTACTTTTAAGTCAGTTAGGAACATTTTGGTAATAGAAGGATATATTTCTGTCTGTACATTGGTCCATGCACGCTTAACATTAGTTTCCTTGTTTTCAGGCACTATTGTTACTTTCAAGTGTAGAGCAAAAACCAGATCCTTGTCAGTAAGGAACTAGTGCCTGAACTTCCCCCCTTCCAATGGTCAATCTATAACAGGGATCATATTCTGGATTGTCCTTTATTTTTTTATTTGCTAGGGGAACATAAGAAAGTATATGTAGAAGCAAAATGAGAGGAGCTGTTGTTACCATCCATTATTTTGTGATTATTGTTACCACCACATAATAATAAAATAGTTCCTTTGATCTGCTAGTATTCCACTGGATTGTTGTTAGTTGTTACAGAAATTATCCCAGAATTCAAGAAACTTTTAACATTTGTGTGTGCCGGTAAACGTAGGATTGGGGTGCTGCAACTATGGCGACAACCTTATCAGTATGGTGTGGTATGTTCCCTTGGTTTTTAACGACACGGAGATACGAGTAGAGTACTTCCTCGGTCCAAAAAGAATGCAACTATGGTTTTGTGACAGTCAAACTGGCTAAAAATTGACCACGTTTATAACGAATAGTATTAACATATGTCTCCAACTAAATTGCTTGTGAAAATAGATTTTATAATTAATTTGATAATACTTATTTTGTATCATAAATATTACTATTTTTTATATAATTTTGATTAAACTTCAAATGGAGACTTCTCGAAATGTAGGAATTGTAGGGATGCCAGCTGCACGTGATTTGAGAGTGGCATCAACTTGTGTTGTGACAACAGACAACTTGAGTTGAGTGTGACATCAACTTGTGTAGTGATAATAGATAATTCGGGCAGCCGTCCAATGCCTAGGTCGGAGGGCGAGCCAGGGGAAAATCTTCACACGGAGCGGTGGCCAGGTCGCTCAGATTAAGTCACAGCCTGTCACGACAGGGCCAAGCGCCAACAAACACCTGCTACTTCTGAGACAGGAGCGAGAACCTATGAGCACATATAGTGCTGTGTTCCTTCGTCATGCACATCTAGGTGGTGTTTAGGTACATTTGGAATGCCAAAACTTTTTTTTGCAAAAACTTTTTGGTGCCAAAACTTTACCTTCAAACTTTGCATCTTGATGTTCAATTGCTTGCCAAAACTTTAGCTATACAGACACAACACACGCCTCCATGACATTTTTATCCAGTTTTGGGTCTCTTGAGTCCCAAATGCCAATTGCCAAAAAGATGGGATAAAACAACAAAAGTTTTTGCAAAACTGAGGGAACTAAACAAAGTCATGAGCACATTGGCCGCCCTTGGCGAAATGCTGCTGCCACTCCATCAATGACCGGTCGAAGCTGCTAGACTAGAGAGCTCACAGGCGCGACGTTGTACGCTAGTTGGCTTAAACTTATCAGTTATGATAGAATGTTTTGTCTCTCGTAACAAAAGGTGGACAATATTTTTTGATCTGGCTTTTCAGGACACCTATTTCTTCCGAGGTACAGCAACTTCGGTGACACTACTTCTGAAAACGATCAAGCACGAAGTTGACCAGTGGGTCAAAGCTTGTGACAAGAATCTTATTGCCAACAATATGATTGGATAAAAATGAATCATAGAGTAGTACTAGTAGCACATTTCGGCCAAGCAAGCTGTGTCGCGGTTAGAGTGCTTAAACTATAGTACGAGGGCACTCCAAACTTTGACATGTAAATAAACTCTTCTGCCTTAAATAAATACTCCCTTTGCTCTGGATTATAAATCGCTTCGACTTTTTTTAGTTTATCCGTTTTACTATACCTAGATATATAACAAAATATATATCATAAAAGCTCGTGACTTATAATTTGAAACGTAGGATGTATAAAGGGATTTGCTATATTGCAGTCGTGTGAAATTTTTTAGGGCAATTTGGAGAGATCAATCGATCCCTACCTACTTTCATTTCACATGTGCTCAGCAAGCCGAGCGGTGAAAAGATATAAGCATCAATATATTTTCTAACAGGTAAGGGAGGGTGGGGTGGGTTGGGTGAAGATTTACGGCACGTCGCCCCAAGAAATAAATCCAGATGACTATCCTATGTACCAGAACATCGAAAAAAGTACGTAGAACATCACATATATACTATGCAAAGATCGCCTTAAATATCATAGAACATCGTCTAAACACATGAAAAAAATCTAGACAGTTGTAATACAGGAAAAGTGGTGTATAAAAGATGCACAAGTCTTTTTTCTAAAAATACTAGTAACTGTATTAATTAATTAATATAATAATACTTTTGTAATACTTCATGAGTAGTGGAAGTACTATGGCCGGATCAAAGTTGTTTAAAGGATTGTTGTCAAAAGAAAGAAAAAATGTTGTTCAATCGAACCGGATCGGCTCAGCAATTCCCAACACCGGGCCTAATTTCCATTCTTTCTGAGTTTTCACTACCCTGGCGGTCTGGCCCTGGATCCGCCTCCGTCTCTGACCTCCCCACCTCGCCGCCGCCGCCGCCGCCGCCCATCTCCATCAGGGCCGGCATCCAGCAATGCCCGCCGCCACGCCATAGCTCACCGCACGATGCCCTCGCCCGCGCCCACGGCGCTGCCCCGTCTCCTCGCCGCCATCTCCGCCGCCGCCTCCTCGCCCGCGGACCTCCGCCGCCTCTCCCACCTCCTCCTCGTCCCCTCCGCGCCTCTGCCCCCCATCCGGTGCCTCAACACCCTCCTCACGGCGCTCGCCCGCCACGGCATGCTCCCGGACATGGAGTCGCTCGCCGCCCGCATGCCCGTCCGCAACCTCCGCACCTACACCACCCTCATCAACGCCTACTGCCTCGCCGGCGACCTCCCCGCCGCCAAGCGCCACCTGTCCTCGCTCCTGCGCGCAGGCCTCACGCCGGACTCCCACGCCTACACGTCCTTCGTCCTCGGGTACTGCCGCACGGGGCTGCTCGCGCACGCCTGCCGGCTGTTCCTGCTAATGCCGCTGCGGGGGTGCGCGCGCACCCCGTTCACGTACACGGCCCTGCTCCAGGGGCTATGTCGCGCCGGGATGGTGTGCGAGGCCATGTCGGTTTTCGCTGGGATGCGGCCTGATGGCTGCGACCCTGATTCGCACGTCTACAGCACAATGGTGCACGGGTTATGTGAGGCAGGACGAGCTGGAGAGGCGGTTGCGCTGCTCACAGATGCAATGGGGAAGGGATTTGTGCCGAATGTTGCTGTATACAATGCTTTGATCGATGGCTACTGCAGTACTGGAGACTTGGAGCTCGCAGTTGATGTCTTCAATGGGATGCAGAGTAAAGGGTGCTTGCCGAATGTCCGCACTTATACTGAGCTGATATGTGGGTTTTGCAAGTCGGGGAAAGTAGACAGGGCCATGGTACTATACAGCCAGATGGTTGGGGCAGGTTTAGCTCCAAATGTGGTGACATACACAACCTTGATTCAGGGGCAGTGCAACGAGGGGCACTTGGAACATGCTTTTAGGCTGCTTCATTCAATGGAGACTAGTGGGCTGGTCCCTAATGAGTGGACTTGCTTAGTGCTGATTGATGCTTTGTGCAAACGTGGGAGAATTGAGGAAGCGCAGCAGTTTCTCGGGTCTCTTGTTCAGAAGGGAATTAAGGTGAATCAGATTGTCTACACCAGTATGATAGATGCATTGTGCAAGGCGGGGAATTTTGATGGTGCTCGTAACCTGATGCAGAAAATGGTCACAGAAGGGTGTGTGCCAGACGCCCACACTTACAGTTCGCTGATTGATGGACTATGCAGGGAAAATAAGCTGTCGGAAGCAATATCGCTGTTGGATGATATGATCGAGAATGGATTACAGGCCAATGCCGTACCATTTACCATTCTAATTGATAAGCATGTCAGGAAGTTTGGGTCTGATTCCCCAAAAATGATATCTGATAGGATGGCTGTGGCAGGTGTTAAGCCTGACGTTGTCACTTATACAGTATTTATACGCTCCTATTGTCAAGAGGGAAGGATGGAAGATGCTGAATCTATGATGGTTCTGATGATTGATCAGGGTGTTCACCCTAATATAGCCACATATAACACATTGATTAAAGGATATGCAAATCTTGGGCTAGTCAGTCAAGCATTTTCATCTTTTAAGAACATGGTTGATAATGGATGCAAGCCAAATGACGAGTCTTACACAGTTCTCCTTCGGCTGCTACTAAAGAAAAATTCTGACCATGACTTAGTTGTCAATTCTATTGATGTATGGAAAATAGTTGACATGAAAGTTCTCGAGGAACTTTTGGAGGAGGTGATTAAGCTTCAGTGCACCTTAGCCAGCTATACTTATGATTGTTTTATTAGATGTTTGTGCAAAGTTGATAGATTGGAGGAAGCAAAGGGTTTTCTCGTAGGGATGCAGAGTGCTAACTTGACCCCAAGTGAGGATGTATATACTTGTATGATAGAATGTTGCTACAGAATGAAATTGGTAAAAGAAGCTTTAGGGTTTCTTGATTCAATGGTGGAAAGAGGCTATTTACCACGTTTAGATTCTTATAGGTTTATTATTTGTGCTCTTTGTGAGGAGGGAAGCTTTCATACTGCTAAAAGCATTTTTGGTGACATATTGTCAAAGGAATACAACTGTGATGAGATTGTTTGGAAGATTTTGATTGATGGTTTATTACAAAACGGAAACACTGCTGACTGCTCCCGTCTGCTATCGTTCATGGAGGAACAGAATTGCCGTCCTAGTTCTGCAATATATGCTAGGCTTACAGGTGAAATAACAGTTACAAGTGATGCTCAGGAAATTGCTACATGAATATGGACAAACCGACTAACCTTATAGTTGGTGTTGATGCTGATGGGTCCATGAATCAGTCAAGGTACAGGCTTAATGTGCTCAAGCATTATATATATATTCTTTCTTTATGTTTTGGTTAGCATTGGACTACTATTAATAAATGTTCATGATAAAGCATTGATTCTTGAATTCGTCTACAGCTAATGTAGCAGAATTCCCTATTGAATTAGGTAGTTTTAGAAGGCTTAAATATTGATAGTCAGCTTCATTGTAATGTTATTTAGCACACAGTGTATTCAACCTTATTTTGTTTGCGCAATTTCTCAAAGGGCATTGATATCCTTTCGAAATATTATTTTCTACTTGTGCAGATTGAGAGATTGAAAGCATAAAAGACTTTGGCACTAGCAGTGCCCCTGTAATTGCGAGGAAGGATGTGGCAACACAAACAGGCCCTGATATAAGCAGATCCTCTTCTCCCAGCATGAGATCTTCATTTTCCTGTTCACTATCAGTGCAACAAGTCAAAGACCTGGAGGGTTGTTTCTCTAACCTTGAGATTAGGGATGCACAGGTGGATGATCGGGTGACTTTGACTAGGTATTCCATGGTTGAGACTCTGCAAAAAGGCAACAGATTCAGATATTATCGAGTGGGAGAAAAAAATTATGGAATTTAAATCTTCTGACTGTTAAGCGATATCAAAGTAAGGGGCTGCCATTACTCTTAATTCTTTTCAGATAATCCTAGTTGTTTGTCAGGCCTTATCCAGGCATACCCTTTTTTTTGTGCACTATAATTTTCTTAGACTAACTCACACAGTTATTTCTGTGCATTATCTTTTTATTAGACTTATTTGTTTTCTTCAAGAAGTATTAGACTTATGACCTCTTCATAGAACTGTGTAACATATTCTCGTATTATCTCCTCTAATATGTTAGCCTGCTGACGACACAGAGGCCAATAATTTTCTTCCATCATCTAAAATGAAATATATTGTAGCCTGCCTTAAATTTGGTGTTCTCATAGTGCATTTTATAATTCATTTTATTGGGTGATCTTTCTGTTTCTGTTTGAGAGATCCAGTTAGGGAGTTGACCTTTCTTGTATTAATATAAAGGAGGAGCAGTAATCAAAAGATGTGAAGCATCCTGGCTCCTTTCAGGGGCAGATCCCATGTTATTCAAAGGCATTCAAGTGAATGCCTAAGCCCTGAACTTTTAAGATAAACGGAAAAACTCCAATACTCCGCTATATGATATGCATTTCATGAAAATTGCACCAGATACTTAAGATTTCCAGCTTAATAGTGAGAACAGCTTGTTGCTCTTTAGTTTGTAAGAATTTCAGTAGATATTCATAAAATGGTTAAATAGAACAGTGTTATGCCATAAATTTTCCCCGCTTTCTTTTTGTTATTATCGAAGTCTGAAATAGTGAAAATCCTGTGTCTACCACTGGTTCTGTTCACATAGAATGCAGAAGTAGTTGTTGGGCTGACTACAGTTTTGGAGCTAGTTGGTAATTCATTTCTTGGGTGATCATCAAATTCTTTATTTCCTATTATTGACGTTGAGTTTTGTGAAGTGCATTTATACTCATTCTAAAGGAATTTCTGATGCAATTAGAAGAATGAGGGGAACTACTTAGCTAATATAACGGTGTCCAACGAGTCTTTATAGTTGAAAACTAAAGTGAGCAGTAGGTACATGAATAATGTCAGTACATATTTTATACATCACCATTTGCAGCTAGAGGTTCCTGCTTCACCTGTTCTGTAAAATCTGCAGCTACTGCTTATCCTTTGTGGATGGTCAATCATCAAATATAGGGATTTGAGAAGTTAATGAAACTGTGATAAATTTACCATGTTCCTTCAAATACTAATGGATATGCTTGCTATTTGTTAGAAGGATTGATGGAGAGGAAGCAAAAATGATTGCATGGGAGAATATGAAGAAAGCAAAAGAAGCAGCAATACAAAAGCTTGTTCTATGCTTATTTCTCGTTTCCAGGTTTAGTTTTTCTTCATTTTTTATGCTTCATTCCTGTCCCTTTTCTTGGCTGATAGAAGGTTTGATATCCACTCATACATTTAATTCTTCAGATTAAACTTGAAAAGCAAAGACAGTACTCGCAGAAGAGAATTTTCAACACCCCCAGGTCTGGTCCAGGAAAATGCAGGTGTTACACAGCACATCAACTGCGAATCATGGTCAGTGTATTTCTAGGAGTATCAAAACAGCGGCACATCTCAAATGAGTTTGTTGCGTCATTGGGTGAATGCTTCATGTCACTTTCTTGAAAAGCAAAAACAGTACTCGCAGGAGAGAATTTTCAACACCCTCAGGTCTGGTCCAGGAAAATGCAGGTGTTACACAGCACGTCAACTGCGAATCATGGTCAGCATATTTCTAGGAGTATCAAAACAGCGGTACATCTCAAATGAGTTTGTTGGGTCATTGGGTGAATGCTTCATGTCACTTTCTAGAGATATGGCTGTGTTTGGTTGAGCTCAAGTGCTTGCCAACCAAACAGGTGAAACCTGAAGGTGCTTTTTTTCAGAAGCAACTGATTTCGTATAGTACAGTTTTGGTAGCACCTTGGATCCTTTTTTTTGGCTTGACTTTCTACTTTTCGAAATGGGTGGATATAGAGCTGTTCCACAGAAGTTTAAAGGGAGATAGAGAGAGGGGTAGGTTTTGTACTTGTTTCACCCAAATAGTTTACAGTTTATTAACAACACATAGCTTACAACAATTTTTTCACAGCACATAACTTTTTTCACAGCTCACAGCTAAACCAAACAGACCCATAATTTCGTGCTATGAGTCCAGATTTTATCATTGATGAATAGCATTCACTGCATATATTTGCTTGCAACGACTGTGCAAAGTATTTCTCATGATTTACTATATAATCAAAGTATTAGGGGTTATGAAATTTGCATTTCATATTACTTCAGGAATTATGTGTGGGATATGAATTGCTTGTCAATTTCAAATTTGCTTATGTCGCCGCGGCTCAGCAAGCACCACCGCCGGCTCTCCACGGGGTAGCAGGGCGAGCACGTCGAAGCCGCACACGCGGGATTCCGAGTACGAGTCGAACTATCCAGCCGAGGTAGGATCGGATTCGGTGAAAGTATTTTTTTAAAAAAAATAATATACAGATGGAAGGCCATTGCTGAAAATTGTGACTTGATTAATTGGGCTAACCTTAGAAGGGTAGTTTATATATCATGTCATACATAGGCCTCATGAGCCTAATACACTCATACTCCAGCACCCTCCTGCAGTCTGGACTACCGGCAGTGGAGTCGAAGACCGGACAAGAAACCGATCGAAGTCGGTCGAGGCCCTTGCGGTGGAGACCCCCCTGCAGCTGCAACTAGCCACTGGTGATGTTGAGGCTGGAGCGAAACTCGGAGAAGGTCGACGAGAGGAGGCCCTTGGTGAAGATGTCAGCGAACTAGGAGGAGCTCGGGACGTGAAGCACCCGAACGTCGCCGATGGCCACCCGATTGCGGACGAAGTGCAGGTCGATCTCCACGTGCTTGGTCCGCTGGTGCTGCACAAGGTTGGTGGAGAGGTAGACCGCGGAGACGTTGTCACAGTAGACGAGCGTGCTCCGGGAGAGAGGGCTGTGGAGCTCAGCGAGGAGCTGTCGGAGCCAGGAGGCCTCAGCCACGCCGTTAGCAATAGCACGGTATTCCGCCTCGGCACTGGAGCGGGAGACCACGGGCTGGCGCTTGGACGACCAGGACACCAGGTTTTCGCCCAGAAAGACAGCGTAGCCGGAGGTGGAGCGTCGAGTGTCTAGACACCCGGCCCAGTTCGCATCAGTATAGACGACGAGCTCGGTGCCACGGTCGAGGCCCCCCTGTTGTCGAGGCCCCCCACCGCGGTCGAGGCCCTCCCGCGGTGGAGGAGCAGGCCATAGTCGACGGTGCCGCGGAGGTAGCGGAGGAGGCGCTTGGGAGCAGTGAGGTGGTGTGGCAGAACCTCCTAAATCCTATAGCCCACACGCATGATTATTATCTAAACAGACTCCAAATAACCATGAATATGTTCCATAAAACTTAAAAGGTCTGTCGGGTGAATCCCGAATCATCCACGATTCTCCGAGCAGGATCAATCATTACAAAGAGGCATTGCAGTATTACAACAGTTTTATACAAATAATATACATCGGAGTAAAATAGCGGAAGGATTACAATAACATAAGTTTATAAACCATAAGTTGGATTATTACAAACCATATAGCAGCGGAATAACGATATAACTTATTACATTAACCTTGATTGTATGCTCTATCCAAGAGCGAGATATCCTATTCGTCGTCACTTTCCTCGACGACGGTCATGCAGCAGGATGCGAAGCATTCCTGCCCATGATGCTCACCTGCAACAAGGGTTCAATAAACTCTGAGTACAAAAGTACTCAACAAGACTGACCCGACGAAAAAGAGGGGTGAAGACTCAGGAAATACAGGCTAGAGGGACAAGGTAAGGCTTGCAGGAGATAAGAAATTTTACAGAAAAGCTTAAAAGAAAGAAAAGCTGTTTTGTTCAAAATCCAATTGCCAACCAACTTCCTTCTTAAACCTTACTTATTATTCAAGTTGTTACTACGACGATGAACACCGATCGAGTCTTCTTCTCCGAGAAGCACGATGATTCGAATCCATTTTCATACCCAGCTGGGACCTAGGTTACTGATATGTAGGAGACTCTAACTCCTAAGCATAGCAGGTGAACCGATATACCGGGATAACAACCGTAGCCATATATTACCACATGATACACGTGAGCACTTCGACCCAGTGTACCGAGATACGTGGGAACTTAAACCCACAGTAAAACACACTATGACATATGTGGGGTCTCTGGCCCCACTATAAGTCACTTCATGATATACCCGGCTCCAGCCATCAGTATATCACTTCATGCATGTGGATTTTCTAATTTCTCGATGTCACCAGTTCACCATCGACACGGGACCTAGGGCATCAATAGACGGAAACACTACAGAGGGACTCCGTTCCTAATACAAGTTAGCCGTCCGGACTCGATTTATTAACTATCATCATGATCTCAACAGATAAACCAAACTCATCTTTTTCATTCTTTTACCTCTGAACACTTAATTAAATAAGCAAGGCTAAGCATTACTACGTATCTGTTTGAACAGGTAACAAGGAATATGAAAGTAAGACAGGTAATGCAGTTGGTGGGTTTTCACTCAACTCCTATTACTTAATGTATCATATCATAACTGAAACAATAAAACTTTTATAAAATGGAATAGGGTTTGAATGCATCCGGGGCTTGCCTTGGTATTCGGGGTAGACGGTCTCGAGCTCTGGATCAACTCCCAACTCCTGAGTCTGCTCTTCCTTCGGATCTGAGGCAACAACGTTAAACTCTCCGTTATTGAAAACTATACGATACAAACATATGCTTCAACATGATGGAATCATAAACATGATGCTCGATGATACATGATCAGATTAATGGCTTGAGTATAACTTTTCTCACGATAAAGTTGCAAGCCAACCAAAACATACTTACTAAGTTCATTAGGGTTAACTATATTATTTACGAAAGTTATTAAACACATGAAATAACGTTAATTAAGCTCTAATGACATGATTCAGGTAGACGTAAACAATTAATTAAAGTGCCAAAGGTCATTAGGGTTAATGACCCAAGGTCATCAATCAATCCCAAAGTCAAACAAATCCTATAATGATTAACTTAATTAAATGGGTTAATTAATTATTTAAAAGCATAAAATAAAGACATAAAAAATTAAAGTTGTCTAATTAAGCTCAAAATTTTATTTTGAAAAGCTCTTGGTCTAATTAGATGGCAAAACAAATTTCAGAATTAAAAGCCAATTATTTTATTTATTAAAAATCATTGAAGGTTCATTTTCAATTAAAAGGGCTAATTTAACTTATGTAAAAAGTACTCAAATTTGGCATTTTATATTTTTTCTAGGTAGATGACATCATAAAGAACACATACAAAAATTTTCAAAATTTTTGGAACTATACATGAATTATTATGATTTTTCAAAGAAAATAGCATTTAAATCATTTTCTAAAAATAGAAAAAGAAAAAGGAGCACAGTGCTCCCGCGCTGACGGACGGTCCGCCGGCGGTTGACCGGCGATTACTCACCGACGGTGAGGTCTCCGGCGACCGGACTTGAACCATCGGGCTCAGCTTGGCACGAGGAGTCGATCAGGGTGGTAAATGACACGGCGGGGTGGCGGCGGCACCCAAGCCGGCGGCCATGGCGGCGCGACGGAGCTCGGGGGCGGCGACAGGGCTCACCGGAGCAATTTTCGGCGACGGCGAGCGCACGGGCAGGTGCAGGACATCAACGCGAACACGCTGGGACAGAAAATGAAACCGGTTCTGGCCTCTAGCTCAAATGGCTACGCGTGCGGCGGAGCGGCAAGGTCACGCCGGCGGCGACGCATGGCGATCGGACCCTACGGCGCAAGAGAAGTGAAATCGAGGGCATGGACAGGTGCAGGAGCTCACCACGGGTCTAGTGCGCACGCTAATGAAGGCCCAGAGTGGTTGAACCGAGCTGTGGACGGCGGCGCTGATGGCGGCGGCGGCGCTCCGGTGGCAAGGACGGCGTTCCGGCGCTTCCTGTGCACCATCAGACCGACCAAGAGGCGCATAAGGGGCAGCGAAACACGAAGAACATGATGAGAGGGTTAAAGGTAAAATATTTTCCACCTTGGCGGCGGTGGATGGCGAGGAAGCTCGCGGCGGCTTGGTGACCGGTCGCGAGGAAGACGACGTCGTGCGGGCGGCTCGGGCAGGGAGAGCGAGCACGAGCTAGCCCAATCGAAGCGCAAGGACATGGTGGAGCTTTTAGCAAGACGAAGTGAGCAGAGATGGAGCGACGGTGGTGAATTTGGGCGGCGGAGCAAGGTCGTCGGCGGCGGCAGCAGGGAGAAAGAAGAGAAATGGCGGCGGCCGACCTATTTATAGGGCAGAGGCGAAGCATGGACGAGCGACACAGCGATGGTGAAGCTTCGCGCGTCTAGGAGCGCGTTGGCGGCCGTGCATGTGTGGCGGTGGACGGCGGCGCGGGTTGAGAAGCCGGCGATGGCGGCCGACCATAGGTCTCGGTGCTGTTCGAGAAAATTACAGAATTGCCATTCGTTTGAAATTACAAATTAGTCCAAAATTTACATAAGAACTTGAAAATCTCCAAAAATAACATTTGCATAACTTTCCAAGAGCTACACTTTTTATTTAACTGATATCTCCAAATTCTGTCCGGATTTTGAAATATGAATTCAAATTCAAAAAGGGAATAAAACCCTAGAAAAAACATTTGAAATTACTTTTGATTTTTCAATAAAACTTAAAAATATTCAAAACTATAAAATGTTTAACTCTTCAAACCAAACCTTTTTCATATACAAAGTTTCCCCAAATTATGCATAATTTTTGAATTATGGTTTTAAAATCAAAAGGGGACAAATGCTAAAAAACTGTATTTTCAAATTTATTTGAAATTCTTTTTGGAAACTTGAAAAACTTTATATACCAACTTTGTAGCTCTTGTCAAGATCTACAAACTATCTTTTTAGAGTATCCCCAAATTCCGTATAGATTTTGAATTACAGAAAAGGGGATAAAACTAGGTTTTGAAATAAAGGGTTTTTGAAACCGAATTCAAACTCGATTTCGTTTCTAATTTAATTGGTTGGTTATTAGGGATCACATACATCATCCAAGGACATTTTTAGGTCAATGACCCAATGACACCCTTGGTTGACCAAGTTGACTTTCGAAAAACATTTTATAGCTTTCCAAATTGAATTTAAATTTGAATTACAAGACTTGAGAGTAAGCTTTGAAATCCAAATTCAACTTCAAATATGGAAATCATTTTTAGGGTTGGACTTAAATTTATACACTATGCTTGACACTAGTGTAAATACGGTTTACACCTCAAGTACATAGAATATAAACTAAGCATTTGAGATGACATTCGAAAGTAAGGTTTTATTATTTCATGTGACAACACATTTCAGAAACACAATCAACCTATGAAATGTAAACTTGTTTTAGTTAATGCACATCAAGATTGACTTAATCATGAATTCTTTGCATTGCATATGATGATATGGCAGTTTTAGTTAATATAACACCAGAGGTGTTACAGGTGGGGCTCTCGAGGATCATGCATGTGGAGACATATCTGCTGAACTGCATAGGTGATGTTCGGTCTGCTGAAGGTGAGGTACTAAAGTGCACCGGCAAGACTCTGGTATGTAGTGGGGTCTGTCACTGGGGTGCCCTCGGCCTCTGACAGCTTGCCCTGTGTGTCAACTAGAGTGGAGCAGGGCTTGCAGTTAGTCATCCCAACTCTCTCCAGGATATCAAGACTGTACTGCCGCTGGTGGAGAAGTAGCCCTGTGGGTCAAGGCTCAATAGTGATCCCGAGGAAGTGGTGGAGCGTACCAAGATCCTTCATAGCAAACTTCTGCTGAAGAGAGGTAATGATGCGGCGGAGTAGTGACGGACTGGAGGCTGTGAGGACAATATCATCAACATAGAGGAGCAGGTAGGCGGTCTCAGCTCCGTGGTGATAGATGAATAGGGATGTATCTGACTTGGCCTCCACAAACCTCAGTATCAATAGGAAAGCAGAAAATCGAGAGTACCACGCCCGAGGGGCATGCTTGAGGTCGTAGAGAGATTTGTTGAGTTGACAGACCATGTCAGGACGAGAGGAGTCGACAAACCCCGTCGGCTGGCTGCAGTAGACTGTCTCAGTGAGACTACCGTGCAGAAAAACATTCTTGACATTCAGCTGATGCACGGGCCATGAGCGATTGAGAGCCACTGAGAGCACTGTGCTGACGGTGGCTGGCTTCATCATCGGACTGAATGTCTCATCATAGTCGACGCTAGGCTGCTTGTGGGTCCAGATCCACTTGCTGGTGACGACGTTGGAGCCGCGTGGACGGGGCACCAGATCCCATGTCTGGTTGGCGAGGAGCGCCGCGTACTTCGGTGGCACGACATGGGCAACCGGGGGCCACGGCGGTGGTGTAGGCGTCGCTGGCGGAGAGTCAGTCGGGACTCCTAGACCATAGGTCGAGACTCCCGGGGCGAGCAAGGGGGGTCGTCTGAAGCGAAAGTCTGTCCGTCACCTGCGGTCGAGACCCCTCCCCCCACGGCCGAGGCCCTTGGCCCGGTCAAGCCCCCCCCCACGATCGAGGTGGTGTCGTCCGAAGCGAAAGTCCATCCGCCAGCCGAGGCCCCCGTCGAGGGGGTGTCCAGCCTGAGGGAGTGGGCCGAAATGTCGAAGGGGCCCTCGATCCTTGGTCGACTGCAGGGTTAGGCAGCCCAAGGGAGTGGGCCGAGGGGTCGGAGGAGGCCTCGATCCCGGTGTCTGTGGTGTTGGTGGTGGAGAAGGGGAAGACTGATTTGTCAAAGATCACATGACGAGAGATGAGGACCCTTCAAGAGGTGAGATCATAACAGCGGTAGCCCTTGTGGTCCGAGGAATACCCAAGGAAGACACACAGAGTCGACCGGAGAGCCAATTTGTGGGGAGCGGTGGTAGTGGTGTTAGGGTAACACGCACACCCAAAGACACGAAGGTGCTCATATCGAGGAGGGGTACCGAAGAGAGCATGGTGTGGTGTAGGAGCTAGACAGGCAGCGGAAGAAAGACGGTTAAGGAGATACGTGGAGGTGTGCAGACTCTCAGCCCAGAAGTGAGCAGGAAGCGACGCCTGGAGCAGAAGGGTGCACATGGTGTCATTTATGATGCGAATCATGCGCTCAGCCTTGACGTTTCGAGAGGAGGTATACGAGCAAGACATACGCAGTTGAACACCGTGAGTGAGGAAGAAGGCATGAGAGGTGCTGTTATCGAACTCATGACCATTGTCACACTGGACGGCCTTGACGGTGAGGCCGAATTGAGTCGACACCCAGGCGAAAAAATAGAGAAGGGTGGAAAAAGCGTCAGACTTGGCACGCAAGGGAAACATCCACGAATAATGAGAGAAATCGTCAACCACCACAAGATAGTATTTATAGCCAGAAATGCTGAGGATAGGTGATGTCCATAGGTCGTAGTGTACAAGATCAAAAGCTTCAGTAGCATATGAAGAGGAACGATAAAAAGGAAGACGAACATGACGGCCCAGCTGGCACGCATGACACAAATGCTCATCGTGAGCTCGAGTACAACGTATGTCGGAACTACGACTAAACTGCATCAGAGCGTCACGTCCAGGATGGCCGAGGCGACAGTGCCATGTGGTGGAGGAGGTAGTGGCGGCGAAGGCAGCTGACAGAGTGGACGGTGAAGAAGGCGAAGCAGGTGCCAAAAAACAAAGGGTGTAAAGGGGTCCCGTGCTGTCACATCGGAGAAGAGGACGCCGGGAAGCCAAATCCTTCATAGTAAGATCAGAAGAATCAAATTTGATAGAACAAGAGTTGTCAGCTGTAAATCGACGAATAGAAAGTAGGTTGTGAACTATAGAGGGTGCAACAAGAACATCAGGAAGACGAAAGGAGCCATGAGCGCCGGTAGCACCCACGGACGTGACAGGAAGACACGAACCATTTGCGACCATGATGGACGAAGGGTGAGATGAAGAAGGAGGGTGAATGGAGGAGAGTATACCAGGGTCGGGGGTAGTGTGGTAGGTGGCACCCGAGTCGGCAATCTAGTCCAGACCGACAGGCGGTGTCAGGGCCATGGTGCTGAAAGAGGTGGCCAAGGCCGTCGGGTTCCAACCGACAGGCCCGGTCGAGGCGCCGGGAGGTGTAGCCCACGAAGATGCAGAAGGAAACCCCAGAGGAGCGGCAGCAAGCATGGCCGTCGGGCGAGGGGGCCTCGATGCCTGGCCGGGAGCCTGGAAGGGCCACATAGAGATGCGCCCTGTCGAGGTGCCGGCGCCTAATTGCTCCCACGGTCGGGACCCGCACCACGTCCCCCTCCGCGGCGACGACGCCCGTTTGTCCTGCGGTCGAGCCCCCCCACCCCCGCTAGGCCCGGGGGGAGGACCAAGAAGAGACGATGGTGGTGGAGTAGCGGCAAGGGCAGTCGAGGAAGAAGCGGACCCCGGTGCGGAGGTGGACCCTGGCTGGATGCCCTGAGTGAGCTCCTCCATGACAAGATCATCCCAGACCTGCAGGAAAGTGGGGAAGGGCCGCTGCCGGGTGAACCATGTCCGGAGGTGGGCGTAGCGATCACTGAGCCCGCGGAGGACGTTGAGGACCAGGACGCGGTCCTCCATGGGCCAGCCAAGGTCTCTGAGGGAGTCCGCCATGCTCTTCATCTGGCGGCAGAACTCACCAACGGAGAGGTCACCCTAGACGAAGGTACGGAAGCTCGCATCGAGACGCAGAGCTTGGGCTTCAGTGTTGCCCAGAAATTGGCCCTCGAGCGCAAGCCAGGGCCGGTGAGCATCAGCATAGTTGCGGACGAGGTCATGGAGTTCGAGGGAGATCGTGCCGAGGATCTAAGAAAGCACAATGTTGTCGAGGCGCAACCATGAGGGGGTATGGACCGCGACCAAGGCGTCGAGGAGGACGTGGTCGTCGAGGGCGTAGCGGCGGAGGGTGAGGAGGACCAGGTCCCGCCAACAAGAGTAGGAGGGTGACTCAGGTTCGAGGACAATCAGGGCGAGAAGCCGGATGTTCTGGACACCCTCGGCCTGGTAGTGGAGTTGCCCCACGAGCGGATCTGCCGGATCGTGCCAGATGACGGTCGAGGCCTCCCGTCGAAGGGGTGTCGAACCGGAGGAGATGGCCCCGATGTCGTGTGAGGCAGGGAGAACGAGAAACTGCTCCACCTCGGTGATCTGGCGGGCCAGGGCATCGGCCGTATCATGCTCGCGCTCCCAAGCGAGGGCGGCCTCACGCAGGCGGGCATGGCCTTCCGCAGCAGCAGCCCGGGCTGCGACGAGGGCGGAGTCGGGAGCCGTTGCATGGGGGTGGGAAGAAGTACCCGTGCCCGCGCCAGGCACGCGTGGCATGGCGGCAGCGACGGCGCCCGACGCGGCGTCTGCGCCCGTGTCCACGCCGGTGCCCGCGCTCGAGCCACCCGCGCTCATGCCCGCACTCGCGCCGGCGCCCGCGTCCGCCATGAGGAGAGGAGCTGCGGCGGCGTCAGGAGCGCCTGGGGCAGCTGCGGGAGGAGGACGGGCAACCTGCGCCCACGTATAGTTGGGGAGAGGAGGGAAGCAGTCAAAGTAGGTGGGAGAGGGAGGAGTAGGAGTGCCGACTGGGGAGGAGGGGAGGGAAAAAAGAAAGACCTAGCTTGATACCATGCTAAAAATTATGACTTGATTAATTGGGCTAACCCTAAAAGAATAACTTATATAGCATGTAATATATAGACCTCATGGGCCTAATACACTCATACTCAACGGCCATGGCCATGACAAAAGAAAATGTCTGCATATTACGAACAGCGCAGAAAGTCCACCGGTCAGGGATTTTCCAGGGGCTGCTGACTTTGTAGGCGCGTACGTAGAGATCGAACAAGAAGGCCGGCGACGATCCATGGAGCAAGGAACAGGGACGATGCCAAAGCGGCGGCGCGGTGAGCACGACGGTCGCCGTGCGGCTGCAACCAAGAAGCATCGTCGGGGCCTGGAGCAAGGGCAGCGCCTTTACCTCGTCTCCGATGACTGGCCCTGGGGATACAGCATCCGCGAGATAAACCTGCAGCAGCCCGTGTCTCCCCGTCAGAGGATTTCCTCTTCATCCACACCGCGGCGCTTGCCTCGGCCTTTCATCCAAATGGAAGTGCCGCGTGGGAATCCAAATCTCTTCGCCGCCATCGGCACCAAGATTTTGGTGACGCATGGCAGGAATACCTGGGACGCAGATCGGTGCCAGGCGGCTTCCTTCCCATCATCGACGTCCGCTAGCGGGGCGTCAACTTCGGCCCCGGCGAGGTGTATCAGGACAATCCCATCTTCTTCTCTGTCGGTGACGTGCTCTTCTCTGTGGACACAATAGCCGTTAGGGCGCTCTCGTTGAAGCAGCTCTGGCCCCCGCGGCAGGAAGATCGTGATAGCGGACATATTAGCTGGTCGTGGCGCGAGTTCTCGCGCCCGCCGTTCGCAAGGTTCCACGTCACCTCCTATGTGGTGCACCCTGATGAACATACCATCCTTGTCTGCACCAGCACTACGGACACCAGCGAGGAGGAGGAGGAGGAGGAGGCCACCTTTTTGGGAGGAGAGGATGCCACCTTTGCCTTGGACACCGACAAGATCGACATGGTGGAGGGGGAGGAGCTTGTGTGGACACGGCTAGGCGTGTGGTCGCTGCCGTTCGCTGGACGCGCATACTTTGTCCACTGCCTGGACGCCTTTGTCGGGCTCTCCAAAGACCCGGCCACACTTGGACACCTCTGCTCCTCCTCCTCCTTTGACTGTGAAGCGACGGCGGCCACCGACACTGACAGCAGGCCTCCTTCTGCATGGAAGCTCGGCAAAGAGAAGCTGTTCAGTGACGACCCAGGTGAGACTCATATAGGCGCTACTCTTGTACACATGGGAGGAAGAGAGTTTTGCCTTGTGCAGTGCGTCTCCATTGGAGACGGCGGCGGCAACGCTACTGATCCTGATGAGCTTGAGGAGCTTCAGCACAAGGATATCATTCAGCTCAAGGATACCAACGATGACGAAGGAGACAGCACCGCCGACCATGAGCAGCTCGATGAGGAGGGCTGTAGGAGGAGCTATCTTTACAGGTTGACGACATTCTCTCTGTGCTACGACGAAAATGGAGATCTGACAACTGGCGAGACCTGTATGATGCAATGCTACAAGGTGCCTGAAGAAATCACCGAGGGTTATTTATTCCTTTCGGATCCTGTGGCACTTTGGCTGTAAAATGCTAAAATCAATCATGTCGTGATACCTCGCTTTTTATTTTCACCCAGTTTCAACTCTTTTTTTTTTCATTCATTGCTTTCTATTTATATGTTTTATTGATGATGTTGTGTAAACTTAACTGCAGTTTAGTTAATGTATTGCCTTCCTTCCTAACCCGGTTTCAGTGGAGGGTTTCATAGCGCATTTCCAAGACTGCCACATCACCTAGAATGGAATGAAATATTGATGAAATCGTCATTCTCAATGGAGAGTTTTATTCTATAGTTTCATAGACATTATAATGTAATGACTCATAGAAAGTTGGTATTCGTGTCATGAGAGTGTCACTTCTATCTCTTCATAAACACGGTGCTACATCATCAAAATTCCTACATGGTGACTCATTAAATGCAAATGAAACTTTGATGACACTCCCACTGAGATTGGCCTAAGTCATTACGACGTGACTTCATGTCTGAACGGACGCTCGTGGCCGCTCTATTTCCTGTGCATAGAGAGAGCGGACAATGTGGACTTCATCTTGTTGCGGGGCCACCATGCGGTCATCCCGACGCTGTCAACCCACCTGGGGCCACCAGCTTCGCGGGCATCCGCATGCTCGTTGGGTAAGGGTTTCCTGCCGAGCTCGGACGATGAGGGGAAGGAAAGGAGGGGAGGAGTAGGAGAGGGCGAGGCACGTCACAAGAGGAAGACACGAGGTTGGAGTTGAAACCCTACGGCAGGCCGCTGTCTACCAGCCACCGGCACCACTGCAACGTCCGATCTACTTTTGAAATATTTGCAACCTTGAAAAGTTATTGCGAAATATATGCACCATCCCACAGACGACATACATGTATAGCCGTTGCCAAGGACGTCCATGCATCCAGGGGCGAATCTAGAACAAATTAGGGGGGGGGGGGGGGGGCTCGCTCTTATAGGTATGAAAATTTAATCTACAAACATGGTGAAAATTCATTTCTAATAGTGAGCTTTCGAAATTTTGTGAGTGCCTGGGCACCCACGGTCTTAGAACCTAGCTCTGCCCATGTCTTGCGTCCCCTTCCTACCGGCAAGCAATGGAAGGAGGCGTAGGCACATGCCTCCCCTTCCTACCGGCAGGCAAGGTGGGAGGCGTAGGCACAGGCCTCTGCAAGTGCATGCGCATATCTCCCTTTCCGAGGTGGATGGAGGCGCGACGCGGGATGGTGGTGCGGAACGGGGCGTAGAGCGACGCGGTGCGTAGAGCTCAAACCACAATTCATCAGTAATACACACACAAGAGATTAAAATGACTTACAATAAAATACTGCAGCGCAGAAGTTCGAAGCGAATCTAATTAAATACTGATTCAGTCATTAGCCTACACTCCTGGAACACAGTTTCTGGGGAAGTCCGGAATTAGATTGTCAAGCTTCTCAGATGAATTCACGGATGGGAACATAGCAATATAGCATGATTGCAACATCTAAGGCCGTCAGAGTTCAAAGCTCGGGAAATATGCCCCCAAACCTAATACAGGCATACTGAAGACAGTAAAGTTTCCTCTGAATGCACATAATCTGCATATAGCATACACTACGTCAGTAACCATTTGTGTAAATTAAAAAACACTAGATTCGTCAAAAAATATTAAGTGCTGGAGGAAAGGGCACATGCAGTATTTCAATAGTGAGATAACAGTATCAACAAATTGTTCTTTTTTACAACACCAAATTATTGTTGAGCTCAGGTTACAGGTATACGTAGGTTCTCTTTTTAAAAGTGCGTACGTATGCTGCCTTTGTACAAAAAAAAAAAGATCGGTTTGTCCTTAAAAACATTCAGCCAAGAAAAGATAGTGTGTGTGGAAGCAAGTATTCATGTCTATCAACATCAAATAGAACTTACCAGCTAGCAATCACTCTGTCATTTATCCACCAATAAATCATGTCAGGAAGCTAATGAAATGATTACACTGAAGCTTCCCATTGTAAATTTGGTCCATCCCAACATATATAGTGGATCTGGATATTTCAGTCCAGCTGTCTAGAAAGGCAACAATGGAAGAATCTTTTGCTATCCCAAAAGCATCAGCCCACCTTTTATCAGAGCATAGATAGCCAGATCTTCAATTACAGCCATAATGAGTTTCATTAATCCTTAGTGCACATTTTGTAATTTCGGCAATTCTTTGGGTTTAGCTCTTAGGGTACTCAAAAACTATTCCATTTGCCACAGCTTTGGCTCGTCCATGGCCAAAAAATTTCCTGATGATAGCTAGGGAAAAATCAACAACTGTTCCAAGCCCCTTACCCGTGATCAAATTTCCATCGATCACAACCTTTGGTTGGTCTATAACTTGGCACGTGAGCTCACTGGCTACAACATGATGGGCTGTCACTGTTTTATCCTAAGGTTAAAAAAATATCCAATGTCAATTTCCACTTCAAGGAAATATGATGTGCCATGAGTTTTTAGTCTTAGAATTTCACCTTGAGTAAACCTTGCTGTTGCAGAACCTTCAGAGCAGAACAAACCCCACCATACATCCTGCCAGCTTGCATTTGTTGTTTGAGTAACTTCTTCAGAATTCTGGAGCTGTGCAGCCGCTCAGCTCCAGGAGGTCCTCCCTGGATTATGAAAGATGCAAACATAGAAAAATGAAACAAGAACAATACAGCATGTAGCTGCACGCAATTAAATGGCATAAATTTAATCACTTTTGCATTTATAAAACCCAAATACTAAGCACACAAAAATAGTTTCAGAGCAAGATAGAGATTCGTGATTGAAGTATACACATGATTTTTCTCATAAATATACAAACATTGCTATGGACAACCGATATGCTGAGATACAAAGACACTAGAAACTAAACCGTCTAAATGGAACTGCTAAATCTCAAAGATTAATGTGCTAGTACAACTGATTGTGCTCCCATAAAAAACTCTAAATCACATCTAAAAGCCAGGAGCTGTGTAAGATTGCAATAAGCTTTGTTCGGTTGGATCCTTTCATAATAAACTAGCTTATCGCTAATATACACCTATATTAACTCCTGTACAACATGGCATGCACTTCAGAATGACCTTACTTTTTGTCTTATCAATAACATGACATCATCAAAGGAATAATATGGACAGAGAGAGATATGAACGGGAACGGGATACATAGGAAACGGGCGCCCCCGTACAAAAATGCAGAGTTTGAAGCCGTGGCTTTGTCAGAAATTCCATGGAACAGGTTACATCATGCAATGTAAGGAAAATTCATTGTTGTTAAAACTTTTATTTTCAAACGTGTGCTTACTAGGAGATTGCTATATTTACGTTATCAAGACAGTAGAACTGTTGCCAAATCAATTAGTGCGAGCAGTGGGTTCTTTTCCTTTGCATTTCTAGCTGTGAGGAGTCTACGTTTATAGTCGTAAATATATATTAGGCAAAAAAAAAAATACTCCTTAGCTACGAGTGTCAACGACACAACAGTTTGTCATGTGTCACCGAGGCTTAAAACAAGAAGCCTACAAAAAAAACGTAAAGAAGCCTACAAAATTGAGCGAGCTTGATAGCAAACTCCTTGGCTCCTTGCAGAATCATCTTCCGCCTTCCTACTCCTCTTTGTTCGATCTGGTTCTCCCTCCCTATCTTTCCTCCGTCTCCGTCGTTTGCCCTGCAGTAAACAAGAAAATCAGAACAAGAAAGAATTGCGTTCGTGCATCATTCGACAGATAGAAGAAAAGACCAGATCCAGAAGCACTATCAAGAATATTTTAGCTCTATATATGTGTTTCTCTAGTCGCTTGTAGCAAATTCGAGGAACTGTCAACTCTGGCATTAGTCGCTCTGCTCTGCTCAGCTGCCATTTTTTAGCGGCGGCGGCAGTGGCTGCAGGCTTTTCTCTCTCCCGTCAGTGTAGTTATTGAAGACTTTGCTGCAGCGGCACACACAGCACTGCAAAAGTGCAGCAGATCGGGGATCATATGATCAAAGAAGAAACAAGCCCTTCTGAACTTTCAGGGCAGTTCAGCAAAGCAGACCATGCTTGGTGTCAATAACAACAATAACATAGCCTTTTGTCCTAAGTAAGTTAAGGTACACCAGAGATGAAACCCAAAAGAGCCATGAAAACAAATAACACATAAATAGTACAAGAAAAAGATTACGGTTCAGGCACGTTAATTGCTAGTCTCCAAGCGCTCCTATCCATAGCTAAATCCTTAGCGATATTCCACTCCTTAAGATCTCTCTTAACCAACTCGTCCCAAGTTAGTTTAGGTCGACCTCTACATCTCTTTACATTATCGACCCGCTTTAGAACCCCACTACGCACCGGTGCCTCAGGAGGCCTCCGTTGGACATGGTCAAACCATCTCAACCGGTGTTGAATCAATTTTTTCTCAATTGGTGCCACCCCAACCCTATCCCGAATATCGTCGTTCCGGACTCTATCCCTCCTTATGTGCCCACAACATCATCGTAACATACGCATCTCTGCTACACTCAATTGCTGGATATGTCGCCTTTTTGTAGGTCAACATTCAGCACCGTATAACATCGCCGGACGAATCGCTGTCCTATAAAACTTACCTTTTAACTTCTGAGGCACCCTTCTATCACAGAGGACGCCTGAAGCTTGACGCCATTTCAACCAACCGGCTGAAATTCTATGCCTAACATCTTCATCAATATCACCATCCTTTTGTAGCATCGATCCTAAATACCGAAAAGTATCCTTCTTGGCCACCACTTGGCCATCGAGGCTAACGTCTCCCTCCTCATTTCTAGTCGCGCTGAAATTACACCTCATGTACTCGGTCTTGGTCCTACTAAGTCTAAACCCTTTCGACTCTAACGTGTGCCTCCATAGTTCTGACTTCCTATTAACCCCTGCCCTAGTCTCATCCACTAGCACCACATCATCAGCAAAGAGCATACACCAAGGGATATCACCTTGTATGTCCCTTGTGACCTCATCCATCACCAAAGCAAATAAATAAGGGCTCAATGCCGACCCTTGATGTAGTCCTATTTTAATTCGAAAGTCACTGATGTCGCCATCACATGTTCGGACACACGTCACCACATCCCTGTACATATCCTTGATGAGGGTGATGTACTTAGTTGAGACTTTGTGCTTTTCCAAAGCCCACCACATGACATTTCTCGGTACTTTGTCATATGCCTTCTCGAGGTCAATAAAGACCATGTGCAAGTCCTTCTTCTGTTCCCTATACCTCTCCATCAACTGTCGTAATAAGAAAATTGCCTCCATGGTCGACCTACCAGGCATAAACCCAAATTGGTTTTGGGTCACACTTGTCACTCTTCTTAGCCGATGCTCGATAACCCTCTCCCAGAGCTTCATCGTATGGCTCATCAACTTAATCCCACGGTAATTAGTACAACTTTAAACATCTCCCTTGTTCTTGAAGATCGGTACTAATATACTTCTCCTCCATTCTTCAGGCATCTTGTTTGACCGAAAAATGAAGTTAAAAAACTTAGTTAACCATACTATCACTCTGGCACCTAGGTATCTGCACATCTCAATGGGGATACAGTCAGGGCCTATCGCTTTACCTCCCTTCATCCTCTTCAAAGCCTCCCCGATCTCTGCCTCCTGAAATCTCCTCACGAAACGTCTGTTGGTATCGTCAAATGAGTCATCCAACTCCAAGGTAGGACCCTCATTCTCCCCATTAAACAACATATCAAAGTACTCTCTCCACCTGTCTTTGATCTCATCATCCCTCACCAAAAGTTGATCCGTCCCATCCTTGATGCATTTGATTTGGTTGATGTCCCTTGTCTTCCTCTCGCGGATCCTAACCATCCTATAAATGTCCTTCTCCCCTTCCTTCGTGCCTAGTCGCTGATAAAGGTCATCATATGCCTGACCTTTTGCTACACTCACCGCTCGTTTTGCAGCCCTCTTCGCTATTTTATAGCCCTCAATGTTGGCTGCACTCTTGTCATGATGGAGGCGCTTGAACCACTCCTTCTTCTCCCTAATAGCCCTTTGCACCTCGTCATTCCACCACCAGGTGTCTTTCGCTTCCCGTTTGCCTCCCTTACTCACTCCAAACACATCCGAAGCCACCTTTCGAACATATGTTGCCATCTTTAGCCACATGTCATCTGCATCTTCTTCTTCTTCCCACGGCCCCTCATCTAGCATCCTCTCCTTAAATATTTGCGCTGCTTCCCCCCTAAGCTTCCACCATTTTGTTCTCGCAATCTTGGCCCGATTGTCCCGATGGACACGTACCCGAAAGCGAAAATCCGCCACCACAAGCTTGTGTTGAGGGACAACACACTCCTCAGGTAACACCTTACAATCTAAGCAAGCACGTCTATCCCTCCTCCTTGCAAGAATAAAGTCGATCTGACTCAGGTGTTATCCGCTACGAAAGATCACTAGATGGGATTTCCTCTTCTTAAAGACGGTGTTCGCTATCAACAAATCGTAGGCCAACGCGAAGTTCAAAACATCCTCCCCCTCTTGATTTCTATTACCATACCCGAAACCCCCATGCACCCGCTAGAAACCTACATTAGTCGCACCCACATGGCCGTTGAGGTCTCCTCCTATGAAGAGTTTCTCGCTGATAGGCACAGTATTAACCATGCTATCGAGATCTTCCCAAAACTGCCTCTTGGTGCTCTCGCAAAGACCTACCTGTGGGGCATAGGCACTGATCACATTCAGAGCCAAATCTCCAACTACCAACCGGACTAGGATAATCAGGTCACCTTGCCTCCGCACCTCAACTACTCCATCCTTAAGGCTCCTATCGATCAAGATGCCTACACCATTCCTACCCGATGTTGTCCCTGTGTATCAAAGTTTATAACCAGTATCCTCCACCTCCTTCGCCTTCTGGCCCTTCCATTTAGTCTCCTGAACGCATAGAATATTTACACGCCTCCTAATTGCTGTATCGACTAGTTCTCTTAACTTACCCGTTAGGGACCCTACATTCCAGCTACCTAGACCATGCTTGGTGTCAAGAAACAGAAATGTCATCAAAGTTTAATCTGAAAGTTTAAAGCCATAGCCATTGAATGGGTAAATGCACCTCAGCAGAGAAAGTCTTAAGAGGGTCTCTGCTTTTCCCTGATCCTCCCTTGAACCCCTGTCTTTTCCGCCTTTGGGACTTGTCGATACCCATAGCAGCCCTGGAAAGTCTGACAACATTGCTCGCTTCTTTTGTTTTTGGATCAATTAGGTAGTCAGGGACATCATGCAGGCGTGCAGGAATTTCCTTGTTGCTTAGCAACTTATCGTACTTGAGCAAATCTGCAAAGGAGAAATAAAACATCCATTATGATTGCTTAGACAGGTTACATACAAACACAAATATTCTGCACAAAACTTGTAAATCTTACCAAGGTCCCTTGGATTCTCTTCAAAATGAGACTTCAGTCTATAAAGTAAAAAAAAAGCATGAATATTAGGGAAGAAAATATTATTGGTGCAGAAATGGATCGAAATGAAAATGATCTTTTGTTTCATGAAAAAATGTACAATTCCGTATATTTGATGTTCCAAGCTTCTCAACAACAAAGCACAGTTCATTACTATCTAGCAGTATACCAGCAATAAGTATAGTTGGGAACGAGCCAATGGCTCAGTTGGTCAGGCGATGAGGCATTTGTCCTCAGCCTACCGACCGGAGTTCGATTCCTGCGGGGATCGAATTTCGGTACCCACCTGTGTTCCTTCCCGAATAAATCATGTTGCCTTCTTCCCGTGATGCCACAATGGTAAGTACGACGTGCCCGTCGTCTACGGAGCTCTAGGTGGTTCCGTCGATCTCAAGAAGGACGCGATTTCTACTATGTGTAGTTGTAGGTCTGTAGGCGTGCATTGTGGTGTGCGTGGTGTGCGTGTGGTGTGAGTGTGTACGCTGAACAGATACTACAGCTGTACCAGTCAGAGGTAGTAAAAAAAAGCAATAAGTATAGTTTTTTTTTCCTTTTCTTTTTCCGATAAGAACCAGTAGGTTGTTTTCAAGATATTAAACTATCAGTATGCAATTTCCATTCTGCCAAACAATTTAGCTACTTTAGTTGCAGCAAGGATCTTACTTCTCAGAATTGAGGATTTCATTCTTTATGTCTTGCCGACGCTCTTCCTGTATATCACGTGTTGTCACACTCCTCGCAACATCCTGTAAGAGTAGTGCTAGTTAACAATAGCCATCCATATCCTAGAGCCAGCACATTAGCACAAGATCAAGTACAGATTCAAGATAACATGCTCTGCGCCAACTATTCTGCATATCAGCCTGATTACTCTACTAGCTTGCCCAGGCAAAAAACAACAGTAGTTTTTTAGCCAATCAAATGAATACTCCTTACCAGGCAAGAAAGGGTCAAGAGCCCAAGACTAACACAAACAGATACACCTGAGCAAGGTTTCATATTTAATGAATCCAGGCTCCAGGCTCTCAGAAGTGCAACAAATATTTATATACATAGTATCTACTTGACTAATAAATGACAAGAATCAACTGAAAATTACGCTGCCAACTGCATTGAACACTATTACCAGATCAGCTTTTAGCCATCCATTAACCACAACATAGTAGATCCTCACCAGGCAACCCATGCCTCATTCAAATACAAGCACATCCTCACAAACAGAGTTCCGCTAGGCGGCGCCTAGGCGGCGACTAGGCGCGACTAGGCGCTGGGCGAAGCCCGTCGCCTCGACTAGGGGGGTAGTCGGAGCCCTAGGCGGCGACAGCTCGTCGGCGGCGCCGGTGGGGGTGGAGGAGCGCCTGGCGGAGGTCGCCGGTGGGGGAGGAGGAGCTGCGGGCGGCGGCGGGCGCTCGCGCGGGCTTGTGCGGGTGGCTGTTGGCGCGGGAGCGGGCGGCGGCGGGCGCAGGAGCGTGCGGCGGTGGGCGCGGGCGTGGGCGGCGGCGAGCGCAGGCGCGGGCACGGGCGGCGGCGCGGGGTGGGAGGAGGCATCAGGAGAGACATGGGAGGGGATAAGACCGTGGGAGAGAAGAGGAGGAGAGTTGGGCTGTTAAATGGGCCTTTTGGGCCTCTTTCTCCCCCATTCTAGTCCACTGATTTTCTCTTTTTTCTTTTCTTTTAAGTATATTTAAGTATATATACATGTATTAGCTACCGCCTAGGAAAACGCCTAGGAACGCCTAGGCGCGATTACTCCCGCCTAGGCGCTAGGCGGAGGGTCGGCGCCTAGAATCCGCCTAGCGCCTAGCTGAACTTTGCTCACAAATAATAAGTTCCATGCAATCTATGCTAGCATCAAGTTGCATAGATGGACAGAAATGGAAATATAGAATATGCTCAAAAGATATTCAAATCTATAATCCATAACAGATATATTGCAGACCTGAGCCCTATACCGTAGAGACTCAACAGCATCTTTTGTAAGTAATGGGAAAGGTGAAATGCAGTCCATACCTTTGTTTTCGACATCTTGCAACATATGCTCAATCTCTTTAAAAGTACTATCCTCCTCTTGTGAAACCTAAAGAAGAAATTGCCAAAACATATGAACATAAACATCAGAACAAATAAGAACTTAGCAACATGTCAGTTACTTCTGATGATAAATTTATATGAATAAACCATGTATATCATTAAACTTACAAGCGATATGGATGCACCAGTCTTATTAGCTCTACCTGTTCGCCCTACTCTGTGAACATACCCAGCAGCATCCAGAAGCATGTCAAAATTGACTACCTAAAAAACAGGGTTAAAGACAAAATTTCATTTTCTGAGTGACCTATCCTAATTTCGAGCTATTAAGCCATGAAAAAGGATAACAAAATCCGAACTTCTTTATAGATCTTTCTAAAGAGAATAAATGATGAACAATAGGGCAGACATTCCAATTGAATCTTTCTCTATTTTATTTAAGAGAGAACATAGGACGACAATTTCTCTACATAAAATTGAGCATCTCAGCTCATGATGAGTGATATAACTGTGAGCTCCAATATAACAAAACTGCCAACGAAACAGAACATATATTGATCCAGCAGTTAACCTAAGAATGTTCTCAGCTACTGACTTAATCGCAACAAGGTATGTAATGGTGATACAGTGCCTCTGAATCTCTGACCATGATTAGATCAATATATTAACTTACTGTAAATACATTTTTGAAGTCAATTCCTCTGACAACTCCAAATTCGGCATCTAAAGTCTGTTGCAAATTTTTGCAGGACACCTTTGACTCTTTCTTGTTTTCTTTGTTGGTTTGCTTCTCCCGTTTGTGGGACAACTTTGGCTCTTTCTTGTTTTCCTTATTGTTTTGCTTCTCCTCCTTTGTTTTAGTAGCATCTGTTGCTATCAGATAATCAAATAACCTTGCATTGAATGCCTAAAAATATACACAAACAATTTAAATTGTTTATGGAGCCACCAACACAAGTAATCTGAGCACGTTTCTAGCAAAAGATTCAATATCAAAGTTTTAAATATTATTAAACTGGTACCCTTCCATAATGACTTTTTCTCTTTCTCAACAATAAGGGTCCAAGATGAAACAAAAGAATAGGAAAGATACTGCTATTCACGCAATAGAGGCGTATACGAGTCAATAGTTAGAAACAAATAAAAATGGCAGAGTTTTAGAGACAAGTGCCTTCATAAAGCACAGGTACATAATTTAACAAGCAATCTAAGGAGCTGAAGCCTGAAGGGAACCTATCCAGGGGTCAAGTAAGGGCTTATCTGTTGCTTCATTTATCCATTTATTAAGTTCTTATAGTTACAAATAATTTGATAAAAGCCATGCCAAAATGATACCTCTATAATATGTAGTCGGGAATTTTGTGGCAACTCAGCATTCAAAACTGCAGATCTTATCCCAAACTGTATAAAGCAGAGCATATTCATCATAAGATTGTTAATACTAAAAATGAAGTGTACACCAAAAATAGAAACCCGATAGAAGCAAGAGCAGAGAATAACATAATATGTGAACAAAAGCAGTTAAGTGAACAGTATACTCATAGAAACAATCATAGCATAGGGAAAGTTTGCATAGCATTATCAAAAAAATGCCAGTACAAGATGTAGCACTATCCAAGTTGTGTGTGGTATTGTATGGGGGGGTTCTTCCCCCCTTCGGTCTTCTCCTTAATATAATGATATGCAGCTGTACTACATGTTCAAGAATAAAAAATGCAGCGCCAATCCTTCAGTTATTTTTTACAAGACTTGCCTACCTAACCTGGTATCTTATGGTTATCTGAAGAGACAAATGAACTTAATGACATAGCAAGAGAGTCAATTGTGACATGATTGTATGCTCAACTTTATAAAATCAAATACAGAAGGAACAAAGAAAGTGGTTGACACCAAAGTAGGTCACAAGGCCAATAACTGCAGCACTTAAAGTCCAGGTTATCTCAAACAGGAATTCTAAGCGTCAAACAATTCAGAATATGTTGAAGTTTTTTTTAGGTGTCGAGTAAATTAAGTACCTTTACAGATTTTGATGACCAATCACAATTTGATTTACCTTTTCCAAGAACAGTCGTAATCTGAATGCCATATCAATTGAGTTCACAAATATAAGAACTTTTTTCTGAATAAGCTCAAACTTCAAAAGTGCAAGGATATGAACCATTTTATCCTTAGCATGACATGAAATCTGTGGGTAAAAAATGATGATTTGTAATGAGCACGAAGAAATTGATGTGCAAAAGTCTATGTAACTTCAGCAAAGTCCATAGCTTAAGAATGGCCCCTGATAAGGGACAGACAGGAAAATGCAACCTTATCGCGCATGAGAACTTGGCATCCTTTGCTCCCCCAAATTCCGAAAGAGTTAGAATAAATGGGTTATGCAGAAGTCGCTTTGTCAATTTGTCAACATCAGAGCTGCCGTACAGTCAAATTTCAGTATCACCAAATAAATGGAACACATAATCTCAAAAAAAAAAAAAAAGGAACACAGATGCAAGCAAGGGCCCAAGTGAATCAAACTGCTAATGTTCTCTCTTACCAAGAGAAAATAATAACACAGATTCAACTTCCAACACTTACATGTCAGATGCATTTAAACAATTAAACTATGAGCAGAGTCCCCGTCAGGAGAAGCAACAGCAAAAACAGGTCTAACAGCAACCACCCACTTAACCGGCATGATAAACATTATAAATTGTAAACAGCAAAAAAAATCACTATTTCAAGAGTAAACCATCTGGGCCAAGTATTTATAAAATAATGAAATGCTAAGAGAAATCATAAATGTATGCTGCAGAGTCAAGATTTAATGGATAGCTGCAGAAGAAGGAATATTCACCAGACTTGACCTTGAAGTTGCAGACATCAGAATGGACTGGCAGCTTCTCGGGATATGTGGGATGAGAGCTTTCAAGTCATCTTCACAGCGGTAGGATAGAAGGTCAGCCTGGGAACTAACGATTGGTAGATTAGTAACTTCTTCAAAAGGAATTTGCCTGAACAGAATGATTAACACACAGAAAAGTTGTGGAATCTGATATACATCACTTCAAGGAAGAATGTTATACCCACTCAACCTTTCTAAGGCATATTTTGATGCAAAAATAGTTTGTAATTTTGACCAACAGTTAGTCAAATTAAATGCATGTTTCGAGTATGAGTCATATCAGTATATCCATAATTTCGAAGTGTTCTTTAGTAACTGAAAATATAATGCTAAAGAAACTCAAAGGTTAAAATATGCTTTTCAAGACTTTCAATACCAAAATACACCCAACAATGACAAACAGAGAATTGTACACGGCAATGCAGCTTTTTTTTAAAAAAAATGTCACTAGAACTTTATGATCTAGTCTTTACAATGGCACAAATCAAAATCATCATATGCACAAATACATGGAAAACCAATCTTTAACTTAATTAAGAAAATGGAATAGCAGAAATTTCTTTTCATTATTTCATAGACTGTAAAAGAGAATATAGAACCACAAAATCAACGTTGGCACTCTTCTTTATATTGCAGGGCCCATGAAATAAGTAAATGAAATAAAATGAAAGTAAAAAATAAATTATGAAAGACAACTGAAGTGCACCTCATCAAGAATGATCATTGAAAGTGACTCTTTAACTGAAGGTCCACGGATAGTTCCCTTTGATAGGCATGTTGCAACACAAGCTGGAGTTGACACGAGAATATTAGGGGGGGCGGACAAGTGCAACAGTCTGCAAATAACAGGCAAAAGTAAGTTAGTTACTTGAGCAAATAGACATAAATAATAATAACAATACATGGATACCAAGTGGACAAAATAACAACGGAATGGAATAGAATTGTCTCACAATATCCTTATCCGACATGCTTGCGGTAACTTGCACAACCCACAATTTGCATGTACAGAACTCAAGGAGAGATAATGCCTCGTTATAAACCTATATCAAGCAAGTAATGACAGCGGTGTTAGCTTCCCTTTTAGCAATAACAAGGGGAAAAGGAAATTATATCATACACACATGATATTAATAGCTGGCAAACTAAAATATATCAAAATAGTGGATATAAAAGAAAACATGTGTTTGCACTTCACATATCCAATAGGGAATCTCCATACATGGCCACATGAGGTGCAGTTTAACCTATACCACTAAACTAATCAATGAAATGGAGTCTGGTTCTACATGTCACTGGAATATGCTGATGGTATGAAAAGTGCATATCAAGTGGTGGTGCAGATGAAAATATTCCATATCCAAATATAATTCAATCACCTACTACATGCATGTTTCATAGTCCAAGAACTAAAGAAACCTCGCTATTGAATAGCATACAATTCATATAAATCACTATCCAAGTGAGATGCAAACTACAACTACAGCAAGCATTGAAAAAATTATACCCGAACTTAGTCATAGAATACTCAGAAAAGCAACCTAAGGTTCACTACCTGCTGGCATAATTCTCGAGTGGGAACCAGGATGAAGGCATTTGGTGCAGGTTTTCGGATACGCCCTTCTGAGGAGAACTTCAATAGTTAGTGCAGAAGTGGGAGAAGGTAGGCAAAGGTCTTCCCAGAGCCAGTCTTGGCCTTTGCGACCACATCCTTCCCTTCCTGGAACCGGTGAACCACAATCTTCAGTTGTTGAGCAGAGAATTACAGAAAACAAAAATTGTTGCACAAAAACTAGGTAGCTATCCTACTATACAATAAATAGGCCACAGCAGTTTTTGCACCAGATCATTCTTGTGTTGTATTGTGCTTGGCTAAAACTAAAGTTAGCATAGGGCATAGCAGTTTTTGCAGGCAACTGGCACTAATCTCAGAATTTCACCAGAGAATGCAGGCCATTCAAATAATGCTACAGTTTGAGGTATGCCCATGACCATCAGTCCATCAAACCTGTCAGAATTGAATTTCTTCCAGGAAGAGGGGCTGAAATTCCATATTCCCTGCATCAGTTTTCCCACTAATTTGTTCCTACACCCTAATAAGATAGCAATGGTACAGAAACCGTTCGGAAACACCACCAGACGTCCAGACCCAATCCTTAAAGCCGATTGCATTACAGAGGCTGAAACTCTGAACAAAATTCTCCCGAAGCATAAAAGTAGCACAGTACAAGGAGCATGGAAGCCATAAACCACGCACCAGGATGAGCGGGATGGCTTCCCGCTGTATCGGGGTGGCCTTGGCGACGCCCTTCTTCCTCAAAGCCCTCTTCAGCTGCTCGTCCAGGCCAAGTTCATCGAAGCTCACCTCCACTTCCTCCTCTTCCTCCTTCCCCTCATCCCTATCCCTGCTGCGGGCTGCAGCGTCCAGGATCCTCTCCTCCTCACCAGTGGTGCATACTTCCTGCCCGGTATCCTCCGCTGTCTCCATCACACTCCCAAGACGGCGAGGAGGAAGAGGACGCGGCGGCGGCACGGGCGCTAGAGAGGAAGAGGAGGCGGCGGCAGCGCGGGCACAGGCAAGCAGGAGGAGGAGGACGCGGGGCGGCGCGGGCACCGGCGAGAAGGAGGTGGCGGTGGCGCCGGCGCCGGCGAGGTGGTGAACGTGGCGCAGGAAGAGAAACCCTCTCAAGTAGACTTTGCTCACTTGCAAGCAGCGCGGGCCGAGCCAACATCCCGCCGGGCCAACCCGTCCGCAAGCCCACTAAGCGCCGCAATTGCAACCCAACAACCTGGACGGTTTTATGCGGGCCAGGCTACCAGCCCGCGAATTTACAAGCATGTTCTTGGTTTTTTTTTATTTTTTTAAAGATTTTTTTTAGATTGGCTCCTCTCTTATATATACTCCGAACCGCACCCACCGCTCTTCTTCTCTCCTTATCATCCCGATCTCCATCGTCGTTAGGATAAAGTTGCAAACGGCGCGGCGACGGGCAGCCCGTCCCGCGTCCGCAAGCGCCACATCAACGTTGGCGGGTATCTGCGGCGGCCCGTTTTGAGCCGCGACGGACGTACGGCGTTTTATTTAATCCCGCAAGAGCCCGTTTTGTACGCGTGCCGCGTGCGTCACTGGCTTGCATGCTTTGCCTGCTTCTGTAAGGAATACGCTAACGAAGACAGCGAGAACTACTTGCTTGCTTCTTTAAATGCATGTCTTGCTTCCTTTTGTAAAGGCACGCAACGCACAAGAAGTACAGTAGAAGCTCGGTGTTGCTTAATGATAATGCAAATGCAAATTAAGAAAGAGATTCACCCAAAATCTGAAAGGTTTTTTTAATCTCCTATATAACAGATTAACAGATAAATCAGAAGGCATTAGTATACATCATGTGGCAATTCAGAATGAGTAATCAAAATTCAGAAACCGTCAAGTTCATAAATGGGACCAGACCAAATTGCTCTCACCAGTTTGCAGCTGCTTCAAGTCTGAACCAAATTTAGACCTTGCCAACGATAAACATAACTTGGCAAGAGATCGATTATCAATGCAAGAATCCACTACAACACAAAAACAAAAAGCAGGCTCTTATTCCTCCAAAGAGGATCCAGCAAAGTTGGCATGCTCATATGGTTCTTCTAAGCTCAAATATAAGGACATAAATATTGTTTAAAAAGAGTTGACTGATGGTTGAAGGAACTGCTAGTATCAGACAAGATTGTGTGACTTCATACTCTTCCACCGGGTAAATGCTTCGATTTCGCATGATCTTTAAATGTTGTGGCCACTAACCTGCAAAATATATAGAATTTATAAAATACACTGTATAATCGAAGGTTGAGCAGTAAGTTTCAGCAAAACGGACGGCATCTGTGTTTCATATAGTTTCAGTAAAATGGACGGCATCTGTGTTCCTTATCACCCAGCAGGATACTCTACTGTTGATGTAAAATTCTTATCTACAAACACACCGGGCTAATACCTAAATTCGATATCCAAAGCGTGTCAGTCGATTTGACCTGTTAATCGACAAGGATGATAACTTGAATAAAATCCGAACGAGACGACAACGATACGCCCGACGTCAAAGCTCAGAATGTATTCGATAACTGTTAAACAGATCAGACGAGACGACATCGATATGCCCGGAAGTCAAAGCCTGAATCGTGCTCGATAAACGCGGAACCTGCAAGGTCGCCGGAGATCAAGTTGATGCAGCCCGTCGATTCTTGAAAGAACTCGTTGAAAAAGAAAATACTTGACGAAGTCGTCGAAAAGTAAAGTACTGGTAGAAGTAAATTGCGATAAAAAGTAGATTTGTTTATTGATGCTTGGATCCCTATTACAATGCCCCCGGCATATATTTATACTCCGCTAATCGAAGAGTCCTAATTTAACACGCAAAGCTCAAATATAGAATAAACTAATTCCTTATACGAACTCTATCTCTTTAAGGAAAGAAATAAAACTCGTATAGGAGTTGGACTTAAACTATAATACGAAAATCATAAGCTCCGTGTCGCCGATCCTCTGTCCGCTTCCGTCATGATGAAGTTATCTCTTCATCGGCACATCCCTGGCATCGCCAACAACCTTCTAGTCTTCCTGCCTATCTTATCGGCAATAGCCTTTCCGTTTCATCGGCAACGATCCTCTAATCAGCTTTTCAGCTTCGTCGGCAACGATCCCCTAGCTCTCTATCACTCTCATCGGCAACAGCTCTTTAGCTTCATCAACAATGTACGGAGAGTAGACGGCCGAGAGTATACTGTGCTCGAGGGTCGCCTATTTGCTCGAGGGAATTTCCGTCCTCAAGGGGTCAATGATTCGAAGGGTCGTATTCAGGGTTGGCTCAAGTGCATCAGTAACACGTCTTCAGCCCAATCGGCAATAATTCAGATCAACCTATCCTTCATCAGCAACCACTCATCGACAACATCAGAAGCAATATCGAAAAAAAAACATCCTCCTTGCCGATTAGTCCAGTCTCCGATCCTTATTGACACGTGCCGAAAAACGGTGTCAACACATGCCCCCTAATTTTGGAGTATAAAATACTTTATGCACCGAAATTTCCTCCAGGTCATGATTACCCAAGCCGCTTGAACTTCTCCTCGAAGGTTGCGCGCGCTGTAGTAAAAATCCTGTACCAACGGGCCCATATAATGTTTCTTCCGCCGCGGCCCATTTTTCGTCTGCGATTCAACCCTAGTTTTTTCTCTTTTCGGGGGCGACATCAGCAGGCGATCCCCCGGCGAACTCAACTGGTGACGTTCTCGGCGACAGTTCTTATCCTCCATTAGCGTTCTTCACTCTCTCCGTCTTCATTCGCGGCCATGGCGGTTCCCTTCGACGTCCCCAAGGTTAATCTTCTTCTTTACCCATCCTTTGATATTTCTTTTCTCCTTGTCCGCGCAGTTCATGACTCCTTCCTATCTCAATCTTTTACCTTAGAAATTTTACAATAAGCTTCTCATCTCAACGCATCAGAATTAATTTATCTGCCTAGGCCCAATGGGGAATCCAGACCCAATCGACATTATAAATGCAGAAACCAATCGAATCCCCTTTAGAGCTCAGAATTTTGATTTGGGATTCTGGACTGACACCTTTCGATCTTGGCCGAAAACCACTAAGGGATGGAAAGACTGGTATTTGAGGGTCGCCAGGCCAATGGAGCTGTATTGGGTAGCACGTAGATTAGAACAGTGCATCAGACTATCTATTGCTGATATAGAGAGGAATGAGTCACTGTTAATCGCCGCATCCTACTTCTGGTCCGATACTATGAATGCCTTCATCTTTAGACATGGACCAGCTTCTCCAACCTTGCCGATGTGTATATGCTTACTGGCTTGGATATCTCGTCTGCCGATGACAACACTCTGTTCTAGAGAAAACCTGAGCATCGGCTGACTACCAGGAACATCGACGGCTGGACCGGTTATATCCGCGAGTATCAGAAATCCGGATCGGTCAATCACAGGGAGCACTCAGCTTTCTTGAACATGTGGCTTGAGAAATTCATCTTTTGCGGCAGAACAGTTGGACCGACCAATATGCACCTTCCTGCAGCAGAGATGTTGGCTAACGGTGTCAGACTCCCACTTGGCCGATATCTCCTTGGCTCAGTTTATCATCTCCTTTACCAAGTGTCACAAAGGCTGCTGCAAGGCAAGTCCATCGGCAATTTGGGAGGTCCTTGGTGGTTCATCAATATGTGGCTGAATGCCCATATGCACAAGTATTTTCACATTGATCTGTTCGTCCAGCGGTTCCCTCAGAGTCTTCCTGAAGACTATCAACTCGGGGAAGAAGAATCGGCAACACACCCCCCTCTCAACTTTGGAGAAGCACTGGCAGTATTACCAGGGGCGGAAGCAAACAGAGCTCAGATCGGTAATCTCTTCCACAGACTCTACATAGGCATCCCTTCTGAGCTTCGGGCCTGGGTCCCTTATGTTGATGAAGAAGCAAGATTGTCTCTTTTCTTTAATTTTACCGATGAGGCCTTGAATAAAGATGCCGATATTCTTAGTGCAATAATCACCCCTCGTGCTATCCCGGTCAACATATTTGGAAGTGGGAAGAACATCAATCCCACATACGAGTTCTATTATCCATCGGAAGTAGCCGGACAATTAGCTTTTGGACAACTTCCCATCAACCTTTGCTTTGCCGATGTGATTAAACCAAGAGAAATTATCACTAGCAGCATGGATTGGTGCAAGATAGTAACTCTTTCTCCTGATGCCGATACCTCTAATGTTGACCTGACCGATTGGGTATCGGCTTTCTTCATCACTGAATCTTTCAAATTATGGTGGCAAGAGTGGAAAGAGCAACTATTCTTCGCATCTCATTTTTATTGGAATCTCATCGACCCTGATCATGCCATACCTGCCGATGCAGTAAGTTTGACTATCTGCACTTCTCCTAATTTTCTTTTTCAATCTATCGGCAACTAACTCCTTTTCAACAGGTTGATGATCCGATTCCAACATTGAGCAAGAGTGGCAAAATTATAAGGCTACAGCCGATATCTCTAATATCCACAATAGGCTACAGAGCTCCTTCATTAGATGCTCTGATGTGTCGCGGTCGTTTCAAGAAGAGCTCCAAACAAAAATCGACCAGAAGTATGGCGGCTCCATCGGACACAGCCGCTCCTTCAGCACAGACATTCCAGGTGACCATCCTATTTTATTTTGTAGATACCGATTGCTGTGATTTACCGATTTCACATTTCAGGGCCCAAGTTCTACACCAATCGAATCTTCATCGGCAACTCGTCCTTCGTCTCCACCTGCAGCACCTTCTTCATCACACTTCGTCGTCCTTGACGATTCTCTAGAGGTACTGTCCATTTGATATTTGATCATTACATCAGCATTTTTGCTTATCTGCTCCTCTCACAGCTCCAAATAGTTGCATCGACAACTGTCCCAAGTGCACCAATTCCTCAGCCATCCATTGCCGATGCCCCCCAGCCATCCGATGTCGACGCTCCTTATAAGCGCAAGGCTTCATCGGGCAAAGAATCACAATCAAAGCGGGCGAGACTTACACAAGCTCCAATTTCACCATCAGCATCCTCGCTTCGCCCGATATCGCCTGATGTACCTATGCAGACTTCTCCATCGGCAACTGCTCTTCCATCGGCAATTGTACCCGTACAAGGATCTTCATCAACACAGGTATCACGGCAGCAGCCGATCGAGGTACCAACACAGGAAACGCCATCGGCAATTGTACCCGAGGTTGCTTCTTCAAGCCAAAGGCGAGAGATTGCCTTGAAACAAGTAAGTTAACTCCCTTAGCTAATCTTCGACACTTAAATGCTTCAGCTAACGACTTCTTCCTTTCCAGGAGCAAGATTCCCCCAATAGTTTATTCTCTTTCTCTATTATCAGAGATATTCCTGATGATGATGAAAACGAAGAAAGCTCTGCTCCAGCCCCTGAGGCTTTATCATCTGAAACCAAATCCCGGCTAGAGACGTTATTATCCTTGCTGCAACAGGAGACCTCTTTGCTGATCCAGGACTCTGATTCCGCAAGAGCAACCTTCAAATAAATTCGAGGCCATATTCCTGCTGATATCGAGGAAACACTCTTCCAAGCTGCACATCTGGAGAGTCGGTAGCTGCAGTACCAGAGGGCTGCCCAGCGAATTGCCGATAGAGCCACTCAGGCAAAACTCCAGGAGGACATGATGAAGCACAAGCAATTTGCCGATGAGAAACACAAAGACATCGGTAAACTAGAAGCCTCCCGTGCAGATCTGGAAAAAACGATTGCTAAACTATCGGCAAAAAGAGAAGCCCTGCTAGCGGAGCTGAGACAAATCGAAGAAGCCTTAGACGTAGCAAATCAGGAGAAGGCCCAAATGCCCGAAGCTATCAAAAACTCTCCAGCAAGAAAGGGACAATCAAGCCCTCAAGACGCTAGCGCTTAAGAAGAAAATCAAGTCAATTGAAGGTAATGCCGATGAAGATGCAAGGACGCTAGAGGAAGCCGATCAGGTTCACCTTCGTGCGATATCAGCCATCCGTTCATTGTTGAGTCTGTAAACTTTCTCCTTCATCGGCAAAGTAATACATCGGCAACTTGTAAAATCTTCACATTAACATAATGCTGATACACTCTTTTTGAACAAGTACTTTATCTGTTTTCTTCACGCATCCGTCCAAATGCTAGGATAGTACTTCTTCAAATATTTACCGTTCAATGCTTTTGGAAATATTTCTCCTTCAAGAGTTTCTAGGATATAAGCATTACCAGGAATGGACTGATTTACTCGATAAGGATCTTCCCAATTAGGAGACCACTTGCCGAATTTTGCGCTCTTAGTCCCAATCGGTAAAATCAGTTTTCAGACTAGATCGCCATTAACAAATTCCTTCACCTTTACCTTCTTATCATACCACCTAGCAACTCTTTCTTATTCTCCTCAATGCTAACTAAAGCCTTCAGCCGATGACTTACCAGATCTTCCAACTCATCTTTCATGAGTGTACTGTAATCATCGGCCAACAGGTGATCTTGATGAAATATTCGCCTCGAACCAGTCTTAATCTCCCAAGGAAAAACTGCATCATATCCATATACCAACTGATAAGGCAATACTTTAGTAGCACCATGGCATGCCATCCGATACGACCATATAGCTTCGTTCAGAACCGTGTGCCACTTTCTGGGATTTTCCTTAATCCTGCGCTTAATGAGTTTAATAATCCCTTTGTTAGAAGCTTCGGCCTGACCATTGGCTTGAGCATAATAAGGCGAGGAATTCAAGACCTTGATCCCCATCTCATCGGCAAATCTCTCAAACTCTCCTGACGTGAACATGGTTCCTTGATCGGTCGTAATAGTCTGAGGAATACCGAACCGATACACAATATGCTCCTTTATAAAATCAATCATGTTTGCCGATGTCATATTCTTCAGAGGAATTGCTTCGACCCACTTTGTAAAGTAATCGGTAGCGACAAGTATGAATTTATGCCCCTTGCTTGATGGTGGATATATCTGACCGATGAGATCAATAGCCCATCCTCGAAATGGCCACGGTTTAATGACAGGATTCATTGCAGATGCAGGCGCTCTTTGAACATTGCCGAATTTCTGACAGTCTTGACACCCTCTAAAATACTTGAAACAATCTTCGAGTATCGTCGGCCAGTAATATCTGTTCCGCCTAATCATCCACTTCATCTTGAAAGCCAATTGATGCACCCTGCATACTCCTTCATGGATTTCGCCCATTAAACTCTTTGATTCTTCTTTGCCAAGACACCTGAGCAAAACTCCATCCATCGTTCGATAATATAACTCATCGTCAAGGAGCACATACTTAGTAGCTTAAAACCTTATCCGCCTCTCGACTTTCCTAGATGGATCTTTCAGGTAATCGGCAATCTTCTTCCTCCAGTCATCGGCATCAGTTGCCGATGTCAACACTTCGTGGATTGGCTGATACCCCGAGGCATGCTGTGCTAACCGATTGGCTTCTTCATTATGCAATCTGGAGATATGCTCAAGACAAAAATCTCTGAACTCCTTTAATAATTGTCGACATCTCTCATAATACGAGATTAAAACCTCACTTCGACATTCATATGCCCCAGCTAATTGATTAATGATCAACATCGAATCACCGAAGATTTCAAGAACATCAGCACGGACTTCCCTGAGTAGCTCCAAACCTTTCAACACAGCCTGATACTCAACCTGATTGTTTGTCGATGTGGTAGCAATCGGCAATGAGAATTCATATTTTTTCCCCTGAGGTGATATCAACACAATGTCGATGCCTGCTCCTTCCTCACACGTAGAACCATCAAAGAAGAGTGTCCACAGAGCAATCTCCACAAAACTCACCGCGCTGCAGTGCTGAGTAACAAAATCGGCCATCACTTGCCCCTTGATTGCTTTAGCTGATTCATAGCGCAGATCAAATTCCGACAATGCTAGAATCCATTTGCCGATTCTTCCATTTAGAATTGGCATTGACAGCATATATTTGACCACATCGTCTTTGCATATAACAGTGCGTTTGGCCGTTAACAGATAATGCCTTAATTTAACACAGGAGAAATATAAGCATAAACATAACTTTTCAATGGCTGAATACCTGGTCTCAGCATCTACCAACCTTCTGCTCAGGTAATAGATTACACGTTCTTTCCCTTCAAACTCTTGGATTAGAGCTGACCCAATGACTTCATCATCACCCGCCAGATACAACCTGAAGGGCTCCCCGTGTTGGGGTGGAACTAGCACTGGAGGATTCACCAAATACTTCTTAATTTCTTCTAAAGCCAACTGTTATTCTTCTCCCCACATGAATTCCTGATCGGCCTTCAGCTTCAATAATGGACTGAAAGCTTTGATTCTTCCTGATAAATTAGATATGAATCTTCGAATAAAATTAATCTTGTCGATCAGAGACTGTAGTTTAGTCTTATCGATAGGAGCAATCACTTTATTGATAGCATCAATGGATTTCCTGCTAATTTTAATACCCCTCTAATGCACCATAAAGCCTAAGAATTGTCCTGCCGATACACCAAATGCACACTTGTTGGGATTCATTTTCAACCCATGTTTCCTTGTGCACTCCAATATTTTCTGCAAGTCAACTAGATGATTTCCGAAGTCTCCAGACTTAACCACCACATCATCTATATAAATTTCAACCAATTTGCCGATGTACTCATAAAAAATGTAATTCATTGCTCTCTGATAAGTAGCACCGGTATTTTTTAAACCAAAAGTAATGACTATCCATTCAAATTATCCCACATGACCTGGACATCTGAAGGCAGTCTTGGAGATATCTTCTTTGGCCATAAAGATTTGATTATATCCGGCGTTCCCATCCATGAAGCTAATAATCCGATGTCCAGCAGCAGTATCAATTAATAAATCGGCAACGGGCATCGGGTAGCCATCCATCGGTGTAGCTTTGTTAAGATTCCTGAAATCAATACAAACACAAAGTTTCCCGTTCTTCTTGTAGATAGGAACCACATTAGAAATCCATTCAGCATATCGGCATTGTTGGATGAACTTTGCTTCAATTAACCTTGTTATTTCGGCCTTAATATCAGGCAGCACTTCAGGATTACATCGGCGTGCGGGCTGCTGATGCGGCCGATATCCTTGCTTGATAGGTAGCCGATGTTCAATGATAGATCGATCTAACCCAGGCATTTCTGTATAATCCCAAGCAAAACAATCCTTATATTCTTTCAATAAAGCAATCAACTGTTCTCTGCTTTGGAGATCTAACTTAGCACTAACAAAAGTTGGCCTTGGTCTATCACCATTACTGATATCTACTTCAACTAAATCATCTGCCGATGTAAACCCATGGCCTAGTTTTCCATCATCGGCAAACCTATCCATTTACAACTCATCTTCAGAACCGACTGCTTGGATCGATGGCAGCTCATAATCGGCAATCCTGAGGAACCCCGAATCCCATGCTTCTCCCGATATGCATTTGGACCGCTCGTAAGTTTCTGATTTTGCCGATGCAATTATATAAGATGAATCACCAGGAACCACCTCAACTTTATCTTCAACCCACTGCACGAGGCATTGGTGCATTGTAGAAGAAATGCAGCAATTGGCATGAATCCAATCCCTTCCTAATAGTAAATTGTAAGCACCTTTACCACTAATGACAAAGAACATGGTCGGCAATGTTTTGCTGCCGATGGTCAACTCGGTACATAGCGCTCCCTTGACCGGTGATATGTTCCCTTCAAAGTCCTTGAGCTTCATGTCCATCTTGGCTAGATCTTGTTCTCCTTTTCTGAGCCTCCGAAACACGACATATGGCATGATGTTAATCGGAGCCCCTCCATCTATGAGTATTTTTGACACTGGCTGCCTATTAACTCTGCCCTTGACGAATAAAGCTTTGAGATGCTGTCTCTCATCATCGGTAGGCTGCTCAAAGACGGCCATCATCGGATCCAAGATCAGCTGAGCCACTTGTTCTGAAAGAACTCTTTCTTCCTTCTCATCGGCAAGTGCCCAAAATTCCATCGGCAACATGAAAACCATGTTGATATCTACCGATGGACTTCCATCTTTATGCTTCGGCTGCCACACTTGAGATTTTGCCCTACGGGGGTTTTCTTCTTTGCGCTCCCGTTGCATCTTCCTCTTCTAAGTTTTTGTCAGACCTTCAGGGCACCATTGAGGAAGCTTCGTTTTCCAAACGGGCTGATACAGTTTTGTACCTGAACCTGGGCAGTTTATATTGGAGTCTCTGCAAAGAATCGCCTCATCAGGAACTCTCGAATTGGCCATCTCCTCGAGCTCCTCTCGGTTCATTGGTAAATAGTCATCATGCCTGCCCAGCCTTTCATGTACACTGGTTCTGCCCCCCAGCCGATCATGTACCGATGCCCTCTCTCTGATCGGCTTATCGATGTATTTGCTCCGATTATCATAGCACGATCTTCTTTCTGTCTGATCGGCTCGATCATAACCATTGCACTCGGGGTCAGCTATCAGCCGTAGGCAATTTAATGCCTTCTTCCCAGCAGTAGATAAAGAAGGGGCATCTCCAATGATCTTCATGCCGACGCTACTCTTCCCGAAGCAACTCCTCCTGCCGCTGCTGATAGCGATTACCTGAAACTCTGTATGGAGCAGGCCTAGAAGGTCTTCTTGAACTGCTGCTTTCTTCTACTACTTCTTTCCCCTTCAAGTTATCGGTAGTTACTTGATGTTTAGGATCTACCGATGCTCTCCTTTTAGCGCTTGCCGATGTCAACACTTTGATCTTGCTTACGACATTCACCATGTTTGCAGGAAAAGGATGTTGATCAATCTTCATCGGCCTCTGAGCTTTAGAGTTATCGAACTTGATCCTCCTAGATTCAATGGCCGATTGCAACGGTTGCCTAAATACTTTGCAATCATTAGTACTATGCGAAGTTGCATTATGAAATTTATAGTACCTCATCTTTTTTAGCTCTTCTGCCGATGGAATTACATGATTGGGTGACAGCTTAATTTGGCCCTCTTGAAGCAACAGATCGAATATATTATCGGCCTTCGTGATGTCAAACATGAATTTCTCTGGCTCTTTTTGACCAAAAGAATAAGATATTGGCTTCTTACCCTTCACCCACTCAGCTAGGCCGATAGTTGGTTCCTCATCTGAGTCTGATTCCCCTGCTTCTTCCACAAAGGACACCTTTTTATTCCAGCTCTTCCTAGGTTCTGGAGTTCGAGCACCTTGATCAGAGATCCTCTGCACAATATGGCTAAGACTTTCAAACTCCTGAGAATCGTACTTGTCCCTAAGATACGGCAATAGACCCTGGAAAGCCAAACCAGCTAACTGGTGATCATCAAGCACTAGGCTGTAGCACCTGTTCTTCATGTCTCGTACCCTTTGTACAAAACTCTCCACCGATTCGTCGCTTCGCTGTCTTAATTTCATTAAATCGGTAAGCTTATTTTCATGGACACCAGCAAAGAAGTACTTATGGAATTGTCTTTCTAGATTGGCCCAAATAAGAATAGAGTTCGGTGGTAATGAGATAAACCACGTGAATGCCGATCCAGACAAAGAAGATGAGAATAAACGGACCCTCAGCTCATCCCTGTTAGCAGCTTCTCCACACTGGATGATGAATCGGTTGATGTGCTCCATCGTCGACGTATCATCCTGCCCAGAAAAATTAGTGAAATTTGGCACCTTGTACCGATTTGGGAAAGGAATTGAGTCATAAGCTGGAGGGTATGGAGTCCGATAAGAGTAAATATTTATCTTGGGTTGAATCCCAAATTGCTCTTTCATCACTTTCGCGATCTTATCGGTCCAAAACACATCTTGATTTTGCCGATGCACTGGCTGAATCTCTGCTGGAGGTGCTGGCTGATATGCTTCTATGTATCCTTGTGGTACTTGGCTTGGAAGAATTGGCATATTCACAGCACCATTCTGTGGAGCAAAGCTCATCGGCTGTTTTGCCGATGTTTGATCCTGGAAAGCTGCCTGTGGATTATATTGCTGAGTCCCCATCTCCTGGTAACCTGGCTGAATAGCAGATTACTGAACTGGCGCTTGCCCTGACCAATTGAGATTATAACTCATTGGCACCTGACTTGCCGATGGCTGATAGCTTGTGGACAATTGATGCTCTTGTATGGGTGGATGATAGCCAGCATAATTGCCTTGAATTGCAGATAACCCAGATTGAGATACGAATGGCACTATGGGCTGTCCTGCAGTGGAAACTCTCTGTTGAACTGGAGGAGGATTAGTCAATGGATTCGCATAAGATATCTGTTGCGGAGTCACGTGGAATCCCATTGACAATGACTGTATAGCAGGAGGTGTAGTAGAGTAATGTGACACATGAGTCATCGACCGAATTGGAGTAGCTGATGTCATTGGACCCTTCCCTGCTATATCATGCGCTTGAGGCATTCCAGAGTTGGCAGTAGATGGATCTGGAGGCATCCCGTATCCCCACCAATTAGCAGCAATCTGATTATGTTGGACTGAAGAGCCTGACATTGTTGATGCTGATATATCTGTGCTCAACTAAGTAGTAGGCCTCTCCTGAGACGTTAGATCTGATCCTATCGGTGTGGCTTCAATGATAGATGGTCCTGATATAACTGGAGGAGTAGGCGTTTCCATACTCTCAACGACTGGAGTTGCCGATGGAGTACTGACAGATGCCGATCCCGGCTGATGATATGCTGGCCCGACATAACCTGGTGCTTGTCCATCTCTTAACGTTTGCACAACAGCATTGTAAACAGTATTGGACAGTACAGTGGAGTGGTTGATCAAAGCCTGATTCAATGCAGAATTAACCGTCTCTTGTAATTTACCAGGGTTGGAATCAAAGGTTACCTGCCAAGGCAACGGCAGATCTTGCTTCTAGATGACTTCTCCGCCCCTATTCATGCTGAAAGACTTCAAGCAAAGCTGCCTGTAGTCCTCCATGGCTTTTTCCATGGCAAGCTTCTGATCATCCTTGAGATCTGACTCTGATATCTCGATGATGTTCTCTGGATTGATATCAACAGGATTCTTCATGATAAATCTATTAACTTGGTCCCACCGGGCGTGCCAAAAGATGTGTTGATGCAAAATTCTTATCTGCAAACACACCGGGCTAATACCCAAATTCGATATCCAAAGTGTGCCAGTCGATTTGACCTGTTAATCGACAAGGATGATAACTTGAATAAAATCCAAACGAGACGACAGCGATACGCCCGGACGTCAAAGCTCAGAATGTATTTGATAACTGTTGAACAGATCAGATTAGACGACAATGATACGCCCAGAAGTCAAAGCCTGAATCGTGCTCGGTAAACGCAGAACCTGCAAGGTCGTCGGAGATCAAGTTAATGCAGCCCATCGATTCTTGAAAGAACTCATTGAAAAAGAAAATACTTGACGAAGTCATCAAAAAGTAAAGTACTAGTAGAAGTAAATTGCGATAAAAAGTAGATTTGTTTATTGATGCTTGGATCCCTATTACAATGCCCCCCGACATATATTTATACTCCGCTAATCAAAGAGTCCTAATTTAACATGCAAAGCTCAAATATAGAATAAACTAATTCCTTATACGAACTCTATCTCTTTAAGGAAAGAAATAAAACTCGTATAGGAGTTGGACTTAAACTATAATACAAAAATCATAAGCTCCGTGTCGCCGATCCTCTGTCCCCTTCCGTCATGATGAAGTTATCTCTTCATCGGCACATCCTTGGCATCGGCAACAACCTTCTAGTCTTCCTGCCTATCTTATCGGCAATAGCCTTTCCGTTTCATCGGCAACGATCCTCTAATCAGCTTTTTAGCTTCGTCGGCAACGATCCCCTAGCTCTCTATCACTCTCATCGGCAATAACTCTTTAGCTTCATCAACAATGTACAGAGAGTAGACGGCCGAGAGTATACTGTGCTCGAGGGTCGCCTATTTGCTCGAGGGAATTTCTGTCCTCAAGGGGTCAATGATTCGAAGGGTTGTATTCAAGGGTTGGCTCAAGTGCATCAGTAACACGTCTTCAGCCCAATCGGCAATAATCCAGATCAACCTGTCCTTCATCAGCAACCACTCATCGACAACATCAGAAGCAATATCGAAGAAAAAACATCCTCCTTGCCGATTAGTCCAGTCTCCGATCCTTATTGACACATGCCGAATAACGGTGTTAACACTACTCTAAAAGCCATTCTGTGTCAAAATTCAAAAGTACGTGGTACATACCTGTAAATGCTTCGATTTTATACCTGAGTCTCATCATGCTCTTCATCATCCTCCTTTTCTCCCAACTATATCATCATGTGTAGTAGAACCTAAAACGATCGAAGTAAATTATAGTGGACATGTTAGGACACAAAAAGTTATTAAACTATATTATCTTAAATAAACAAGTTAGGCGAAGCCAATCTTGTAGACATACAAGTGCTTCTACGGTGTCACTAGCCAGCCTGCTTCTATAATCATTTCTCCCCTAGAAAATGCTGATTCCGATGCCACCGTGGATGCAGGAATGGCTAGTATATCTCTTGCCATACGTGCAAGTACTGGTAGAAGACATTTTCTAGTACTCTAGAATGTCAACACTTCTTCTTCTTTCAGTTAAGTTCTGATGTTGGCCCTAGTCTGCCCATGGGTTATCTTCACCATAGTTTGATTTTTGGCGTTTCTTAACGTTGCTACTAAAGATAGACTAAAAGCCTGCCCTTAGCAACAACACTGGAAACGTGTATTGACATCCCTAACTATCATTATGTCAGAAGAGTAACTCTCGGCCCTTAACGGCACCGGCCAAGGTTTTGCAATTCTGATAATAACAGTTAAGAGTGTCAGATTGGCCTTCCTAACCATCATTAATTACGAGGATACAATCCTATAGCATGGCGTCATGGGTTGCACAAGAATTACAGTCCCTAAGTAACGGTACTTAGGTACGCCAATCGTGATAGTTCAGTAAGAAATAAGAATAAATCTACAAGCGCACAGAACTATCATTGTAGCATTTCTACCCGTGAGTATTCAAGGGTGTCGTATTTATAATTTCCCATAGGAGGGCAATATGCATCAAGCGTGGTATAAACATGATCGCTTATTGAATGTAATGGTAGGCATAGAGTAAACAGGGGTAAATCATGGTTTCAAGATAGTGGATACACATCTGAGTCAACCTCAAGGATAAAAGAGAAATAAAGAATAAAAGAATATAACTAATCAGAGCAAGCATTGGTTATATATAATTATGCAAAGAACTATTAGTAAAGCATGTAACTAGCATGTCTAGTATTAGGACTAAGTCTGGGATGATAGGGAGATCCCCGCAGTTAATCTGCCAGCCGATAGAGACTTTACGAACTCCTTCTCAATATTCGAACGTGGGGGAGTGCTTGGGATGGACAGGGGTGTCACCACCTGCCCACCTACCCCTCTACCCGTGGGATTGACAGGCTAGGTTAAGAGCAATCATAAAGGCACGACGAACCATCATCTCATCCCTAGTTCTTCCTCTATTCATACTAATTTGATGAACGATGAAGAACGAAGATGAACAAATCAAGAACATAATACATAAACTAAGTACTAGTTCATATATTATGCTCATGATATGATCAAAACTATACTCTACTTCATATGCATGATTATATAAGTATGATAAGAACTTGCTCATGGAGGAAAACCAAAATATATTCATACCAAGATGTTCTTCTTCCTCTAAGGAGACAAGCTCTCCTTGATAGCTTTTGCCTTGCTCACAAACTACTAAAACTACTCTAAGGAATACAAGTGAGAGGTGTGAGATGAGTGACTCCAAATGAATGTGTGTTGCGAATGAAGGAGCTCCCTCTACTTATAGCTAGAGTAGGATGGTTCGGGCGTCTCCACATATGGAAGCAGGTGAAACCGCCCTACGCATCGCCTCAGAAGCCTGGGCCCGAGAGGGGCCACCAGGGGGCGGCCGGTCCCGGGGGCGATCGGTCCCCTGGTGGGGCCATCTGGCCACCGCCTTCACGTGGTTGGTTCCTTCTTGGGCCTGGACCTCTCCTGCGGTTACGATCAGGCCCAGGTATATTCTGAAGGTGGGCTCCTTTGTTAATCTTGTTTGCGCATTTTCTGAATTCATCTTTTGTTTTTGTGCTTTCTCCATGATGTTGTGCATTTCCACTTGTTTCACCATATAACCTATAAAAATATGAACACTAGGGGTACAAGTGGAACTTTGTTAGTAGCATAGGCATATGTGTTAGAATATAATTGTTTCTCTCCTTTAAAGTCTAAATTGGCAGTTAGAAATAATCCATAAGGACCGCCAACAAGACCCCCAAGCTTAAACTTTGCTCGTCCCGAGCAAATAGCTAGGTATGGTTGTTGATCAGGAGTTGCTACAATGCTGATATAATTCATAAGTGCCATGCCTATAACAAAGCATTTCTTCGTAATTTAAATAAGTTGGCATTCTATCCACTCTTTACCTTAATTTCTCATGGGGCTTGTAGCTTCTCCAAGTTCTTGGGTGGTTGCAAGATAGAACGGTTATAACAGAATCACTAATCATTCATTCTTTGCTACCGTCTATCTAGAGGTTTTATGAGTTTTGCAAAATAACAAGTTCCTCAAATGATTCTCTCAATCGCTCAATGTGTATGATTACCTCACCAAAGGCATTGTAGTGTTTCCTTTTATATCCTACCACTAAAGCTGAGAGTGGAGTTATGGGTAGGTATAAAGGTGGGCATACTTACATCACATGTATTGCTGAGTCAAAGACCGAACCTCAAGGAGATACAAGTCATACACCTTGATTGAGATGTGTAAGTGTGTGGAATATGAGGATGGTGAAATCCTATCTCTAATTATTTTTGGCACTCCATGCATCATGACTCTCTTTTATTGGATGGAACAGATCTTTTGGAGAGATATGGGCTATATAATCATCATCTCTTTTTTTGAATGGGTATTTGGACTTTTTTCTTTCTCGTTTGTTTTCTCATGCCCCTTGGCTTTTTCTCATCATATTTTTTTAGCATAGCCCATATATTTTTATTAACATATGAAGACTTCTGGATGGAGAGCTGTCATGATGGCAAGTGCAAGGAGTGAAGATTTTGTATAAAGAATGCGCGGCTCTCTGGGTGAGTGTCGGCATTTTTATTTAGTGAAAAAAGGGGGCACAACTCTCAGGGTAAGAGTTGACGTATTTTTGGTGGATGGATGGGTGCATGTTGTGCACAACTCTCAGGGTGAAAGTCGGCTTTATTTGGTGGGTGCATGTGAATCTCAATCATGGGCATATGACCATAATCTCACTAGGTCACAACAATTTGACCCAACTCAAAGTTCCATAAGCAATATATGACCAAAGGTTTATAAATGTAGCATATCATATGGTCTTGGTGGGTATTTCATAATCATTGCGGAACTTTTGATTTTGAAATTTTAAAAAAGAAAACTCCGGATGTCAAGTTTCTCGTAGAACAAAGTCATAGCAAAATCTATTCTTACTATCTCATATCTCGCAACAACTTAGAAAAGGATCATGCGATTGCAACCCATAAGATTTCAAGTTTTCAAAATGAGACATTTCTAGCCAACAAACTTAAATCTTGAGGAACACTAAGTTATAACTTAAGCACAAATGAATTATAGATAGAGCAACTATTCATCATTTCAATAGAAGAGAAACTAACACATCTTACACATATGGGAGTGGAATAATATATATATATATTGGAGTTATAAAGGAAATAGAATTATGGAATTAAAATTACAAGAAATAAAGTGCAAGAATTTAAAGATACATGTTACCTGTGTGGGGTCTCCTCCCCCAAGCTAGCTCAAGGCCTAGGTCCAGGTAAGTGTCCCATGGAGCGAAGGTAGGCCATTGTGCCTCATGCCGCTGGCGGTTCACATCCTCGAGGTCCATGAACTGCTGCTGGTACTGTTCGTGCCACTGAGTGGAGGTCTGGATATGAGCGTTGAGCGTACCTTGGATTTGCCTGTTCTGAAGCCCTAGTCCTCCCATGCGTGTGTTGAGGACCTCTAGCATGACTGGCTGTGGGCGAACCAGGGGTGGCATGCCTTTCGATCCTGAGGAATGCGCTTGCTCGTGCCACCTCGATCCTCCTGCCTTATGTGGGGGAGGAATGTATCCCATGCCTTGTCCATACCCAGGGGTGAATCCGGGTGTAGACATGACAGGGCACTATTCCATCCCTGGCATCATGGTGGGCATAGTCAGTGGTGGTGTAGGTTGTGCGGGTTGTGCATGCTCCTCCTCCTATTCTCCTCTCCTCCGTGATCTCCTGCAGGAAATTGAACTCTTGCGTGCTTCTTCCCTCTCAACGAGGTCGAAGGTGAGAGATAGGGAATTATATAAAGCGAGATCCAGGTTAGGTAACGAAATCTCGTTTATATATCCTAGAAAATAATATACTAATCTTTTCCCCGATTCATCACGTTTTAGAATATGGGCTTGCCCCAGATAAAACTCATTGATCAAAATGCGAGGAGTAGAGTGGTAAACAGTAGTGTTTGCAGCATGGGGATCAATACTAGCAGCAAGACGAGTGATGAGTGAAGTGCACATGATAGGAGTGGATGTCTTGAAAGAATTCAGCCAATGCGAGCAACTTTAATATTTTTAAGCATGGCATAAAGCAACTTCAACTCAACATCGTAAGCATGATGCATATCATCTCTAGGAAATAAAGAATTGGCAATCCATTTATACATAAGCCTCAGAGTGGGATGATGAATGATATTGACATTGGGTTGGAACTTTCCAATAACATTTTGCCTGGTCATCAAATGCCAAAAAGTATGACAATGATAACCCGAGAGAGAAAAACCCAAGTCAACAGAGCATCGAGCATGAAAGCCTAAGCGTGCAGCAAGATCCTTCCAGAAAAGGCTATGCTCTCTACCAAAGCAGCGAAAAGTAATACCATTGTCTACAATTTTCAAAGTGACCAAGATTTGGATAGTCAAAAGACGAGATCTAAGTTCATACACAGGGGAAACTTGGCTCCAACCAACATGCTCAAAAATGGTATTAAATTTAGTGTCCATACCTGTTTGCTGGAGGAGGATCGGGTCGAAGGCCGGCGTGTGCAAGAACTCATGTCCCTTGAGGAGGTTGTATGCTTGCATCTCCCGCTCGCTCTCCAAGTCGATGAAGGGGGCGTCGGCCTCGTCGATGGCATGGCCTGTTGGCGCCTCCTCCTCTCCTCCTTGCAGCGGTTTTCCTCATACGAGGGATGCTTTGGCTTGAATCCCTGCGAGAACGACGGCCTCTCCGAAACATACCGGAAACTGGACTCCTGATCCCACTCATGGTGAGTGAGCTTAGCACGAGAGCTTTGAGCTTGCGTTGTGGTCAAGAGATTTTTGCAAAATTTTCTTGCACTTCAGCTATGTGGAAAAATATTTGGAGGATGGTGGAGCAAGAGAGTGATGGAGGAGGTTGAAGAAATGTGAGAGTGAGAGGTGAGGAGCTCAACCCCGGCCTCCTAGTACTTATAGGGGCGGATGCAGGCGTGGAGGGGCTGCTTGCAATGGCTAGTAGCCATTGGCAAAAGGCTGAAATGCCAGCTCCTTGGGTAGGGGGCGGCCACCGCTGGGGCCAGCCGGTCCCCTGGTGGGGCTGGTTCTGTCCTAGCTTTTGCCAAATCCCTCCAACGGCTATCCAAGAGTGGTACTCGGTTGCGATTCCCTCCAGTTCAAAACTTTGCTCTATCTTTTGATTTTCCAAAAATTTATTTGCAACTTTTTGGTTTTTAAAAATTATTTCAAAAATAAGATCTAGAAAGAACAAAAACTAAACTTTTAGAAAATGATTTTTATAAGATTTTTGGAGAAAATTTATTTTGAAACAAAAATAAGTTTTTATAAAACTAGAAAAAGAAATCTCTCTTTTTTTAAAATACAGGAATATAGATATATATTTTTTATATATTTTTGAAAATTTGAAAGCCCAAAAAGATAAGATACACAATACCTGAGGGGGGTGCCTCCCCCAAGCTGGATTATGGTGTGGGCCCCTTCATAGTATTATTATTGATTTTTTAATAACTACCGATGACCTTCGGCAAGGGCTCAACATTTATAGTCTGTTGGCAAGACTCTTCTTTCTTAATTGCTCTGCAGCTGCATGAACGAACTCAGGAGAAATCTTGGGTTGCCCCGGGATTTTTCCCGTATTGTTGACAGGGATAGAAGTAGCTATTTGAGCCATTTGTGTTTCTATCATTTTATTGAAACTCAACTGGTTTTAACAGAAAAAGATAGAGTTTCAAGCTTTGCATTTATATTTTCAGATATTTTATCGTTGAAGGATAGCTTTTTGGTAAGATTCTCATTGATCTTAGCTTGTCCCACAACGAAATCTCTCAAAAAAGGTTGATTTGAATTGAAATTATTACTTTACGGGCGTTGTTGGTTGTTCCACCCATTATTACCTTGTTGTTGTTTTTGGCGAAACCCGTTGTTGACGTAGGAAGCTTCTTCTTGGGTTTTAGGGTAGTTGTTCCCTGAATGGCCAATATTTCCATATACTTCACATGTCATGTGTGAGTCCATGGCCTGGACGGTGCTCATGGTAGGATTAGTGGCACGATCGTCTAGCTTTTGCATCAGTAGGTCTATTTTTACGACCAGCAAGTCCGTCTCCTTCATGGTATGCATGCCTTTTTGTGTTTTTCTTCCTTCTCCCCGGCTCTGGTTTGCCACCATCTTCTCAATGAGAGCAGTTGCATCTGTGATGGTGAGGGAGAGGAATGCACCTCTAGCTGCGGCATCGACATGGCCGTGAGGCCTTCGTAGAAGTTTTGGAGCACGAGCCAATATTCCATCCCATGATGAGGATAGGCCCGAATGTATTTCTAGAGCCTTTCCCAAGCTTCTAGGATGGACTCGAGTGAAGATTGCTGGAAGTTTGATACCTTCTCCCTCAGAGCACTGGTTCTGCTCATGGGGAAGAATTTGGCGAGCAACACTGCGAAACATTTGTCCCACGTGTTGATAGCTTCTTTGTTCTGGTAAAACCATTGTTTCGCTTTCCCTGTGAGGGAAAAAGGAAACAAGCAGAGCCTGATACTGTCATGTGCGACATCTTTGATGATGATGGTGTCGCATATCTCAAGGAACTGTTGCAGGTGAGCGTTTGCGTCCTCACTCGGCAAGCCACAGAACAGGCTCGCCTGCACCATCAAGATGAGGCCCGTACGAATCTCGAAGTTTCCATTCCCACGTTGACAGTGGGCCCAACGGGCACATTGGCAACAGCGGGGGTAGAGTAGTCACGAAGTGTCTTGGTCATGGCGATAGTAGTGGATGGTGCAGGAGTGACCGATTTGTCTGCCGGCGGAGTAGCAGAAGAAGAAATGGCACGAGATCTTTTCTTACTTAGGAGTGCTTCCGGATTGCAGACGAAGTTATCCGGCAGAGCAAAACTGCTCATACACTATCCTGTTTTTATTCCAATAAAAAGAGGAAGAAAACCGTGAAGTTAGCCTGCTTAAACTATGACTACAAATGCTTATTATGCAATCAATGTTTATGCCAAGCTAGATGTTTGCATATTTCTTTTGACCTCCCCGGCAACGGTGCCAGAAATGCTTGTTGGCGTTTCTTAGCGTCGCTACTAAAGATAGACTAAAAGCCCGTCCTTAGTAACAACACTAGAAGCCCATCCTGAGCCTGGACCTCTCATGCGGTTATGATCAGGCCCAGGTATGTTCTGAAGGTGGGCTCCTTTGTTAATCTTGTTTGTGTATTTTCTGAATTCATCTTTTGCTTTTGCGCTTTCTCCATGATGTTGTGTATTTTCACTTGTTTCACCATATAACCTGTAAAAATATGAACACTAGGGGTACAAGTGAAACTTTGTTAGTAGCATAGGCATATGTGTTAGAATATGATTGTTTCTCTCCTTTAAAGTCTAAATTGGTGGTTAGAAATAATCCATAAGGACCGTCAATATTGGTTCATGGCAAAATTTATCAGGAGACACCGTTAAAACTTGCCCTTTGCTAGAACACATAAAAAACGCGTCTTTGCTGTAGGACAACGAGAAACGCACTCGCTTTGCTATAAGACACAAACTTGATATTATATTAGAGTTTATTGAACAGCCATGCGAAATGTCAGAAATACGCTTTGCTATAAGACACAAACTTGATATTATATTAGAGTTTATTGAACAGCCATGCGAAATGTCAGAAATACCCTTACCCTTTCATCCCTTTCTCACGAAGCCAAGTCTTGACTCAGGCACTCCCGTACTCGATTCGTTCTCGACTCCGCGTCCGCGAGAAAGAGCAGGAGGCGGCAGTCCTCCTCGGCAGCGGCCAGTGGCGCTGCTGCTCCGCTCGACGTGCATAGACGGCGGCGGCGCGCGTATTCGGTGGCGGTGGCGTGCGTTCGGATAATTTCTGCCATTATCTAGTCTTTGTTCTTGCACTCGATCTGAACTTCCCGGAGGTAGATCTCAAATTTGGTGATGATCTTTAAGGGATATCTCTTCAACTCTCTTGTGATCCTATGTGCAAAATTTGAGAACAAATCATGGTGATTTGATCGAGTTTTGTTTCGATCTTTGGGTCACCCTTTTTCTGTGTGTGCGTGCTTTGAGTTCTTCCGTTGCACTACTGCTGAGCGCTTTCTCTGTTCTTGTGCTGTTTCCTAGCACGGTGCGCTCCCAGGAATCTAAGCTAACAAGTGCAGCGGCTATTCTCTCTTGATTGGTCAGCTTCCTGTTCATCTCTATGTGGAGAGAAGCCCCCTCCATTGGTTTCCTGCAGGTCCTGCCTGTTGTCAGTGGTTCTTTCACTCGCTGTTGCTCGTGGCTGCTAGTAAATCGGCCTTGTGCCTCTACAATCGAAGCTAGCAGTGGCAGTTCTCAGAAGCAAGCAACCTTCGTGCTTTGTTTTTATCGGATCAAAATTCTTGTTCTTGCATCCTTGAATCACCTTGCTTTTGGCTTAGCTTCACTTCAGGTTGACTAGCAAGAAATTGTGTACGTGTGGTAACTTTGATTGGACAAAAGCTATTGGCTTGCTACTGTGATTTGTCTCAAGCTTTCGTAATTAATTGAGTATTTAATTACTTCATCTTCTTGAGATGGATTCATGGTTTACAAGCTTGCCGTGTTGTTCACTCTTGTTTTTATAAAGGCATTCTTGTCCAGAAATCATATTTGGTTACATCTTTGATTGGGAAATATTATTATAAGAGTTATAGTGTCTACTAGCATATTGGTATGGTTGAAGAGTATGTTATAGCAAAGTCACACTTTTTTAGTGGTCTATGGCAAAAGCCAGCTTTGAAGAGTGTCCTGGAGCCAATTTTGTCTTGGTTCATTTGCTGCTTGCTTTGCGTACTCAGGGACTAAATGACCCCATTTCAAGAAATATTCATCATACAGATCTTTAAATGTCTGTTTCACTTGGGGGAAGTAGGTGGATGGTGAATCTCCACCTATTTTTGGAAGACGGAACTCCAGATCCAATACAACTGGCACACAGATTTGTAAAGATCCCAGAATTTTTGGAATTTCTTCCTCATCTCATGTACCATAATGCGAACCATAAGAGGATGGATGCAAAGCATGGACACAAACATATGTAGTTGCTACATCTACATATTCCCACGTACTGACAGATGAGGAAAACATTATCTGTTCATCGATCTAATCAATTGAGGAAAGATTGTAGGAAACCAAACCTTTGTAGTGGGAGTGGCAGAGGTCCCTGATGCGTTGAGGGCAAGAGGGAACAACGGGTACTTGCTCTGAACATCGGCACCAGCACCTTGGTGTCCCCCACCAGCGACGGCGTCGTCTCCAGCGTCCCCAGGAGGAGGCAACAACCACGACTCGCCGGCCATGGCCGGATCTGGACTGTAGGAAGCAGCCAGTCACGACGACCGCAGAAGTTGTGGTGGCAGTGGCGGTGTCGGAGGATGAACCGCCCGCGTAGATTGGGACGGCGGCGGCTCAATCGCCCGTGGCAGCGGTGACGGCAACAGCGCCCTTTCCTGCATCGCTCCTCTCGTTTCGCTGGTGACAGGTTGGAGCCGCATCGTTGGGCTTTCAGTGTCCGCCGCCTATACCCATTTCAGATAGGTGGGCTGCTGTGCGGGTTGGTGTGTGCCTGCGGCACGGTCTAGCCCAACGGGCTGACAGGCTGGCCCGCGTCGTTTGCAAGTCTACGCTAGGACGACCTCCACACGCCTCTCGCCCACTCTCTCCGCCGGTGCCCCTTCCTGCTACTCTCCAGTTGCGTCGGCCCCCTGCGCCCTTTCCCCTTCGTTGTGGCCGCGCAGCCGGTGGGCCGCGCAACCTGTGGGCCGCCCTTTCCTTGCATCATTGTGCCTGCACTCCACCTTGCCATCGCGCTTGTGTAGGGCATGACAATGATGGAACTGGATGGAGAAAGAGATAGTGACTAGTGAGGCAAGGAAGAATGGTACGGGATAACCATCCCTACTAGTTCCGGAGAAGCAGCTTCCGCTACCGTCCGCTCAAAGAAACGCGATGCACCACCTGACATGCAAGAGTGAACTGAGAAGAAGAGGAGGAGGCCCAACTTGTACGCTGAATCGTTTCTGGCTAGCTAATTCTAACTGATGTTAATTTGTTGTGAGAAAAAACACTATTGAATGGCAGACTATAAGCGGTGATATGAACAAGCGAACTAGGTGTAAGGAGGACGACTGCCAAATCATCGCCCCCACCTTCTTCTTTGGAGAAGAACTATAATCCTTCCCCGTCTCCTCAAAGGAATAATGGTAAAGGTTTGAAGGATAGCAATTCCTCTTATGACTATAGCTCTCCACTCCATCGCCCCTAGTCTTTACTCATGGAAAAACAACTAGCAATGGGGAAATAGTGTATGAATACAACTCAGACCAAGAGGTTTTGGATGTTAAGTAATGGCGCTGTTGCAGATTCCTAATCATGTTCCCTTCCCTTCCCGTAGCAGATGAGACGTGAGGAAGACATAGATGATCTCTCATATCCCTTTCCAATAGCACACCAGATGAACACGAATGAGAGGCAAATATCGTGGAACAAGTATCTCTTATTCATTATATGGGGGTTACAGGTTCCATTATATAGTCTTGAACCTTCAGGGGTATATTCAGTATGAGCCCATAATTATGTTAGAGTTTTGTTTCCCAACACTCCCCTTTGGACGAATACCGCAACCAACTCATGCCTCGTTAAAAACTCATAAAAACCCAGTGAGAAAAATATGGAAAAAGAGTGCATAGTGCCGCTAGATGTATTGCACTTGTTGCCTCATCAAAAACCATTATGAGAAACATCAGGAAAACTCATTTATGGCAAAAAGAGTACAACAGCTGTCTTCAGAACAGATTATAAGTTCCAGGATCTTCTAGACCAAGTACTAAGGGCAATTCACTAGCGATCTCCCCCTGAAATCTGTAGGTGTTTCGGTCGTCTTATACCAATATCATGGATGCATTTTCTGAATGAAGTAGTTGGTAAAGACTTAGTGAATAAATCTGCTACATTGTCACAAGACTGAACTTTCAAAATATTCACCTCATCTTGCTTCTAGAGTTCGTGAGTATAGACAAATTTAGGAGATATATGCTTAGTCATATTATTCTTAATATAGCATGTCTGCATTTGTGCAACACATGTTGCATTATCCTCATAGATAATAGTGGGGGTGTCAACGGTGCTAAGACCACATGACTTTTGGATATGGTTATTCATCCGTCGTAGCCAAGCATATTCACATGCGGCTTCATATAGTGCAATAATATCTGAGTGGTTTGTAGAAATTGCTACCAAAGTTTGTTTGCAAGAAGTCCAAGATATAGCCGTACCACCACAGAGAAACACAAAACCAGTTTGGGATCTTGCATTATGCGGATCAAATAGATATCCAGCATTGGCATAGCCAACCAGTTTTAGGTCCTGATTCTTCGGGAAATACAGGCCAAGATCTTGGGTGCCGTTCAGATATCTAAGTATTGTCTTAACGCATACCCAATGTCTTCTGGTTGGGTCTACACTATGACGAGCTAGTAAATTCACTGCAAATACAATATCAGGCCTTGTGCAATTTGCGAGATACATCAGTGCTCCAATAGCACTTAGATAGGGAACTTTAGGTCCTAGAGGCTTCTCATCATCACTTCTAGGTTTAAATGGGTCCTTTTCTACCTCAAGTGATCTAATAATCATCGAGGTGTTCACGGGATGAGCCTTTGACATATTAAATCTTTCCAAAACCTTCTTCGTGTAGGTAGATTTGGTGTACAAAAATTCCTCTAGGGAGATGCTCAATGTACAGGCCCAAGCAAAACTTGGTTCTACCCAAGTCTTTGACTCCGCCTTAAGGTAGGCGCTTGCCTCCTTAATATCATCTTCATAGCCGATGATATTTGAGTCATCAACATAGACCGAAATAATATAAAAACCTTCTGGGATTGTCTAATAAATACACAGGAATAATCAATATCATTAACATATCCCATCTTCAGGAGGAAGTACTAAGCCAGTTGTACCACATCCGGCCAGACTGTTTAAGCCCGTACAGTGCCCTATGCAATTCAACACTGTACATGTTGTGATTTGTTTTAGAGTCTGGAATTTTTAGTACGTCTGGGACTTTCATATATATATATATATATCCGAATCTAGCCACCCATACAAGTATGCAGTCACTACGTCCATCTTCTGCATTTTCAAGTTTAAACTTGCTACCATAGATATTTAATATTGGAACATTATGCCACTCATAACTGGAGAATATGTTTCATCATAATCAATACCGGGTCTCTGCGTGAACCCTTGTGCTACAAGCCTCGCTTTGTATCTCACCACCACACATTGTTCTCATCTCTCTTTCAAACAAACACCCATTTGTATCCTATGGGGAATACTTTGGGGGCGTGCGGGCGACTGGCCCGAATACTTTCCTCTTAGAAAGCAAGCGCAATTCTGTCTCTATTGCTTCTTTCCATTGACCCAATCTGAGCGCTTCTGGCACTCTGCCATGGACTTTGGTTTAGGATCCTCATTAATCTTTTAAAAATTTTAGAGACAAAATTAATGTCGACATCTGCAGTCTTTCTATTATTTGATTCTCCAGATTCAGCATAATTGATGGCAATTTCTTCAATTGAATCATCCAGCTCGTAATGATTTCCCAAATTACTCGAGTCTGGTTGTTCTGTTGTCCTTGTGCTATTATCTGGATTCGTGCACACATTTGCACTAGGACTTCCATCTTCAGGATGTGTCACTGCTGGGACTACTGAACGAGAGCGTAATGCTTTCTCTCTAGCAACTTGCCTCTACGAGTGTCCCCACTTGGCTCATGCTGAGTCATCCAGATCTCTTCCCCTTTTTGTAGGATTGGGGATTTTGGTAGGGTTGATGCCCTCCAGGGGTATTTTCACTCTCTCTGGTGCATTAACCGCAAGAATATACGATTTTGACACTCCTCTTATATTAGTAAATGCACCCGATAGATTATTTGCTAATTGTTGCAGGTTTATAATTCTTTGAACTTCAAGTTCAGTATCTTTAGTGCATGGATCAAGCGATTGAATGCTACTAGTAGTCTAATCTATTTCTTGGTATTCTTTATTATTAAGGTACAATCCTCCCCCTAATGTTGGGAAATTCTGTTCATCGAAGATGCTATCAGCGTACCGAGCCGTAAACAGATCTCCAGTTTTAAGCTCTAAATTTTTGATTATGGATGGAGAATCATAACCAACATATATACCCAACTTCCGTTGAGGTCCTATAGTCATACGTTAGGGTAGTGATATTGGCGAATATACAATACAGCCGGATTTACGCAGATGGGAAATCATCAGTTGTTGTCCATGCCCTAACTGGTGGGGAGAAGCAGAGTGAGATGCAGATGGCCTATACTAGATTAAGGCAGCAGCATGCAGCACTGGGTATCCCCAGCAACTGGTGGGAAGTTTGCTATCTTGTAGAAATGGCCTGGAAATTAATTTTATTCTTTTTATCAAAGATTCAGCAAGCCCATTTTGTGTGTGCACATGGGGCACAGAATGCTCTACGTTTATGCCCAAAAGAAGACAATAATCATTAAATGCTTTTGAGGTGAACTCTCCGGCATTATCTATCCTGATTGCTTTTATGCGGTTCTTCGGGAAGCTGGCACGCAATCGAATGATTTGAGCAATAAGTTTTGCAAAAGCGTGGTTCTGCGTAGACAACAGGCATGAGTAGAAGCATCTATAAGCACCATGAAGTATCTAAAAGGTCCCGACAGAGGATGAATAGGGCCATAAATATCACCCTGGATTCTCTCTAGAAAGCCTAGGGACTCAACATTTATCTTCAGGTAAGAGGGCTTAATTAGTTATTAATTTTCCTTTAGCACAAGACACACATAGAAAGTCTTTAGGGACTTGTGCGGTTTTCATGCCATGACCAGCAGATGCTTTGATGATGTTCCGCGTCATCCTTAATCCAGGGTGTCTTAGTCTTTCATGTCAGATCGTAAAAGAGTCAGGATTTTTAAATATAGTGGACATCACAACATATTCTTTAGGTGGCTTAATTTTTGTATAGTATATTCCAGAGGACGTGCCCAGCGCTTTTCTACCACTTTTGTCTCACTTCCATCAATGTCATGATATAGAGGTATTCAGCACCGTGTTCACAAGCAGTTGCAACATGATATCCACTACGGCGAATATCTTTGAATGTGAGGAGAGTACGTACAGCTCCTGGGTACAAAAATGCTTCTTCTATGAAGATGCTAGTATTATTAGGGAGTATAACCATAGCTCTACCGTAGCCAATAATATCGCTATTACGACCAGCAATTGTGGATATTTTTAGTCTTTTTCTGTGATATCTGAAAATATTTTGTCTCTCGAAGTATTGAATTTGTGCCAGCGCTATTAATAAGGCAAAATTCTTCTTCAGGCTCCATGAAAAGAACGACTCTTGTTCTATTAAATATATAGTACTATTTTAATCCATCATGCGTAATCAATATAGTAAGCCGATTAAAATAGCACGTAACAGAACGAGAGAACATATTAAAATAATGCTATCATCCATAGCATGCATGACGAGAGTTTACCCTAATAAAATAATGAAGTTGCTCAACAGGAGCATTATTACATGTATCACGATCATACGACCTTTAATTGTTTTGCTAAAAAATAAATCAAACTCGCTAATTAAATGAATGACTGATAACTTTAGCTACTCCATGTCGAGGAGATCCTCGTCCTCGGGGTCAAAATCATCATCGGCGTCACTCTTTTTAGCAGTACGATCAACATCCATAGCTACAGATTCAAGCTTCTCTTTAGGCTCTGATGGCTCTGGGAAGTGTAGTCCAGTCGTGGCATCGATAGATGCCTGGACAAAGTGTGCCTCTGGGTTTTGGCGCTTCTTCCACTTCTGATATATCTCAATCAAGTGTGGCTCGGCATTGCAAGTACTGGACCAATGCTTCTGGGATTCACAGTGGAAACAACCCTCATTAGAGTGTTTTCCTTCATTTGCATTGCCTTTTGAGCCCTTTAGGAACTTGCTTTTGCTATTGCTATTGCCATTCCCATTGCTAGTAGGCTTCTTGCCTCCGTTCATGTGCTTCTTAAACTTTCCCCTTTGGCCCCTAACGACTATGAAACTTTTGGCCCTTGTTTCTGAAAGGACCTTTACCATTGCTGCTATAGAAACTGGCATGTGCTTTAGGAGGTGCCTGTGTCCTAGCAGGGTGCATATGGAAGTTCTTCATTAAGAGTTCATTCTGAGCCTCAGCAACCAGTAACACATTGATGAGTTCACAGTACTTCATGTACTTGTTATTACGGTACTGCTGCTGGTGCACCATGTTTGTCGGGTGAAAAGTCTCGAGAGTTTTCTCAACCATCTCGAGTTCAGTGGCAACTTGGCCACAAAAGTGAAGTTGAGCCACCATACGGTGAATTGTAGTATTATATGCCTCAACCGTCTTGAAGTCAAGGAAGCGGAGTTGTGCCCTTTCATGCCTAGCTTGTGGAAAGAGCACGTCCTTCTGCTTGCCAAACCGTTCCTGAAGCTTTGTCCACAGTACTAGAGGATCTTTCACCTCTAGGTTTGCCTTATCATGAAATAGCGGAGTAGGGACACCGGCTGCAGGCCTGACGAGCATGGAAGTCAACTGCATTGCCATCAGATGAAACTTGCAGTCGAGTGCCCAGGTTTAGTAGTTTTTGCCATTCAGCGCAAAAACCTTGAACTTTATCTTATTGATCGAAGACATTGCCTATGAATTCATGCAAATTAATTTCTGGTATATAAGCATGAAACAATATGTATAGCCACGATTGAAATATTAACGCAAATATATATGAATATACACACACAAGGTGTACAGTGGGCCGTCGCTGCCGACATTGTAATATATGGCCATCAGGACCATGATGTGTCGCAAGTTGCAGTAGCCAGCAGGAATGAGTGCAGCTTCAGGTAGCACAACACGTGGAAATTTGCCGGCGTACGCGTAAAAACACATTGTGGTTTGCCGACGATGCACGATGGTGCAATATATAAAGCAAGAAAAATTAAATACGCTAGCTTGCTTGCACGGTATAGATGGATATATACATGCACCGGCGTACATGCATACACGGCTGAAAACCTCGTGTGTAATTACACGAGACAAAGACTTTTTACACACGGCAAAGACTTTGCCGTGTACAGCACACAGCAAAGCGCATATGGTAAAATTTGACTCGGTAAAGAAATTTTGCCGTGTGTTGCACATGGTAAAATATTCAAAAACTTTGCCGTATGTTTGGCATGGCACACGGCAAAATATTTCGTCCGTTACGGCACCGCCGTTAACGGATATTTTGTCGAGTGTCTCAGCTATGGCACACGGCAAAGTAAATTTTTTTGCCGTGTGTCAACAGACGAGACACACAGCAATGTTTTTTTATATTTTTTTAAAATTTACTTTGTCGTATGCCACCAGATAAGGCACACAGCAAAAAAATTTTATTTTTTAAAAAATTACTTTGCCGTGTGCCAATAGATAAGACATACGGCAAAGTTTTTTTATATTTTTTTAAAAAATTTACTTTGTCGTGTGCCACCGGATAAGGCACACGGCAAAGTTTTTTAAATTTTTTCTAAAAATTACTTTGCCGTGCGCCATCAGATAAGGCACACAGCAAAGTTTTGTTTTTATTTTTTAAAAAAAATACTTTGCCGTATGCCACCGGGCAAGGCACACGATAAAGACAACAAGAAATACAAATTTTTTTATTTTATTATTTATATATATATCAAAAGCACATCAATCATCACATCTATATTAGCAACATGCATTATATATCAAAAGCATACGCATATTTCATAAATCCATCGATAATCCATTGAAAATCCACCAAAGTTCAACATCACAAGTTTATTATTAGAAGTTCAACATCAAACAGTACAACATCCCTTCTACGGCGACCTACTATAGCGACGGAGACTGCAACTATGGCCTCCCGGAGTGCTATGACGGACCGGACTGCGATGTAGGATTGATGGCATCAGCCGCCGGTGACATCATAGCGGGATAGTTTGAACCCGCCGACGGAGGCTGCACAAAAGAGAATAGAATGCATGTGTTAGACTGAAAATTGAAAATTTTGGCAACACCTCCCCCGTACAGGGAGGTTTCCAACCTGCAAGAAACAACGGCACGAAGGCCGACAATCACAACGGCACGAAGGCCGACAATCACAACGGCACGAAGGCCGACAATCACAACGGTATGAAGGCCGAAAATCACAACGGCACGAAGGCCGACATTCCCAATGACACGAAGGCATTAAACTTTCATACTTATAGGAGTGAAGAGACGAACTGGAGCTATAGCTGGCAACTGCACTGGGGCACCCGATGTCATGTTTTGGAGCATCTGAAACAATTCTGCCATCTGCTTTTACGTGTCCTCCAGCCGAGCCTCAGGTGCGAGGTCGTCTCCTTTTGTTGTACCATCGCCGACTACAGTGTTTTAATCACATGTTTTAGTATTGCAAATCAAATCAATGTATGTAACGCTCAATGTACGAGTGAAACCGGAATTACCTAAAGTTCATCCACCTGCGACAGTGTTGGAGTAGGCTGTGCACGTATGGGAAGGCTTGTGGACGTGCTCCGTGACCTCACATTGGAGAGAGAGGGTGCAAACATCGAGGAGTTAGCGGCATTTGCAATCCACAACCGCCCGTGCTTCCTGCCTTCCCCCAAACTCATGATCACCTCTGTCTCAAAGGGCTTAGTGCTCAGATTGTGATCTGGGCCACAGAGTGTCCTAACCGCCTCCGCGTAGTCTTTGACCTTAGCATGGATGCTCGAGTCAGAGCAAGCCTCGGCAGGTGCATCCGGGTTGAAGACGACACCGGATCTCACCTGGTCCATGTGGGACACAGCCCATGCCCCAAACTCCGACACCAGCACCCCCGGCTGTGTTTCCTCCTGTGAAAAAGATGACAAGATGATTAGAAATTAGGCAAAATTGAGTGTTAGAATAGATAAATGACATCTCCTACAAGCGCCCGCTTGAATGCAGGGATGTTGTGTCTGCCTTGGTGGTGATTTGGACCGATCCTCAACGCCCACTTCCGCTTTCCTTTCACACGCTTTGCGATGTACTTGGGGGATAGTTACCTGTCCACGATCTTCGACCATGTTGCTCTATGCGACAAGCGCCACGGGGGCGGCACCTATGCACCATCAACTATTTGACATATAAGATGATCAATTGTAGACATACTAAATCTCAAAACGAATCAATACTATTCACCTACCTGAAGGTATTACGCCTTGGTCAGCACCAAGTCTCTTGAGTCACCCTTGATGAGGGGCTCTTTCAGGATGGACCTGTAGTACAAGACGTGGGCCTGGAGTCATGCCTCATAAATCATGTCACTGACGAGCTTGTGATAGGCTTTGTGTGCCGTCTGATCCGCCTTGGTTTCTTGGCCTTCTTCAACCTTGAAGTACATCTGCATACAAACACGATGTGTCCGTTCATTATTTCAATAAAAGACTTGACCAATGGAGGATATCTATTTGAGCTTCATTGTGAGACACTTACCCAAAAGTCCGCCAAAACCCGCTCCTGGTTGTTGTCCTTCTTATCATCATCGCCGAGCTTGTACCTTTTCCATGACCAGGCCGCCCCCCATGTGCCATCTTTCAATTTCACAAGGCTGGGGAAGTGTTTCTTGCACAGACATCCCATGATGTTAGCAGGGGTGCATGGGGGTCAAGAGCACCCGACAAAACTAGCCAGTCCCTGCATAAGTGAGTAATTAAGAAAAATTATCAGTTTCTATTTTGATTTTGAACGTATCATATGAAGTACTAGTGATAACATCTATAGTTACTTACTTTCCTGCCACAGGATGAATCACTGGGCATAGCTCAGGAGCAGAGGATTATGAAGGGTTGTGGCACCTCGCAGGTAGGGAGTCGGCTGAGCAGAACTATCCTCTGTATGCTGACTCTCCTTGTCCCACAACGGAGTGTCTGTTGTCGTGCCCGTGGTCACCACGTGGTCCTCCAGGGTAGGAGATGGGTCCTCCGGCTGGTCGAGAGCTGAGGAAGGAGGAGGGTCCCGCCTGGTGCAATCGGGAGGGTGACGACAGCCCCTCCCCCTCCCCGTCCTGGGGCGACCGGGGCCTACTCTCACCGCTACCCCGGAAGACATCCCCACGCCTCCATCAGGAGGGCGTAGCCTCTGGTACACTGAGTAAACCTCTCTCGGTGTACGGTTGCCCGCCATCTTTAGTCTGTCACCTGCAATTTACAAAGAATGTACAGCAAGCCTTAGTACAAACATTACAAATAGTTCAAAATGAATAAACATAAGAAAATTTAATAAAAAACATAGTATTACATGCTTTAGGAATAATCTTCAACATTAGGGTCACAGGTCTCGTCATCACTGTCAAAATTGTCCAAACAGGCGATACTATCCGAAGGTTCTGTGTCTTCCTCATTGTTTGTGCCTAAATGGAATCGCTCAAGCATTTGAATGTCCTTCGGATTCAGCACTACATCTCCAGGGTCTTCGTCATCAACCGTTTCATTGTCTACTTCCATGGCGATCACACCGGGTAAGACTATCTCAAAGCTCCCTTGTAGCCCACTTGCTTGATAGAACTCTCCATCATATGTGTTTGTGTCGAAGGTGTAATCGTCATCATTTAGAACAGGTAGTTTACCGTGCGGAGATACCTGGTGCACAGTAGACTAACCCTTAAGATGGTATTTGTCTTGGCACACGTATGGTGTATGATACACCTGCACGGCTTGTTGAGCCACAATATAGACATCTTTTCCTTTACAGATGGAATCATGTCTAATCTCAACTATGCCAAGTTGAGGGGTCCGTCCCATTTGTTTAGGATCAAACCAATGGCACTTGAATATGACAGGGGTAAGAGGTATCTGGCCCTCATATTCAAGTTCATAGATCTCCTCAATTATTCCATAGTATTCGACGCAATTAGTACCCGGTGTAAAAACTTGGCAGTTGGCGGTTTTTCGACCGGATCGGGTCTACTCGTGTCTTGATGTGTGGAAGCGATATCCATTCATGTCATAACTGGTACATGACTTCACCCTTTGCTTGAAGCCGTTTGCAACCTGTCTCAACTCGACACTCATGGACGTATTGGTCTATGCCTGCAAGCTCAAGCATGATACATCGTTATATTATTGGAACGTACGAGCTACTAAGGAATATCGATGAACGTACGAGCTAAATTGGAAAGTTCCTTTTGTTTGAACCAAGAAATGAAATCAAGCCTATCATCTCTCGCACCCTCTAAAAGAAGGGTATCATGTTTGTGCAGGGTAGGATCCCAATCCATATGGCACTCTTGACGAACAAATTCCCTGTACCAAAGAGAATCAATGGGGTTTGATATAGAATAATGGCGTCGTATTGAAACAAGTTCATTGAGAACTTACTTAATGAATGGCTCAACCTCGACAAGGTTGGTAAACACATATAGCGTGATTCTGCGCCACTCTTCTACATCCAATTTCATGAAGGTCAATCCACTTGCGCGGCCTAGTTGGCCTTTGAAAATGCTGAGGGTCGATTCAACTTCATCAACATTGTAACGAGGAGGTGGATTATGCTTGCTAGGAAGGTTCAGCTTGTAGTAGGATGTCGTGAAGTTTGATACCTCCCGAATGCTTGCCTCTACAATGGAAGCCTCAATTCTGGCTTTATTTGTACATTTCTTGCAAAGAGTCTTTAGACATCTCTCGACTGGATAGCACCAATGGGCCTACATGGGCCCGCCCAACTGTGTCTCATTCAGGAGGTGCACAATCAGATGCTGCATCGGTAAGAAGAAGCTGGGTGGAAAGATCTTCTCCAGCTCATAGACCAACTCAGGTGCCATGATTTCCTATTCTGTAATGATGGTCAGAGATAGCTCCTTGGCACAAAGCTGGCAGAAGAAGTAGCTCAACTTTGCCAGCACTAGCCAGACTTGCTCAGGGACATAGCCTCGAACCATCGATGGAAGTATCCGCTCAATCCATATGTGGTAGTCATGACTCTTCACCCCGTTGACTCGTAGAGTCTCTAAGTTCAAACCCCTGCTCAGATTCACTGTATACCCATCAGGGTACATTAAATCCTTGATCCATCGAAGTACTTCCCTCCTTTGATTGATTTTCAAGACATAGGGGGCCTTAGGCCTTCTCCACTACTTTCCTGTTGTAGGAGGCTGCACTCTAGGTTTGGCCTATCGCACAACCTCTCTAGGTCCACTCTAGCCTTATTGTTGTCCTTAGAATTATCAGTGGCCATGAGCGTTCCCCAAAGTGCCTTGACGATATTCTTTTCAGTGTGCATATCATCAATGTTATGGGGCAGTAGGAGGTCATCAAAATAGGGGAGCCTTGTCAAGCCAGACTTATAAGTCCACATATGTTGCTCACCATATCCCGCGAAACCACCTTCTTCTTTAGGCATGAGAGTGTCTATCTAAGCACGAACCTCAGCCCTAGCCTCAAGAGTGGTCTAAGGTCCGTCACTTTGACATCTTTCGTAAAGCTCTTGACGTCTTCTCTGAATGAATGGTCAATTGGGAGGAATTGACGATGTTTGTCGAATGACGAATACTTGCCATCGGACTTCAACCATGTGAACCTCACAGCTTCCATGCATGTTGGGCATGGGAACTTTCCATGAACACACCAGCCCTTGAATAACCCGTACGCCAGGAAGTCATGCAGGGAGTATTGGTACCAGACGTGCATCTTGATGCTTTCCTTCGTAGCTTGGTCGTATGTCCATACCCTTTTGTCCCAAGCATGGATCAATTCATCTATCACAGGCTCCATGAAGACACCCATATTACTCCCAAGTGTCCAGGAATGATCAACGTCAGGAACACAGTATGTCGTTGAAAGGAGACACCGGGGGGGAGGTTCAGGGGGATGACGAACATGGGCTAACTTGTGTACGGTGCAGCCATCATACCATATGGATTGAACCCATCTGTTGCCAGTGTGACACGTACATTACGAGCCTCCTCTGCTTTAAGATGATGCCGTGCATTGAAGTACTTCCATGCATCATCATCGGATGGATGTACCATCTTCTCAGGATTATACCGTGTGCCGTTTTTCTGCCATGTCATCTGTTTCACCAATTCCTTGGTCATGAATAGCCGTTGGAGCCTCGGCAGGAACAAAAGGTGTCGTAGGATATTCATGGGGATCTTAAGCTGCCTCTTATGGCCATCGCCCGAGTCTACCTCCACGTACCTGGAGGATTCAGTATTTTGCATCCGTGTGTTCTTTCCTAAATAGGACGGACCCTTTCAGACACGCATGTATCTTGTCATACGCCATCTTTAGCCCAAGAAGAAGCTTCTCTGACTCATACAAGTTCTTTGGCATAATGTGTGTCGTCCGTAGCATACTGCTCCACATGGCCACCATCTTGTCAAAGCCTTCTCGACATAGGTTTAACTCGGCCTTCAACCCCATTATGCGACCAATGGCATCCAACTGAGAAATAATAGTATGATTGTGAAGGGGTCTCTATGCCAAGTCCAACATCCGGTAGAAGGCATTTGTGGCAGCCTCAGTCTCCGCCTTATCATGTCTGTCAACGAGCTGAGCTTGCTGAGTGTCACACAGCATGTCTGCTACCCTAGCATCATCATCGCAAGCCTCGAGCCGTGGTCTCACACCTTCTCTCTGATACAATCGGCTTCACCATGGTGGTACCACCGGTGGTAGCCTAGAGTAAATCCATACTTCACAATATGTTAAACCATGGTTAACTTATCTTTCCTTCTTCTGTTGACACAACGGTTGCAAGGACACAAAACTAGAGAATGGCCTTCAGCACTCTCGCCAAATGCATGCACTAAGAATTCATCGACCTTGGTTATAAACGGCCAGTCCCTCTGCGGTGTGTACATCCACTCACGGTCCTCTATCCTTTAACAGATATATAACATGAAGTAATGTGACTATCAATTGCATCTATGTGGTGCCCTACTGTCTAATACTTGATGATAGGTCCTAATCCCACCCGCGGATGCGCGAATGAGTTAGTTTCCATGGTTCGCTCCTATCCAAGACAGAATTTCGATAGCACCTTCCCGCTGTTCTCCCGATACACGTCCTGCAAGGGAGAGTGTGTATCCGAAGACCAACAGGGGGGTGATGCCGAAACTCCTTCTCGTACACGAGCAGACCATAGAAATTAACTCATCCACACATCCACAGGCTGTCCAAAAAACATCGACAATCTAAAACAGATATGGTCAAAGATATGCAAAGCCCTGCATACCTCCATCCATATCTCTTTCGGATGGGAGACGCCTAACTGGGTTACACGCGGGCTATGACAAACTTACGGAAAGAGAGGTTATACCTAGGGTCGCCTAGGTGCTCCGATTCGCCTCCGATAGGTCCTACGCTGCAAAAGAAGAAACACATCACTATAAGATGAAAAATTCGACAGAACCTCCCCTGTACGGGGAGGTTTCCAAAACCTGCAGAAAGAAGCCGACATGATCGCCGACGTCCACATTAAGGGCACGATGGCCCACACATCCACAATTCCGACACGAAGGCCGCCAACACATAAACGTCACCATGGCGAACACCTGAAGCCTTTACCTTCTTCTCCGGTGACGAACGGGGACGTTGGCGTGGATGAACTCTCGATGGGCAGCGAGGATCGGTGGATGAACGTGGACGGTCGATGAACTCCTTCCTCTTCTCCTCCTCCCTTCTACTTCTTCTCCTTCTCCTCTCCTTTCTTCTCCTTCTTCTTTTCTCCTCCCTTCAATTTCTTCTCCTTCTCCTCTTCTCCTCCTCTGTCTGCTCTGGTGGAGACCGGGCGGGCGGGCGGACAAGTAGCGCGTGCGCGGGCGTGGCGGGGCGGCCTACGGTCGGGCGGCCAGGCGGCTGTGTGCGGGCGGGCGGGGTAGGCCGTGCGCGCGGGCGAATGGGGCGGGCGGCGTGCGCGGGTGTATGGGGCGGATGGCGCACGCGGCGGCAGCGGGCAGGCGTGGCAGGAGCGGCGGGGCGGGGGACGGGGGCGCGGGCGGGGAGGCTCTGAGGCGCTGGGGGCGGGGTGAAGGGATAAGGCTAGTGTTTGGTGGTGGGCTTGATGGGCCTTTTTTGTTTTTTAAACAAACTTTGTCGTGTGCTACTGGGCCTGGCACACAGCAAAGCCAATTTTGTCATGTGCCTCCCATTGCACACGGTAAAATATTTTTGTTTTTTAGGTTTAATTTCTTTTGGAGCCGTGTGACAGCATGTATGACTTTATTTTAAAATTTGGAGCAATTTTGACTTCTTTTGATATATTTCATTAATCTATTTCGTTTCATTGACTTTTTCGAAATATTTCAAATCTAAATTGCAGGTACATGGAATAATGGAATTCGGTCATTTAAAAAATGATATTCACGATTTTTGGTGTATGTTTTGGCCGTATCCTGGAGCTCACATGAAATCTCGACCATCTCGTTGACGTAACATGTCGAGTCAGGTGCGGGAAAAGTGATTTAAAATTATATAAAATCCAAACAAAGTCCGAAAATTATAAAACTTGACAAGTGTTATGTCATCGCATGTGTAGGCTATGATAAAAAATTGAAAAGGTTTCGAGCAAGTTGCGCACTTTTCCCGCACCTGACTTGACATGTTACGTCAACGAGATGGTCGAGATTTTATGTGAGCTCCAGGATACAGCCAAAACATACACCAAAAATCATGAATATTATTTTTTGAATGACCGAATTTTATTATTCCATGTACCTGCAGTTTAGATTTGAAATATTTCGAAAAAGAAATATATTAAAAGAAGTTAAAATTACTTCTAATTTTAAAATAGAGTTTTAAATAATTCACAAGGCTAAAAAAGGGGCCCAAAATCAATAAAAATAAGAAATATTTTGCCGAGTGCCTTTGCTGGCACACGACAAAATTATCTTTGCCATGTGCCTGGCCCACAGACACACAGCAAAATTTAATAGAAAACTAACTAAAAATATGATTTAAAAATAAAAAAATGTCGTGTGTTATAAGCTGGCATACGGCAAAATATTATACTTTGTCGTGTGCCATGGGCAGGCGCACGGCAAAATTTGATTTTAAAATAATTATAAAAACTTTGTCGTGCGTCAGACTATAGCACACAGCAAAATATAATATTTTGCCGTATGCCTTACCATGGCACACAACAAAATATTATATCTTGTCGTGTGTATCGCAATGGCACACGGTAAAATTTGGCTTAAAAATAATAAAAGACTTTATCGTGTGCCTAAGGTTAGCACATGGCAAAATCTAAACGGTAGGTGGCCGCCATGACGGGCTGGCCATGTTTTGCTGAGTGGGTTTTTTGCCATGTGTCAGGATTTGCCGTGTGTAATGTCGTGTATAATATTTTACCATATGTGACACACAGCAAAATATATCTTTATCGTGTGCCTCGATAAATTGTATACAGTAAAGTGTCAACACGGGAACGTCCAGTTTTGCAGCGGTGATAGCACGATGTGGTGGCCGATGTCAGGTGCAAACCGATGGATAAAAACAAAAAATATGTCATCGGTAAAACATAATCCAATCTAATACGGAAACTAGCATGGCAGAACCAATCTACTGTGTGGTTCCAAAAAAAAAAAACTTGTATCCGAAAGACTTAAAGGCTATCAAGATTTAATCTGCTACTAGCAACAAATCTACGAGATTGTGTCATTCTAGATGCCATAATCTAGTAGCTATTGAAAACACATGTATTGCTCATGTGGCTACCATCAGGGCAGCGGCAAGGGGATTACGTGAGCTGAACCCTAAAGATTAATATAGAACAGCTAAAAACTAGCCAGGAAAAAACAATCCACTAAAGATCTAGTATGCTAGTTCGAGTACATGAGAAAACGATCTAGATCGAAAACTGATTTACGAGCAGATGGATTCAACAGGGATCAAGAACAACGTACCGTCGTTGATGAGTAGTGGTAGAGCGTGCTGATAACGTGTTAAGTAACGACGCTGTTGTGGATCCCCGATCCTATTTCCTTCCCTTCCCGCAGCAGATGAGACGTGGGGAAGACGTAGATGATCTCCCATATCCCTTCCCAATAGCACACCAGATGAACACGAAGGGGAGGCAAATATCGTGGAACTAGTATCTCTTATTCATTATAGGGGGTTACAGGTTTCATTATATAGTCTTGACCCTTCAGGGGTATATTCAGTATGAGCCTATAATTATGTTAGGGTTTGTTTCCCAACAATGGATACCCATCACAAAATCTTCATAAGTACATGTCAGCGATATGGGCCAATACTTAAGACAAGGGCCGAACATTTACCTCCCTGTAAGCCCAAGATAGGATGCTAGCAAGGATTATAAAGGAAAGAAGGCCACAGAGCAATGGGCTATCGAACAAATTATCAAAATACCTTTCCCCTTACTACTACTCCTCTTCCCCAACTCTTTCTTCCTCTCTTCCTCCTACTCGGTGATTCCCGACCTCTCTCCCTTGAGGTCTTGTACTCTGCTACTTGAATCGAGTTATCTATTAGTTAATCAAGTTGGGTTGCTAATAGTACCATGAGAAATTAGCTCATCAACAATAGCTATCCATACTTAAACAATGCAATTATGGTTGAAATATAATTGATTGGGATAATAAGCGGAAGAATGCAATTTTAGATGTGGCTGAGCGTCTTTCTTCCTCTCATGATGGCAAAAAGGTCAAGAGGTGTAATGGTATTATCATTGAGTGGGATGAAAGCGATAAATCTGCTATTATTGTTTCTCAGATTATAGCCTTAAAATTATCATTAGATGATTAGGAGGATAACAATGTTTACGTTCCCAATGCCAAGTTGACTGCTCAACCGTTAGATGGAACCACTTCTGATCTAACATTATTGTACTTCAGCAAACATTATGAAGATGATTTTTAAGGTTATGAGAGCTTCAAAATTATAAGTTGCATTATTGAAACCTGAACTTGAGTTTGGTAGTGAAGCTTGCGTGTTAGCAAGGGACAAAGATCTTGGATTGATTTGGAGGCGGGCAAAGATACTAGCATTGGATCCGTGTGATCACCTAAAGAATCACTATCTATTCATTGGTGGCTTAATTTATGAGTCTAGTACTAGAGGATTATTGACAAATTTCAACTGAAAAATTGTGGGGGTGGATGTGAATATCTTACCTAACTGAAAAATGTTGCTCGACCCCATCTTGGTTTAAAGTTAAGGACTATTCAATTTTCTTAACATAACACATCTTGAGTAGCTATCCCGTGATTTTAAAATTAGGGTTGGTCTCATTGTTGGAAAGGTGTCTACCGAATCATCCGATGAGAGAAATGGTTTTAGAAATGGAGATGTCATCTCTAGTTATCAAGAGACATTTTCAACTATAAGCGAGTTTGAAGGTATGCTGTTGGATATCAGTGAGAAAAAAATTTGAGGAGGGCAAGAATATGAACGATGAAATAGACGTTGAACTTGGTGTCTACAAACTGCGTGAACCTACCATGAAGAAGCAACCACATTGTGACAATTGCTAGGAAAAGTCTGAGTTTGGCTAACATTCGTGAGAATTGCACCATTGCGAATTAGTTTGGCTCTCTAACTTGTTGTAGCTGATCGCAAACCATGTAGGGTCAAACATAGACTAAAAACACCAGAACTTTGTTATATCATTCACACATTGAATTGTTTGCACTAGATTTTAAAACAAAGGAACCTGATTGTCTATTTTGGATCTTTTTTAATCTCAAACTTGACTATAGGGCCTTATTCGTCTAAAAAAAGGCTCCTACACTCCATTGGTCGCAAAATGTAACCTACCATGCGGTTTAGTTTTGATGAAATCATGATCAAAATAATATGACTATGAGGTACTTCGTACCAATTTTCTTATTATAGGCTCATAACCTTGTTTTTTTCTCTTTCTTTTGTCCAAATGCATAGAAGGGTTGCATGTCATTTCATTAAGAGAGAGCAACTTAGGTTTCTAAGTTCTTTGGTTAGGTTATTTGGCCAAATCTTGTCTTGGCCATTAGGTGCTTGTTGATGCAAAAAGGCGTTAGATCTGTAAACACACCGGGCTAATACCCTGGTTCGATATCAAGGCGTGCCAGTCGATTTGACCTGTTAATCGACAAGGATGATAAATTTAAATAAGATCCGAACGAGACGACAGCGATACGCCCGGACGTCAAAGCTCAGACGATATTCGATAACTGTTGAACAGATCAGACGAGACGACAGCGATACGCCCGGACGTCAAAGCCTGAATCGTGCTCGGTAGACGCGAAACCTGCAAGGTCGCCGGAGATCAAGTTGATGCAGCCCGCCGATTCTTGAAAGAACTCGTTGAAAAGGAAAAGATACTGGTGACGAAGTTGTCGAAAAGTAAATTGCTTGAAAAGTAGATAAAAGTAATAGATTTGTTGTATTTGATTGTGTATATTTATATTGTCTCTCGGTACATATTTATACCCTGGTACTATGAGTCCTAAACAGACACGACAAAGTATTACCTAAACAAGTCTTATCTCTAAGGAATAAAAAATAACGACTCGTACCAAGGTCGGACTCAAAAATAGACTATTAAAATAATGGCATAAATATTGCCAGTTTCCTTATCCATTGCTCTACGATGAAACCTCTATCGGCACGCTCCTCATTGCTGTAGACTCCATCGGCAACCCATCGATAATGACTCAGACCTGCTTTCCACGTCCTTCAGCTCTGCTTTCCATCGGCAACCATGCCTCTCTCTCCATCGGCAACAGCCCTCTGGCTTCATCGGCAACAACCCTCTGGCTTCATCGGCAATGTACGAGATCAACATGTCCTTTATCGGCAATCATCCATTGGCAACTCAGAAGCAATGCTGGAGAAGAACCACTCCCTTGCCGATCGGCACAGTTTTCAGCCCATATTGACACGTGTCAAAAAACGGTGTCAACACATGCCCCCCAATTTCGGAGTATAGAATACTATATGCACCGAAATTTCCTCCAGGTCATAATTGCCCAAACCGCTTGAACTTCTCCTCGAGAGCTGCACGCATAGGCACCATACCGATCCCGGTCGCTTCGATTCACCCGCTGGTAATGAAGAGCAAGTCTGAAATACCCCTTTATTCCTGCATTTTACGCATCCATCCAAATACTGGGGTAATATTTCTTTAAATATTTTCTATTTAATGCTCTGGGAAATATAACTCCTTTGAGGGTTTCTAAGATGTATGCATTACCAGGAGCAGACTGATTTATCCGATAAGGACCTTCCCAATTAGGGGACCACTTGCCGAATTTTGAACTCTTAGTCCCAATCGGCAAAACCAATTTCCAGACTAAATCTCCATTCGTAAATTCTTTTATTTTTACCTTTTTATCATACCACCTGGCAACCCTCTTTTTATTTTCTTCGACGCTAATTAAAGCCTTTAACCGATGACCTGCTAAATCTTCTAATTCATCTTTCATAAGCGTATCATACTCATCGGCTGTCAACTGATCCTGAGAAAATACACGCCTAGAACCAGTCTTGATTTCCCAAGGCAAAACCGCATCATGCCCATATACCAACTGATATGGTGAAACCTTAGTGGCACCATGACACGCCATCCGATATGACCATAAGGCTTCGTTTAAAAGAATATGCCATCTCCTAGGATTTTCCTCAATTTTCCGTTTAATAAGCTTGATTATTCCTTTATTAGATGCCTCAGCCTGACCGTTAGCTTGAGCATAATAAGGAGAAGAATTTAGAATTTTAATCCCCATACTGAAGGCAAAGTCATCAAATTCTCCCGATGTGAACATAGTTCCTTGATCGGTAGTAATAGTTTGAGGAATACCAAATCGGTAAACAATACGCTCTTTCACAAAATCAATCATATTTGCCGATGACACTTTCTTTAAAGGAATCGCTTCAACCCACTTTGTGAAATAATCAGAAGCAACGAGTATGAATTTGTGTCCTTTACTCGACGGAGGGTAAATCTGACCGATGAGATCAATAGCCCATCCTCTAAACGGCCAAGGTTTGATTATAGGATTCATTACCGATGCGGGTGCTCTTTGAACATTACCGAATTTCTAACATGACTGGCACCCTTTGAAATATTTAAAACAATCCTCAAGAATTGTCGGCCAATAATATCCATTCCTCCTAATCATCCATTTCATTTTAAATGCCGATTGATGTGCCCCACACACTCCTTCATGAATCTCACCCATTAGACTTTTCGATTCCTCTTTACTAAGGCATTTGAGTACAACCCCATCTAAAGTGCGATAATATAATTCAGTATCAAGGAGCACATACTTGGTAGCTTGAAACCTTATACGTCTCTCCACCTTCTTAGACGGATCTTTTAAATAATCAGCAATATCAATTCTCCAGTCATCGGCATCAATTACCGATGTCAGCACTTCTCGGATCAATTGATATCCCGAAGCATGCTGTGCTAGCCTATTAGCTTCTTCATTGTGCAATCTGAAAATGTGTTCAAGGCAAAAATCCTTAAACTCCTTTAATATTTGCAAGCACTTTTCGTGATAAGTAATCAAAACTTCACTTCGGCATTCATATGTTCCAACCAATTGATTAATGACTAGCATAGAATCCCCAAAGACTTCAACTGTATCTGCACGTATTTCTCTGAGCAACTCTAACCCTTTCAGTAAAGCTTGATATTCAGCCTGATTGTTTGTTGAAGTGCCAGCAATCGGCAATAAAAATTCATATTTCTTTCCTCGAGGTGAGACTAACACAATGCCGATTCCTGCTCCTTCGCCACAAGTAGATCCATCAAAGAAAAGTGTCCATGGAGCAATCTCAGCATAATCTACCATACTGCAATGTTGAGTAACAAAATCGGCCATTACCTGTCCTTTAACCGCTTTAGCCGATTCATGACGCAAATCAAATTCTGATAATGCTAAGATCCACTTGCCAATCCTTCCTTTCAAAATTGGCATCGACAACATATGCTTAACCACATCGTCTTTGCATATGACAGTGCATTCAGCCGATAACAAATAATGTCTTAACTTCATGCAAGAGAAATATAAACACAAACATAATTTCTCAATGGCCGAATACCTGGTCTCAGCGTCTATCAATCTTCTGCTTAAATAATATATCACACGTTCTTCCCCTTCAAATTCTTGAATCAATGCTGATCCGATAACATTATCATCGGCAGACAAGTACAACTTGAAAGGTTTCCCGTGTTGAGGTGGAACCAATACTGGAGGGTTTACCAAATATTTTTTAATTTCTTCTAAGGCTAATTGCTGCTCTGTTTCCCATACAAATTCCTGATCGGCTTTTAATTTTAATAAAGGACTGAAGGCTTTGATTTTTCTCGACAGATTAGATATGAATCTCCGAATAAAATTAATCTTGCCGATCAAGGATTGCAACTCAGTCTTATCGGCAGGAGCAACAACCTTATTAATTGCATCAATAGATTTCCTGCTGATTTCAACACCTCTTTGATGTATCATGAAGCCTAAGAATTGACCTGCCGATACACCAAATGCACACTTAGTAGGATTCATCTTTAAACCATGCTTTCTGGTGCACTCCAAGATTTTTCGCAGATCAGCAAGATGACTCTCAAAACCTTCAGATTTGACTACCACATCATCTATGTAGATTTCAACCAATGTGCCGATGTATTTATGGAAAATAAAATTCATAGCCCTCTGATAGGTAGCACCGGCATTTTTCAAGCCGAAGGTCATGACAATCCATTCGAATAAACCCACATGACCTGGACACCTAAAAGCAGTCTTGGAAATATCCTCTTCAGCCATGAAAATTTGGTTATAACCGGCATTACCATCCTTGAAGCTGATGATGTGATGTCCAGCTGCAGCATCAATCAATAAATCGGCAACAGGCATTGGATAGCCATCCATCGGTGTAGCCTTATTAAGATTTCTAAAATCAATACACACACGAAGTTTTCCATTTTTCTTATAAACAGGAACCACATTAGAAATCCATTCGGCATATCGACATTGCTGAATAAAGCCAGCTTCAATTAACTTTGTGATTTCAGTTTTAATGTCAGGTAACACTTTAGGATTATATCGGCGTGCGGGCTGCTGATGAGGCCGAAATCCTGGCTTAATAGGTAACCGATGTTCAACTATTGACCGATCTAGTCCAGGCATCTCTGTATAATCCCAAGCAAAACAGTCTTTATATTCCCTCAAAATGTCAATCATTTGCTGTTTACATTGAGAATCTAACTTGGCACTAATAAAAGTTGGCTTCGGCCTATCACTGTTACCAATATCTATTTCTACTAAGTCATCAGCCGATGTGAATCCATGACCAAGTTTTCCGCCATCGGCAAACCGATCCATTAAAACTCATCTTTAGAACCGACTGCTTGGATCGGTGTGAGCTCATAATCGGCAACCCTAAGAAATTCCGTATCCCATGCTTCTCCCGATATGCATTTGGTCCGTTCATAGGTCTCAGAATCAGCCGATGCGATTATATAAGAAGAATCACCAGGGATAACTTCAATCTTGTCTCCAACCCACTGTACAAGGCACTGATGCATCATAGAAGGAACACAACAGTTGGCATGGATCCAATCCCTTCCTAGGAGCAAATTATAGTTACCTTTGCCGTTAACGATAAAGAAGGTGGTCGGCAAAGTCTTGCTGCCGATAGTCAACTCAACACATAATGCCCCTTTAGCCGGAGACACATTGTCTTCAAAATCTTTAAGCATCATATCCGTCTTGGTTAAATCCTGGTCTCCTTTTCCAAGTCTTCGGAACATGACATATGGCATAATATTAATTGCCGCTCCTCCATCTATGAGTATTTTTGACACTGGCTGTCCATCAACCCTGCCTTTAACAAACAAAGCTTTGAGATGTTGCCTTTCATCATCGGCAGGCTTTTCAAACACAGCCATCATTGGATCCAGAGTTAGTTGAGCTGCTTCATCGGCAAAAACTGCTTGTTCCTTGTCATCTGGCGCCAAGAACTCCATTGGCAACATGAAGACCATGTTAACATCTGCCGATGGACTTTCACCCTTACGTTTTGGTTGCCATACTTGAGTTGTTACCTTTGAGATGCTTTCTTTTGGGCACTGTAAGTCCTCTTGACGCATACGCTGTACCCTTCTTCTTTGAGTTCTCGTTAATCCTTCAGGGCACCATTGGGGAAGCTTTGTTTTCCAAACAGGCTGATAACGCTTTGTGTTCTGCTCGTGGAAGCCTATGTTTGGATACCTGCAAAATATCCCTTCATGAGGAACCCTTTCGTTAGTCATCTCTTCAAGCTCTGCCTGACCCCTTGGAACATAATCGATATGCCCGCCAAGCCTGTCATGCACACTAACTCTGCCCCCCAGCCGATCAAGTGCTGACACCTTTTCTTTGATCGGCTTATTGATGCGTACCCTTCGATTACTAGAGTGATGCTGTCTTTCTGCCCGATCATTTAAATAATAACCATTACATTCAGGGCAAGTATCGGCAGTGGGCAATTTAATGCCTTCTTCCCAGCAATAAACGAAGAACGGGCAATTCCAGTGATCTTTATGCCGACGTAACTCTTCTTGTTGCTGCCGATACTGATCCTCACGTTGTTGCCGATATCGAACACCGTATGGAGGCCCTAGTGGTCTTCTGAAGCTACTACCTTCATTAACAATTCTTCTCCCTTTAGCGCTATCAGCAGATTCCTTTCCCTTCACGTCATCAATAGTTACTTGATTTTTAGGGTCTACCGATGCATTTCTTCTAGCAGCTTCCGACGTTAATACTTTGGTTTTACCTTTAGCCTCCACCATGTTTGCAGGGAACGGATGTTGATCAGTTTTCGTTGGCTCCTGAGACCTTGAATTATCAAATGTGATCTTCCCGGATTCGATAGCTGACTGCGACTGTTGCCCAAACACCTTGCAATCATTGGCACTGTGCAAGGTAGCAATGTGCTCTTTGCAGTGCCTAATCTTTTTTAATCCTTCTGCAATTTCATCAGTCCAGTATGCATCTTGATCTTGCCGAGGCACGGGCTGAACTTCTGCTGGAGGTGCTGGCTGATAGGCTTCAATGTATCCTTGTGACAAATGAGCCGGAACAATCGGCACATTTATTATTGCTGGTCCACTAATTTGCTGTACAGGGCTCATCGGCCATGGTGCCGATGTAGGATTCTGAATATCTGCTTGCATATATTGCTGTTGAACCCCTGCCATCTGATACTCTGGTTGAGCAAAGTGCTGTTGAGCTGGCAATGGACCCGTCCCACTTGGATTAGACCTCATCGGCACATGACTTGCCGATGGTTGATAGACTGCAGCCATCTGTTGCTCTTGCATTTTTGGATGATAGACAGCATAATTCCCTTGATTTGCAGGAACTCCAGCTAGAGGAACAATTGATGCCACCAGTTGGTTTGCAGTCGAAAACTCTTGTTGCATCGGCATAGGGTTTGCCGATGGACTTGTGTATAATGCCTGATAAGGCGACATGTGGAGTCTTCCTAATGGCAACTGTGCGGTAGGTGGCGTTGTAGTATAGTGCGTCATTTGAACCATCGGCCGAACCGGAGTAGCTAACGTTATGGGGGTCTTACCCGCTGTATCATGCGCCTGATTTAATCCAGAGTTAAAAGCAGGTAGATCTGGAGACATCCCATATCCCCATCGATCGGCAGAAACTCGTCGATTTTGAACTAAAGGACCTGACATTGCCGATGCCGATAGATCTGTGCTTAATTGAGTATTTTTTGCTGAACTTGACATCGGCGGTGGAGATTCAGCGGCAGGTAGATCTGTATGAGGAGCAGAAACCCCTAGAGCCACAACGGCTGTAGTAGCCGATGGAGCTGTAGAAGATAACATCCCAAGCTGATGATATACTGGGCCAACATAAGCTGGTACTTGTACTTGTCCTTCTTTTAACGATTGAATAACAGCATTATAAACAGTATTAGACAGTACGCTAGATTGATTAGTCAATGCATGACTTAATGCAGAGTTAACCATTGATTGTAATTTACCAGGATTGGAGTCAAAGGTAACCTGCCGAGGCAACGGCGGGTCTTGCTTCTGTACCACTTCTCCGCTCCTATTCTTGCTGTAGGATTTCAGGTAAAGCTGCCTGTAATTTTCCATAGCCTTCTCCATGGCTTGCCTCTGATCCTCCTTGAGATCTGATTCTGATATCTCGATGATGTTTTCTGGAGTGATATCAGTAGGATTCTTCATGATAAATCTGTTGATTTTGTCCCACCAGGCGTGCCAAAAGATGTGTTGATGCAAAAAGGCGTTAGATCTGCAAACACACCGGGCTAATACCCTGGTTCGATATCAAGGCGTGCCAGTCGATTTGACCTGTTAATCGACAAGGATGATAAATTTGAATAAGATCCGAACGAGACGACAGCGATACGCCCGGACGTCAAACTCAGACGATATTTGATAACTATTGAACATATCAGACGAGACGACAGCGATACGCCCGGACGTCAAAGCCTGAATCGTGCTCGGTAGACGCGGAACCTGCAAGGTCGCCGGAGATCAAGTTGATGCAGCCCGCCGATTCTTGAAAGAACTCGTTGAAAAGGAAAAGATACTAGTGACGAAGTCGTCGAAAAGTAAATTGCTTGAAAAGTAGATAAAAGTAATAGATTTGTTGTATTTGATTGTGTATATTTACATTGTCTCTCGATACATATTTATACCCTGGTACTATGAGTCCTAAACAGACACGACAAAGTATTACCTAAACAAGTCTTATCTCTAAGGAATAAAAAATAACGACTCGTACCAAGGTCGGACTCAAAAATAGACTATTAAAATAATGGCATAAATATTGCCAGTTTCCTTATCCATTGCTCTACGATGAAACCTCTATCGGCACGCTCCTCATTGTTGTAGATTCCATCGGCAACCCATCGATAATGACTCAGACCTGCTTTCCACGTCCTTCAGCCCATCGGCAACCATGCCTCTCTCTCCATCGGCAACAGCCCTCTGGCTTCATCGGCAACAGCCCTCTGGCTTCATCGGCAATGTACGAGATCAACATGTCCTTTATCGGCAATCATCCATCGGCAACTCAGAAGCAATGCTGGAGAAGAACCACTCCCTTGCCGATCGGCACAGTTTTTAGCCCATATTGACACGTGTCAAAAAACGGTGTCAACGGTGCTTGAACAATACTCCTATATTTTATTGTTTGGGTCCTTTGGATATGGTGTTAATGTCTCTTGATCTACATAAAATCTTTACTTTGCATAAAAACCGTTGTAGGTTGGCAATAATCGGATGAAACATACATTGATCTAACCTTTTATAGCACTCTGCCAAGACAAGTCACCAAGACCCACACGTCACACACATGATCACAAGATAAGCATACATCTATGATGGCATCGTATCGACACATCTTTATCCACCCAAGTTTGAGTTCGCCTTGCGTGGACAACACATTGGTTTTCGTCACTACAAGGTTGCACAATAAACACCCTTTGTGTATCGATCTTATGCTATCTTATTGTTCTATCCTCTAGCTAGTTTTCTCATCCCTGCCGTGTCGTGTAGGGGGCAAATTAAGTGACGTATCGTGTCCACAACGTATACAAGATTTTTTGGAAGCAAATGTGAGAAATAAGTAGTTTAGATATGGTATTAAGAGGAATAATCTTTTATATTGGCAATAGCCTTACGCATGTGTGTTAATACATTTTTTCCAAACATTTTACACTTCAATATACTAGCTTTCATAGTGGGAATCATATCTGAGTGATTGGTTACTTGCACTATTAGCCTACATTATGCTTTGTGTAGCAATATCGAAGCCAACATACTCCCTCTGTCCCTAAATTAAAGTCGTTGCGTCTAGGTTCACTAGCGAGTGGCTGCATCCAGCCAAAAAGACGTCCACATTCTGACAAAGTTTGTTGCACCGTGTTGATTGCTAGAACGTCAACCTTTAAGGGATAGAGGGAGTATATGCACGTTTATCACATAAAAGTTTTGTTTGCTAAGTTTTCTACTTGGTCATGTGCATGTTTGTCACATATTCGTGTTTATTAGTGGTGGATAGTGGTGGAAGTGAAGAGATTCCATTATTTTTTGTGTGGCCCCATCGGTTTTTTGCAAAGCTTCATTGCCTGATAACAAATTTGACGTGCTAATCTAATTCAGGTTGAGCACTATATATATAAGTCTGCATAACGGTCACCAATCAGCACCGGGCCCTGCTAAAATAAACTCTTCGCGGCATCTTTGATCTGTACACCGCATGTGTGTCGTACTACGTCGTTACATCGTGGAGCAGCTTTTCGCTTCACTCCAAAGGTCATGCGCGAGTTCCCATCCCGTTGCACATGCTTGCATATGAACTCCCTGTTGCAAATGAGATTTCTATCTCACCGTCAAAAGCCATTGGCACCAACTAGCACGGGACAGCTAAAATTAGTTTGACACTCCCCCGGCCCTCGCGCCCTGTTCGAAACTTTAAACCCCAGAAATTTCACAAAATCCAACTCTATTCGAGAAAATAAAAACAAAATCCAACTCAATTCCTCAGTTCGTCAGCTGAGCACAGCACTGCGTGTATATGAACTGTTTACTCCCCGATCTTTTGAGTTCACCTTTTAACTGCACGAATATATTTTTTTTACTGGTAGTGGCAGTGGTACACTGCCAGTACGAAGAGCCAAAAAAGGGCACCCCATGCTACCCCAGATCTGGTTGGTACGATGCTTCCGTGAATGCGCCTACCACGCGCACCTGCCCACTGACACCCCACCTAGACCAACTGACGCCGGGGTGGCGGCCTCGTGGGTGACTTCTGTTCTTTTCGGCGATTTAAAAAATGGCTGCCAGACCCCCACGTCTCGCGCTCTGATTGGCCCGGCGTCGCATCTACCCGCTCGGACCTCGGTGCGCCGCCACGTACTCCTCCTACGCCCCCGCACTCCGCTCTGCTGCCTAGCCCCTCTCCCCGGATCCTCTGTGAACAGAGGCAGGTGGCAGTGGCTGTGCGGGCGCGTGCACCGGCGTAGAGGATCCGGGCGAGGGAGGCACTTACAGGGACGCACCGGCGCCCGGAGGGGACACCTGTCGCGCGCCGCACTCTGACCTCCGCCGGTCCGCCCCCCAACCGCCGCGCGAGACGAGAGCGCCCGCACCAAGGCGAGCCGAGGCGGCGAGCGGGACAGGTAGCGGCTGCGGCTGCCAGCGCCAGCCGGAGTCCGCCCACCCAACCCCACCACCAGCAGTCCACCACCACCACCAGCAGCACTAAGCCGAGGAGGGCGGAGGAGGCGCACGGCACAGTCCGGTCGGTCCCGTGCCTTCCAATTCGGTCGACGCCACGCATCGATTGCGCCCGCGCACGCGTCCCGTCGCGTTGCCGTCTTCGGCCACCCGCAAGCAACCTATATAGCGCGCCGCGAATTCCGCCCGGCTTCCTCGTCGGAGGAGGTCAGGTCATGGATCTCAAGGACGGCGAGCGGAGGGGGCCGGCGGGGCCGGGGCCGGGGCCGCTGTCGAGGCAGGGGTCGATCTACTCGCTCACGTTCGACGAGTTCCAGAACACGCTGGGCGGGATGGGGGGAGGGCTCGGCAAGGACTTCGGCTCCATGAACATGGACGAGCTGCTGCGGAGCATCTGGACGGCCGAGGAGAGCCAGGCCATAGCGTCGGCGTCGGGGTCGGCGGCGGCCCCGGCCTCGGCGTCCGCGGCGGGGACGCCGGCCGGCGACGGCGGGGCGGCGCTGCAGAGGCAGGGGTCTCTGACCCTGCCGCGCACGCTCAGCGTCAAGACGGTGGACGAGGTCTGGCGGGACTTCGTGCGGGAGGGGCCGCCGGCGCTGGGGACGGCAGCGGCTGGCGGCGCGGAGCCGCAGCCCAACCGACAGCCGACCCTCGGGGAGATGACGCTGGAGGAGTTCCTGGTCAGGGCCGGGGTCGTCCGGGACAACCCTGCCGCGGCGGCTGCTGCTGCTGCTGTCGTCCCCGCGCAGCCGGTTGTTGCTCCGCGGCCGATTCAGGCGGTCAATAATGGCGCCTCCATCTTCTTCGGCAACTTTGGGGCCGCCAATGACGCCGGGGCCGGAGCGATGGGGTTCGCGCCGGTGGGGATCGGGGATCAGGCCATGGGCAACGGGCTGATGCCGGGAGTGGCTGGGATGGCAGGTGGTGCCGTCACTGTTGTGAGTCCGGTGGATACGTCGGTGGCCCAGCTGGATCCTATGGGCAAGGGGAATGGGGATCTGTCATCGCCGATGGCTCCAGTGCCATACCCCTTCGAGGGAGTGATAAGGGGAAGGAGGAGTGGTGCCGGTGTGGAGAAGGTCGTGGAGCGGCGGCAGAGGAGGATGATCAAGAACAGGGAGTCCGCAGCTAGATCCCGTGCCCGTAAGCAGGTCACACCCTTGTCCTGAATTCTTGCATGTGTTGTATAAGTAGTAGTAGTTTCCTATTGCAAGTTGCTGCTCTAAGATTCTGTATTACGATTCTGGTAAATCAGCCCATTGGCCTTGTATGACCTGTTGAAAAGGACGGATATTTGATAAGGTAGTAAGGTAGAGGTACAACTGGCCTAGCCTATCACATTTGCAACTTCGGCGCATGACTTGTTGCTTATATCTGTTATGATCTGTAGGCCTATACAATGGAGTTGGAAGCTGAGGTTCAGAAACTAAAGGAACAAAACGAAGAATTGCAGAAGAAGCAGGTATATACCATGTTGTAGCATTGCTGTAGTTAAAGATTATTTTCTGTCACTTGTCAGAAAGGGTTTTTCATCGCATTTGCACGTATGGCCCAATGCTAATTGCAGAAGCTATTTCACAGATTTTGGTAAAATAACATATGTTTGTTTCTTTAGTAATAAAGTATTTGATTTTTCCTTAAAAGGCTTGGAAGCTGGGTACAGAGGATTGTTCACTTTGAACAGTTCTACATTTAAAAAGCTAAATTCCTTGGTGAAGTACGTTGTTTGAACAAGTGTCATGTAGGATCTCTCTGAAATAATTTTTTTGCTGATCTTCACAATTGATACGACACAACAACAACAACATAGCCTTTTGTCCCAAGCAAGTTGGGGTAGGCTAGAGATGAAACCCAAAAGAGGCATGAAAACAAAGAACACATAAATGGTACAAGAAAAAGATTACGGTTCAGGCACGTTAATTGCCAGTCTCCAAGCGCTCCTATCCATAGCTAAATCCTTAGGGATATTCCACTCCTTAAGGTCTCTCTTAACCGACTCGTCCCAAGTCAGTTTAGGTCGACCCCTACCTCTCTTTACATTATCGACCCGCTTTAGAACCCCACTACGCACCGGTGCCTCAGGAGGTCTCCGTTGGACATGGCCAAACCATCTCAACCGGTGTTGAATCAATTTTTCCTCAATTGGTGCCACCCCAATCCTATCCGAATATCGTCGTTCCGGACTCTATCCCTCCTTGTGTGCCCACAACACCATCGTAACATACGCATCTCTACTACACTCAATTACTGGATATGTCGCCTTTTTGTAGGCCAACATTCAGCACCGTATAACATCGCCGGGCGAATCGCTGTCCTATAAAACTTACCTTTTAACTTCTGAGGCACCCTTCTGTCACAGAGGACGCCTGAAGCTTGACGCCATTTCAACCAACCGGCTGAAATTCTATGCCTAACATCTTCATCAATGTCACCATCCTTTTGTAGCATCGATCCTAAATACCGAAAAGTATCCTTCTTGGCCACCACTTGCCCATCGAGGCTAACGTCTCCCTCCTCATTCCTAGTCGCGCTGAAATCGCACCTCATGTACTCGGTCTTGGTCCTACTAAGTCTAAACCCTTTCAACTCTAATGTATGCCTCCATAGTTCTAACTTCCTATTACCCCCTGCCCTAGTCTCATCCACTAGCACCACATCATCAGCAAAGAGCATACACCAAGGGATATCACCTTGTATGTCCCTTGTGACCTTATCCATCACCATAGCAAATAAATAAGGGCTCAATGCCGACCCTTGATGTAGTCCTATTTTAATTGAAAAGTCACTGGTGTCGCCATCACATGTTCGGACACACGTCACCACATCCCTGTACATATCCTTGATGAGGGTGATGTACTTAGTTGGGACTTTGTGCTTTTCTAAGGCCCACCACATGACATTTCTCGGTACTTTGTCATATGCCTTCTCGAGGTCAATAAAGACCAACTAAATTTAAGAAAAGCTTGAGTGTGTAAAATCGTTTTAAGAATTGAAGTGGATTTTTTATTCAAATGATCAGACATTTTAAAAGGAGTGGCACTCTTTTGAAAAAACAGTTGCAGAGCTGGGCTTTAATTGAAGAACTTAGTTACAAATTGAGATTAAAACATGAAATTTCTCTTTAAATATATATAGACCTTGAACTTCAGTATCTCTTGGAATTGGAGTTTATTTTAGGACTTCAGCCATCATACAGCTGTGTCGTGCCAAGCGTTTTTCTTTTTGTTGAACTTCTACATAGCTTTTAATTGTTAGTATGCTTTGAATGCGGCGCTTTAAACAGTACTTTGTCTGGAACAACATGAGATTGCACATATGTGTCTTTGCTTCTCTTCCCACCAGTTAGACCTTATCCCTTGTGTTCTGTCTACTGGCCCATCCCAAACTCAAATTGTTTTTCCCTGAACTCCATCCATTTCAGTGAAGCAATAAAAAATGTTGCACAGACCAACTTTTTGCCTCTTTAATATCATTTCAGAGAAGGGAAACATCGAGGGCATATTTGGATAGGATCTGGGGTAAGTCCCCTTATCGAAATAGGGGGTCAAGTCTTATTTTGATGGTCTTACAGAGTCATGATTATTCTATCCTCCAAAATAAACGGTCCACAATTGGTGGACGGTTTTGGATCAGGCACTCTGTGTCCAAGAGAGGTTTACACGCTGATCATGCTTGTTTACTGGAAAATTTGGAAGGAAAGAATGCGAGGGGTTTCGAGCACAAAGAATTGACAAATGCGAGTCCTACAAAATATTAAGGATGAGGCAACTCCAGCATATTTTAGTTTTTGTTTTGCACTCGTACAATTTTTTCATGTGCGATGTGTTTTTTCTTTATATTTTGGCCTGCTAGAGCTTTGTTGTTGCTGTTGCAGCGACTATTTCTTTTTCTCTCTGCATAGTGCCTTCAGGGCTTCCCTCCTTTTTAATATAACAGGCAGCTCTCCTGCTGGCTCATTAAAAAAAAACTCCAAAACAATCCCCAAAGTAAAATGGAGAAATCAACATTCACCAGTGCTGTTCTGCAAAGTTCAAACTATGGTATTCTAATTTCTAATACTTCATACTTGTTCATCGAGAATTTGGACGAACATCAATTATGAACATTGTTATGCCTTATTGAGTGGGGTAGATATATCTTTCAGTAAACATTATTTGCCCTGCTGCATCTGCATGCAAAATTCCTATCACTGTCATCTTTTATATACATCTCTGTGGATGACATTTTCCTAATATTGTTTGTTTTCTTGAATCGCAGGAAGAAATAATGGAGATGCAGAAAAACCAGGTAGATTTTTGTGTTAAACTTCCATTATTGATGTTCCTCTTTCATGGCACACTAAAGATGTATGCATTCCTGTTTTCAAATAGTGAATTTCAGTGTTTTTTCACTTATCCAATTGGAGAACTGATGGAAACTAGGTTGCTATGTTGATTTTTTTCCAATATAGATGCATTCTTCCTTGACATTGGTTTAACTGATCTGGTGGATTTATGTTTGCTTCTTTGGATTTGCCATGCATATAGAAAATGGCATAGCTGTTGTATAAGTTTTTAAAATAAGAACTCCATAAAAAATAATACTATTTTCCCAGGAAGTTGTATCTAGACTGTTTTTGCCTTAATTGACCGAAGTCAACCAATTAGCTTCACTACTAACTGGAATATATCAGGGAGAACAGGACCGGTTATACATTTTAAGGGGGATAAATAACTTGTAACAAAAAAGTTAACATAAGACCATATATGCATTTTAAAGGAAGGGGGCTAAGGAACAGTAGTTTGGACTAATGCATTTATGCAACGAAATACCTTGTACAATTGGCAGGACTGAGCCTACTGCTCAGTTGTATGAAGAGGAAAAAAAACACCTCATCAGTTGTTACACCATAGGTATACCAAGTACCTGAGAGGTGGCAGCCTTTTGTGAGCCTTATGAATTATCATAGAAGTATACAAATTTGACATTATCATTTAATTTAACATTTGGAAGGTACTGACAACTGAGACCTGCATGTCATCCATATGTGGTTCTTCTGGCTAAGGGTGATTCACTTTTATGCCAGACATATGAGCTCATGCCAATTAGTATAGTTTTCTGATAATATATACAAATTATATGTGTAACTTGTTTATAATGACTTCAAAAAGTGTAGCGCCTACTGTTACCATAATTTTGAGCACAAGTGTAGTTCTCTGAAATCTGGCAACACTGCATTTCTGATAACTAGTAAAAGTATTATATTCATAAATTCCATAATGTTATGTTGTCCTTGAACATGCTACATGAAAAAAAAATGAAATTCAGTCAAGTGTAGTAGACTTTGAGTTATTAAAAAATTGTGTACTTCGAGACTCCATGATGGCATGAATGTATTGCTCTTTATCATATGTCAGCTGTACCAAAAATTGCATAATGTTTTGTATGTTCCGTGATACTGAATAAACGTTGGTCTACATTGGCCTTAGCCTCTTCCTTCTCCCTCGTAGTTTAGGAGGAGTATATGTTACAAGATGTTCCAGTGCAGTCATTGAGAGTTTAAGCCACCTTTTGTTTTGTTCACCTGAAAATATTTTAAATAACGCACTAACTTGAATACCTTAAGCATCTAGGAGGTTTCATATATCCATAAGCTTCGTACATGCATAAAGCTTTGGGCATATCACACGCTTTATTGTGTTTTGTTGATTCTTAAAAATACTAAAACAGGGCATGGTTTCGTCCGTGTATCCTGGTAAGTGGTAAGGTTATGGTTATCGTAGTAACTAGAGTAACTGTAGTTGTTTGGCTAGCAAACCTTGGGCCTGGCTCATTGCAGAGTAGATGGGGCATGACTCGCGTGGGCTGTGTGAAAGCCAACACGATTGTGTGTGTTCTGTTTTCATTTTTCTTTTCTTTTCTTTTCAGTTCCATCTACTGCACAGTAAGTTTACCGTGTGTCGGCTTTCTTTTGAAATCCTCCGGTACATATATTTACACATGATAAAGTTGTGTTATTTAGATGACTGATCACAAAACTTGTCTCCGAACAGGCCCTGGAAGTGATCAGCAATCCATATGCACAAAAGAAGCGATGCCTGCGGAGAACATTGACAGGTCCCTGGTAACTGAGTTGTTGATGATCGGCATTGACAAGATATTTAACATTATGTACTTGTACATATCTTCAGGATTTGGAGAACCCAAATTTCTGTTGTGTATTAGCGATCAACAGAGTCTGAGTGTACCAGTGCTTAACTTTCTTATCCTGTCACTATGCCTCTTTGATTCAGTTCTACAAGTCCGTTAGATTTGTTGCACTTCTGTAGTTCTGTGCCTTCGTGCTCCATAATACTCCCAGATGAGCGACAAGTACCTTTGGGATTTCATAGGAGGCTGGGTGTAAGACCTCAACTGCGCCTTCTAAGAGAAGTTCGATGGCGTCTTGCAGCTTATTGATTGATACAAGAAATGGCTCTGTATTATTGTTTCTGCTCTAGAAGTTTGAGATGGAGGAACTCCTTTTTGATAAGGGCTTTAGGAGCTGAACCCTCTTGGTTCAAGTCATACGACCCAAGATACAGCTATAAGGAATATCCAGGGAAAGCATCTAATGTTTCGACTGGCTAAAGTTCAATTCACATCGTGCTCTTCGATGGTGTAAGAGTTGGAGCTCCTTGATGATAATTTAAATTGAAAGCTGTTAGATTTAGGGATGAAAAGCAGAACCGTCTCTCGAACAGAGCCGACGGCGATCGGCTGATTGGGAGGGAGGTGGCCGGAAGACCCGGAACGCATGCTTTTCCGGGCAGCGCGACAGCCGATCCCGATCGACCCCGACGAGGTGGTCTTGGAGTGGATGCCGTACAACCAGATTGATTCAGTTGATTCGTTTACCAGTCAACTATATGTACAGGCCTCCAGCATGGGATTTGATGTAGCTCCAAAACTCATCTTTTTTATCTTGTCAAAAAAAAAAAGGCCCTTGTCGGAAGATACGACTTCAAACAAACTACTAGGAAAAATTGTTCTATTTCATACATACTCAGGGAACTCCTGTGAAGCAGGCCAGAATTATCTTGCTGATTATATGAGATGATTTATTCAGGATCATCAGAAAGCAAGGACTAGCAGCATGAGTGCTATATGGGGACCTAACCGGCTGACACTAGTATAACAGTTACGTATCATTGGGGTTTATTTTTCTATAAATATGCTGGCTGATGGAGTGATTGGAACATATACTTCAACATAAACTAGGGGCCTCTCCAGCGGACACATGCATGTTGAGATCATAGTTCATGAATGCAATTCGCAGCAAGTGTGTTGCTTCCACTATTCTGTAAGCTTGCAAGAACATGGCTAAGATAATGTTGCTGAATGGATCACGGAGGTACAAGTACAATGTACTCATCCGAAGTACAGAAAGTGCTGAAAAATAGGGGTACAAACAAACTTAAAATTATGTCCGAAATTTACTGCAAGGAGCAAGGAAGTACACGGATTTATACAGATTATACAGCGTAACAGCATGTGTTCGAGTTTGGAAATTTCAATTCACAGACGAGCTTCGGATAGATTACACAGATTTTTCCCCAGGAACGTACGAGGGAGAACTGCTGCCAGGATGACTTTTCTTCTTATTAAACATGCTCGTGATGTTTGGCAGCATGAAGCTCTTCCTCAGTAGTGTCTTGCTGTTCCTTTGATGCCCGTCGTTCTTATCAGAAGCTTTTCCAGCAGAAGTCTGAGGTATAGTGGGAGATGCACTTCCAGGTTCTTCTGCCCCTGCCGAAGGCTGTGCTTCTGCAGTTTTCTTCTGCTCCTTCTCGCGCCATCTCTTAAGCTCACCTTCTACAGCCTTTTTGGCTGCCTCAGCCATCTCTGCCCTCTTTAGGACCTCTTCTGTTGCCAGTTCCATGTCCTCCATTTCCTTGCGGGCAGCTTCTAGTTTCTTAATTGCCTCGTTCTCACTGGCTCTGATGGCTTCCACTTGAGCCATAGCAGCAGCAACTTTCATCTCGCTCAACTTCTCTGACTCCTCAACCTTTCGGCTTAGAGATTCAAACTCCTCTTTTGAAATTGTGATATTTGCTCGAGACTCTGAAGTCGATGCTCTAGCAGCACTTGCTCTGTCCGAGAGTTGCTTGATCTGATCAAGGGCCCTTGCTTCAGCTGCTTTAGCCTCTTCTGCTTCCTTTAAAGCCAATTGCAACTTTTGTTCGGCTTCTGCTAGTTCAACCCGAGCTTTTTCAGCTTCCTCTCTTAGCTCTGCTGCACTCTTCTGCATCATCTCAGCTTCTTGCAGGGCATTCTTTGACTCCGAGGACAGCTGCTGAAGGGCCAGCATCAGGTCATCAGAAGCTGATGTAGCTTTTGATTCGGCAGCCACAGCAGCCTCCAGCTCAGATTTACATTTCTGAAGCTTGACATGTAAATCTCCAACAATGGATTCAGTTTCTGTATCCTTCTCTTTGAGCTGATTGTGCTCCTGTTTTACAGATTCCAATTCCACTTTCAGTGATTCCACCAAACTTCGAAGAGAACTTTCCTCCTCTGCTACCTTTTGCAACATTTCCTTAGCATCATCCAACTCTGTGCTGACAATAGCAACAGACTCTAAATCCCGAGCCCGAGCATCTTCTATCTTTTTTTGCATAGATGCAATCTCAGAATTGGTTTGTTCTAGTTTTTCTTTCAGACTATCATAAGCAGCAGGGTCAAAATCATTCCTCAAAGACGACAATTTCTTCTGTGTTTCTTCCAAAGCTTGTTTATATGTGGTCCTAGCAACATCCTTCTCAGCAAGGATTTGTGCCTCTTCTTCATGTGCTTGCACCGTAGCTGCCTTAACATGCATAAGCGATTCTTGAATTTCGGTGATCTCACTACGAAGTTGGTTAGCTTTTTCTTTGTTGGCTTCAGTTGTATGCAGTGATTCCTCTTCCTGCTGGGCAGCAGTCAATCTCATATCCAAAGACGTTTCAAAATCCTTCTTGAGCTTTCTAAGCTCCTGTTTTGCTGCATCAAGGTCTGCCAAAGCGACAGCATACTGCTCCCTTGCACTTTCCAGTTCCTGCTTCAGAGGACCATCTGTTCCGAGACCTTCATTTGTGCTGGCACCTTCAAGCTGCTTGGTTCGAGTCTTTGCATCCTCTGTTGCCTGAATGGCCAACTGTTTGGACTTGTTAATCACATCCAGCTTGGTCGTTAGCTCCTCTACAGTTCTTTTAGCTTTCTCTAGCTCAGAGAGAGCCTGTACTCTCGTTGTCTCAGCATTACTCAGTTGTTCCTTGTATTTATTCAACTCCTTCTGGGCCAAGTGCAGCTCTGTCTCCTTGGCTAAAACCCTCTGGTAAACACAATAACAAAAATTGCAAAGCATCAGAAGCATATATCAAGAAAGAGGCACGTAATCGTTCAAGTTACATGGATAGTCTTAAAGTTCATATGACAGGTGACCTATGTCAATGTATTATTATAGGTACAAACTCAAGGAGCAAATCATAGAGGAGCAATTAAGTCATTCAATACGTTCCCTAAATACAGAGATTTAGATGTAAGAGAAAACATGTTGGGTTATCTGGCTATAAGCTCAAGAGTGCAACTTCAAAGATAGTTGAGTTTTGATCCTCGAGTTGTAACTGGCAGAAGGCAAAATAGTTGAGTTGTAACAGAAGGTTCCAGATCAGCTACCGTGGTAGAGGATGGTAAGGTTTGCTGGAAAATTGTAATCCTCCAATTGGACAACAACCAGCACTGGGTAATGTAGCATTTATTCCTCTCTATTCAAAGAATGTTAATTATCTGTATGCATAACACTTCAAACTATTTCTAATTGATATTCCTTTCCATCATACTGTCTATTCTGAACCTACAAAAACAAATTAGTAAACCATCTTGATCTAAAAGCACTTTTTTCCCAGTTGAACTAGCGATTGCAAAGCAGTGGATCCGAGAATCCAACTATTATACAGACCATGCAACACTCCCATTTGTATAAGACAATTGAACAAATAATCTAAACAATAAATAAAAATTGTGTTGCAAAACTAATGAGATGCAAGGATCTTTGGCCATAAGACTTCTACTGTTCTATACAAACTGTAACTTCATAATATTTTGTCTGTTAAAAAAAGCCTCTTTATACCAAATGGATGTAAAGAATAAGATGGCAAAGACCAATTGAGATTTGAGGACTACTGCCCCCCATTGTTACATGGACATGGGGACAGATGCCATTGTCCGACCCAGATGCGGGTGTTTGATTCTGCAGATTTTAAGGTTAAAAAAACACAAATGTGGAATTGTTAAGTCTGATAAAAAAATGTTTGATTACCTCTGCTTGAGGAGCCTTGGGCTTTCTTGCAGCTGATTTGTCAGATGAAAACCGGACCTCACCAAATAAACTCACTGCAGCTTTAACAGATTCAAAAGGAGCCCTTGTGTCTATTTCGCCAATCTCTCCTTTTTCTGCGTCAGCAGATGGTGGACGAGCTTTTGTGCCCATATTTGGCTTCATTTATTTATTTATAAACAGTTTATGCAAGCTGCAATAGGAAAATAAATTGGGTCAAAACAAAGATGATGATAGAGAAGGCATTGGAGTGCGAAGCAAATCAATACTCAGGAATGAAGTCGAACATGGTAAAAATGGAGTGAAGAAATTACTAGGCAGCCCCAGTATGTCATGACTCATGAAGAAAAAAGTAATAATAATATATGGTGACTCATGAAGAAAAAAGTAATAATAATATATGGTTTCTCAACCTTTCAAAATCGCATATTTGATTATTCCAGACATAATACCAGGAATTGGTTGGTTGTCGCCAATATGACGGGTTAGTGACATTCAAATCCTTGATGAAACCATTAAATTCTGGATTCCATGCAGCACAAGGAAGAACACACCTGCTCCCAATCTCCCCCCAACCACCCCCCACCCCCCACCCCA